>CM075453.1:32664612-33264612 GCA_037832335.1 Carallia pectinifolia
TTTTTTCTCTGATATTAATCACTTAGGTGGGCGATGGGCAACTGTTTTTCAATCCAATTAAATTGCAATGACATTGTCACTCAGTGCTGGAACTGTGTTGCCGATCAGACCAGATACATATGTAAACTTGAAAAGAATCTTAAAGCTTTGAGCACTGCATTAGAAGAGCTAAAGGAGTTGAGGAACGATGTGATGAGAAGGGTCAACGTTGACGAGCAAGAACAGCTGAAGCGATTGGATCAAGTACAAGGTTGGCTTTCAAGGGTGGAATCTGACATAGCTGAAGCTGATGAACTAATTAGAAATGGCCCTGAAGAGATTGCAAGGTTGAGTTTTGGCGGCTGTTGCTCCACAAGCTGCAAACACAGCTACAAGTTTGGGAAAACAGTAGCTGAAAAGCTGAAAGATATAACTTCTCTGAAGGGAAAAGGAGCTTTTGAAGAAGTGGTTGGGAGAGTGCCTGCAAACCCAGTGGAGGAAAGACCAAATGAGCCAACAGTGGGCTTAGAACTTGCATTCAATAAGGTTTGGAGCTGCCTTGGAGAAGCAGAAGTGGGAATTGTTGGGCTATATGGCATGGGGGGTGTTGGCAAAACTACCCTTTTGAAGCAAATCAACAATGAATTTATCAGGGCATCCAATGATTTCAATCTTGTGATCTGGGTTGTGGTGTCCAAGGATCACAAAATACAAAAGCTTCAGGAAGTGATTGGAGAAAATCTAGGGATTGCAAGTGACATGTGGAAGGATCAAGACCATGACAAGAGAGCTACAGACATTTTTAGGGCCTTAAGCAAAAGGAAATTTGTATTGCTGCTTGATGATTTGTGGGAGAGGGTTGATTTAATCAAAGTTGGGATTCCCATTCCAAGCAAAGAAAATGGTTCGAAGGTAGTCTTCACTACAAGGTCAATGGAGGTATGTGGCCGCATGGAGGCTCAAAAGAAAATTAAAGTGGAGTGCTTGCCATGGGAAGAATCTTGGGATTTGTTTTGCAAGAAGGTAGGAGAAGACACCCTTGCTATGCATCCTGATATCCCTGAGCTTGCTAAGGCTGTTACCAGAGAGTGCAAAGGATTGCCACTAGCGCTTATCACCATCGGGCGGGCTATGGCGTGCAAGGAGACCCCCCAAGAATGGAACTATGCAATCATGGTCCTGCAAAAATCTGCTGCTGAATTTTCAGGTATGGGAGATGAGGTCTTCCCTATTTTGAAGTTCAGTTACGATAGTTTAACGAATGATATGCTCAAACGGTGCTTCTTATATTGTTCCTTGTTCCCGGAGGATGGTCTCATAGACAAAAGCAGCCTTGTTGAACTTTGGTACGGTGAAGAATTTCTTGATGATTTTGATGATTACAGTGGAACACAGAATCAGGGATATGACATTATTGGCACTCTTTGTCATGCATGTTTACTAGAAGAGGAAGGCATAAATGTCAAAATGCATGATGTGATTCGGGACATGGCTTTATGGATAGCCAATGACTGTGGGCAAAAGCATGACAACTATTTCGTGCAGGCTGGTACTCATTTAAAGGTAGCCCCAAACCCTGAAAAATGGCAAGGTGCCAAAAGGATGTCATTGATGGAAAATGGCATCACAAATCTATTAGAAACACGTGTGTGTCCAGCTATGTTAACCTTGTTTCTCAACAAAAATCAACTGAGGACTATATCGAGTGATTTCTTCAAATTTATGCCATCTCTAATAGTTCTGAGCTTATCCTATAATGATGCCTTGGAGGAATTGCCATCCAGAGTTTCAAATTTGGTTTCACTAAAATATCTAAATCTTTCAAGTACGGGGATAATTCAGTTGCCAATTGAGTTACAAGCACTGACAAAGCTAAAGTGTTTGAACTTGGAGTATACTTCTAGGCTGGATAAAATTCCACAGGAATTGATACCCATGATTTCAAGGTTGCAAATTTTGAGGATACTCAATTCTGGTTCTCCTGAAAATGAGGTTGTAAAGAGTATTCTAGACTCAAGTGAATCCTCGGGAGAGCATTGTCAGTCTTGGGATCAACTTCTCGGGTTGACTGTCACAATTAAGACTGCATCTACTCTAAAAAGATTTTCAAGCTCAGAAAAGCTCAGGAGCTGCACTCAAGTCCTACATCTGCAGCATTTCAGGGGGACAAAGTTACTCAGGATAATGTCCTTCTCCAACATGAATAAATTGGAGGAACTTCAAATTACTAATTGTGCAAATCTACGGGAGGTGGAGATCAGCCAGGAAGCAGGTGGAGGAACTGTAGCAGCTCCCCATGATGGTTTACACAACTCTGTAGTCAGAACTCAATGCCAATTCAGCAGCCTTCGCAGGGTAAACGTAGGTAGCTGCTTAGACTTACTGGATTTAACATGGCTTGTCCTTGCTCCAAACCTCGAATTTCTAGGAGTGACAAATTGCCATAAATTGGAACAAGTAGTTTGTGCTGAAAAATTGGGTGAAATGGCTAACAACGTTAAACCATTTGCAAAACTTGAAGAATTTATTCTGGAATTCCTGCCATCTCTAAAAAGCATCTATAGCTATGCGTTGCCCTTTCGATTTTTGAAGTGTCTGACTGTGATCAACTGTCCTGTCCTCAAGAAGCTTCCATTTGATTCTCACGGATCTAAGGAAGGCAAACTCATCATTAAGGGAAGCCAATGGTGGTGGAATAACCTAGAATGGGAAAATGAGGCTACTGAAATGGCCTTCAAAAACTGCGTCCGATTTTGGGGGAGCTAGTCCCAGAATTCCGGATTGAAAATAAAAGACACTTAGTATGTCCAAAAAGGTTCATCAGATGGTGTGTCCGTACAGTTAAGTCCTATTTCAAGAGTCTTGGCATTAGTTGGATATGTCAGTCACTATTTTTGTTTTTGTTCGTTTCATTTCTTCATCCAGACTCGCTTTATTGGTGTTAGAACTTTTTCTTCCCTTCTCCTTGTATAGTTCAGTGTCAAAACACTCCTCTTGTTTATTTTGGTTGGGAATAAACTGCTGATCAACAGATGTTTGCTGCATCATTAATTTTTGCAATCTAACATTGGTCCAACTACTTTGGCATTTTACTTTCATTGCAAATATTTCATTCGTATACTAGCCAGTGTGAGTCCTTACCCAGCTGGAATTATGAAGTGAAGGAGAATTTCTGTTTAGAGTTTTAGTGGTTATAGATAGTGTTGGTTTGGTTCCCACAAACCAACTAAAAATGACAGATATTCATGACAGGAAAGTAGCCTAGCAGGTCACATTTTCTCCGTCATATAACTGAAGTTCATTCCGCTGAGGCACCACATTGTAAGGCTGCAGGTTGTTGTATATAACTGCAGAATTCCTCCACAGAAAGGTTACTCCATTGCAATTAGGTGGTCACGGATGGTTCAAGTTTTAGAAACAACTTCTTTGAAAAAATAAAAGTAAAATTGTATATATCTGTACTTTCTTTAAATTCCACAAGTATGAGAGTCTTGTACAGTAAGATGCTCTTATAATCATGATTGCCATATCAGTTTCTTGGAATTAAGGAGCGAGCGTGTGTGTTGTCGTAGCACTTGCTTCAGTCTTCTTTGGTGTCTCAACTTCTGAATTGCAACCTTTTTTTTTTAGGATTCAGTACATAGAAAATATACCAATTTAGAAAAGAAGAAGTTTTGTTCTGTTTGAAACCGCTAATTCTACGTAGTTTAGCATTGATCAATGAAAAAACTTCCAAAGAAGTGTCGGACTTCGTTTCCTACATGGATATATGTTTGTATGTGCAAAGCACTTGACAGGGCTTTCACCGTATGGATTGTTCAACGTTTTGTCGTTCATTGTTGTTTCTAATACGCACAATTGTGACAGTGAATTGTGTGATATTACTCTCATATGAACATATTTTTTAAATTTTATTCTATTTTTTAGTAAATAAAACTAACACATGATTTAATATTATTTAAATATTATTTTTAATTTTTTTTTATTCAAATAGACCTCACTTATTGTATAGTGTAAAATTATGAATAAATTACACTCACTTAAAAAAAATATCAAAATAAAATTTTCCACTTTCCAAATAGTCACGACATTTTTGCATTATACTGACATTATGATGACATCAATAACATTAAAAAATTAATATCATTTTAAAAAAATTCCAGCTTGCTGTCAAGGTGCAATTCGATCATTTTTAATGGATAACGAGACCGCTTCAAATGCACATGTATTGCACATTTAATTATTTTTGACAAAAACTTGAACTTTTAAAAAAATAAATAATTTTTTAACAGACGTAAAGAATCATCTATGTCAATTTTGTGTCTGTCTCCTTTTTTTTTTTTTTTTTTTTGTTTTGTTTCCGTCTCCTACGTCCACAAAACTTTGGCGATAGATATACTGCAGCGTAGCGTAAGCATAAGACTCATTCAGCCGTACTCGTGGCCTAACGCTAAAGTGTTGGAGGATGAGAACATTCCAAGAGAACATCCCAAGTTGCATACAATTCAACCCCAAGCATTGGCTCACGGCATACGTATAGATAAGGCACACATTCTGGATTCGATTATTTGCAGACTGCAGTGGGTGTTAAAAATTCGTGTTAGGAGCTACTGAAACCTAAGTTTTCACTCGTGTTTCTCCTAGTCCATGGACATAATTTGGCACTTAGGAAGTGATAGAATTCGACCCAACTCAAAGTCCCTTAAAATAACTGAACCCAACGTTACTTAAAAGTAACTGAATTTAAATTGATCTGAATTTGAATTGACATAAACTTGAATCTACTTAATTTGACTGTTTTATATTTCTATTTAGGCTCATTAGTTTGAGGATTTACTCACTAAAAATTGATTTCCTAGACATATATATCAAAAAAAAAATTATATATATTTAATTGTTAAGACAATAAAATTTTATTATAATTTAAAAAGTGATGAATTTGAATTTTAACTAGAGTTCTTGACGTAAATTTAGCGTAAGACTGCGTGCATTTATTTTTTTATTCTTTTATTTTGTAAGTTTCTATTATAATTTAAAAATAATTCAAATTAGTATGTACTCTTTGTATACTCACTCAATCTTTCTTAAACCTATTGGCCTCACCTTTAAGCAAGCATTTTTTTTTTCTTCCCACGCTTCACACGCGTGTCAAAACGTGAAATCCTCCCACAACGTCTAACAAACATTCGCATCAATTCGTTTCCGAATTATTGCAACCAAAATCACGATCATCGAATCCACATCAATTCTAATTCCAATCAAAGAACTGTGAAGATGAGAATATTGACATTTTTGTTTTTGAACAAGACAATTTTTTTTTTTTTTGAGTAAGGCACAAGCGTATTCAAATATTTCCATTCAACTAAAATTTTTATTTCAAAATTTGTAGTGCCATCTAAATATTTTTTTTAGATCGTATAAAAAGAGTATTGAGTTTATGTTTTATAGAGAGGACCTACTATATTGATATTAATAAAAAAGAAAGAGAATTCGTTGTAATTAATTATAATAATTACTAAATCTAAAATTTAACATATAAACTTTTACTCATACATTACTTTTTTGTTATAAGTAACGTAATCAAAAGAATATAAACTTGAATCAAATACATAAAAGTATGTTGACCAATTATCAAACTCCCATATTAGATGTTCCTTAAAATCTTGTATTTTATCACACGGCAAAAGTAAAAAATTAATTAAACACATATAGATGAAAAAGAAAATTTAAACACGCAACTGGTCACAGATGACATCATAAAAGCCACATTCTTTCACAGATGCGAAATTTCGAATATGCATAATATAATTTTTGTTTGTAATATTGAAATCCTATTCTTTGTCAAAAAAAAAAAAAATCCTACTCTCAGAAGCCTGATAATAATAATATATTATCTAATTCGTCGTAAATACCAAATAAGTATATATTAAGATTTGAAATACGGATGACGAGATTGTATATTATTCTTAGCCATTGATCCAAGGACTAAATTTTACAAATACCATGTTATCAATTGATATTTACTGAAATTTTCTGTGTGAATATATTAATATATGTTTGTGAAAATTATCTGTTAGAATTTATTTATCCCAAAATTAAAAAAAAAAACAGAAATGTAAGTATCACTGTAGGTTATGTAAAATTCCTTAGAAATGTAAATAGATATAAGATGTTCCTTTCAACTAAAGGTTTCCAAATAGTTTTAAGAAATACGAGTAATTTTAATTAGCAAATTGTGCAATTTGTTCTTTTATAAATGAAAAAATTTGATAATTTCACTTAATTAATTTTAATGTAACTATAAAATGATTTACGTTAACTATAAAATGATATACGTTATTAATATTGTGTTTATGAGAAGAGAAAAAGAGAAAGAGAGAGAGAAAGAGGAAAATAAAAGAAAATTGATAAAAAATTGTGTGTGAGAACTTTTTTTAGACGTAGGAAAAAAGGGAGGAAAAGTACTCCCTCACTTATTAAAAATTATTTTCCCTCGAATTGAGAAGAAAGTTGAAGGGAAGTTATTATTTTTTTTTTTACCAAAACATTACATTACTCTCCTTATATATTAATAATTATAAATTTATTTATTACTAAAAAACTAAAAATTTATCTAAAATTAAAAAAATATATCTACATTTTTTAAAATCTTATTAAGTTTTTTAATATAAATTTGTACAAATATTATAAATTTATTAAATTAGATTTATACAAGTAATTTATATATAATTTACAAATTAAATATTTTTTTATATAATATATAATATTTTTTCTTTAAAAGATTAAAATTTTAATACATTTTAATTTCCTCTACCTCACTTTTTCTGTTTTTCACCATCCTCCAAATTATAAATTTTTAGTTTTCTTTCTTCACATTATAGAAAGGATGAAAAATACTTTTTTCCTACAATAATTTGCTCCCTCACTTTCGTTTCTTTCACAATATTTGATGAGATTGTCATATTTAGTTGAATAAAATTATATTATTATTTATTATTATTTATATAAATTTACATAATATTACTCTTTATAAATTTAATATAAAAACATTAATGAAACTGCAAAATACAGCCTCTATTTTTTTCATTTTTGACAGCAAATACTTTAAAAGTTAGAACTTTAAAATAAACGAACTTGCCTATTTATAATTATAATTAGAACTTTAAGAATATTTTTGACAGCATATGCCAAAATCTTGCCTATTTATAACGCCTGTCAAAACCACTAATTACCTAAAATCACAAGGACAACACGCGCGCGCGTGACAAGCCACCATGGGTTCTCTGCAGCAGCTCCTCCACCGTTCGTTCTACTCTTCTCCTCTTCCTCCTCCCGCCGTGGCGGTCGATATTCGCCGTTCTTTCCCGGCGCGTGCGTGTCTTAGCGTGAGCGGGGTGCGGGAAACGGAACAGCCGCCGGCGGCGGAGAAGATGGGTTTGAAGAGCAAGGAGGTGATGGAGCTGGAAGCGAAGGTGCTGGTGGGGACGTACGCGAGGCCCCCAGTGGTGCTGTCCAGTGGCAAAGGCTGTAAATTGTACGATCCTGAAGGGCGAGAGTATTTGGACTGCACGGCCGGGATCGCCGTCAACGCGCTGGGACACGGTGATCCTGATTGGGTGCGGGCGGTCACAGAGCAAGCCCATTTGCTCACTCACGTTAGCAATGTCTACTATTCCATCCCCCAAGTATGTTTCTTTCTTTTGATGTTTTTTGGGTTAATTGGTATTCCGACTCGAACCGGAGACCTTCAGTCTTACAGGCATTGGGCTTTAGTTTTAGAGACAATTTCAGTACTAATTGAGCCCATTGGTTGTATCTTTTTTTTTTTTCATTTCATTGTTAATTTTTTTTAAAATTTTTTTGTTTTTTTGTGTTGAAAATTGTTTTTATAATTGCTTATGCTAAATGGGGCTTTTAGTTTATTCGTATTATTTTAAATTTATTTCAGCTTGGCTGTCTTGATATTTTATTTTCTGTTTCTTTTCTTGGGTTTTTTTTTTTTTGTAGAATTGTACTTTTGTGTGTATTGATATTATCTTTTGGCTGAAGTATGAGATTTTCCTTTGAAAAATATTGTTTGGGAGCTGTTGCTCTTTTTATATGTTTACTTTTGGCAGAATGGTAGTAAAAGATTCATATGTAGCCGACTCCAATTAAATTTGGCATAAAGGATTTGTTATTGTTTGTTGCGAACTTTTAGTTGATTGGGCCATTGAGTATTTGGTGTCTTACAGGAAATTATGATTGCATAGAACTGCTTGCATCACCATTTTAAGCATAAAAAGGAATATCAATCTGTTCTTGTAGTCAATTTATGTGTTCTGAAAGATTTTTTGGTGCAAAACTGGTTGCATCAACTCCTTAGTACAATTGACTGACCGTAATCAATGTTTATGCCCCTTTGATTGCATTCTCAGCAATTGCTTTTTCTGTAAAGAGAATTACTTTAAGAGAAATGTCCTTCGAAAGCTTCAATGAGAAGTTTGATTTTACCATTTTATCTTTCCAAATTTTCATTTTTGGTAATTAGTGGGTCAAAAAGTCTTCATGACCAGACAGAGAAGAGAAAGATCTGTGTAAGTTATAATAAGTTATGATGGATGCTGGTTTTGTATGGTCAAATACATTTCCAGGATATCATCAGGCTATTGTTATATGCATCAATTGAAGTATGAACCCATGTGACAAACTTACCTATAACAACACCACCAGCTATTGGAGATCTATACATCCTTGAGTGTGTAACCCTTATGCTTTTTGTTTTTTGGACCATCATGTGACCTTTATGCTCACTAGATGCAATTGTGGTTGATTAATGTCTAATCATGTAAATAGGTTTTTGGCTAAAATGCTTTTTGGGGATAATTTTAAAGTCTCTATCTTTGATGCATTCAATACAAGAAAGGAAATGCATAACATTGGTTTAAATTCCAGCTGTCACAAGGTATTATATGTTCTAAGTGGTGGGTTTTATTTTCAACTGAAAAATTGGCCTCTTGTTCTAACGCTATGAGCGGCTCAAGTTTTATTATTTATGTTTTTCCTAAAATGTTTCTAGTACAAGTTGCTTAAGGTAATATGCTGTTGACATAGGTAGAGCTTGCAAAACGTCTTGTGGAATGTTCTTTTGCCGATCGCGTCTTTTTCTCAAACTCTGGGACGGAGGCAAATGAAGCTGCTATCAAATTTGCAAGGAAATTTCAAAGACATTCACATCCTGATGAGAAAGAGCCTCCAACAGAGTTCATTTCTTTTACTAACAGCTTCCATGGCAGGACCATTGGAGCCCTTGCTTTGACCAGCAAGGAGAAATACCGTTCTCCTTTTGAGCCTGTCATGCCTGGAGTTACTTTCCTAGAGTACGGCAATATTCAAAATGCAATAGAACTAATACAAAAGGGGCAAATTGCTGCTGTCTTTGTGGAACCTATCCAGGGTGAAGGAGGTATTTACAGTGCAACAAAGGAATTTTTGCAATCCTTGCGTAGTGCTTGTGATGAAACTGGCACTCTCTTGGTTTTTGATGAGGTTAGCAATTTTTACTTTGTAACATTTTTGTTATGGAAAAAATTAAGAGGACATAGAAAATAGCCATAGAGTAGCCATAGTCAGTAAAAAAAAAATTTTTTAGCAAATTTTTTTTTTTTTGAAATGAAGGCTTAGGATAATAGTAAGTATATTTGAGATAACACTAAGTACATTTAGGATTTTGTTTTTAAAAAAAAAATGAATTTTTAATTATTTATTAGAAGCTAAACTCATTCATATAGCTACTCTACGACTATTTTTTGTCTTCCTAGTCAATCTCTTTTGATATAGAGATTTGTCCCGACTCCAATTTACTTGATCAAATTACTTGATTTGGTGCTTTTGGTACCTTATTTTCAGTGTTCTCTTGTTTTTTCCCCTATTTTGTTGAAACTGTAAAGGTTTTTTTTTTTTTTTTTTCTTTTCTGATTTAGAAATGTCAGAATTCTTTGGGAGCCGTATGAGTGGAGTTCCTGGTTTAAAATCTCTTGGTTTTTTCCCCCTATTTTGTTGAAACTGTAGAGTCCTTTTTTTTTCTGCTGATTTAGAAATGTCAGAATACTTTGGGAGCCGTATGAGTGCGGAAATGTCAATTGATTAATTCTTTATCAGCTTGACGACAAAGGAGACATATTTGATTGATTATCATGCTTTGTATTTGTTATATCAAATTAACTTGTTATCAGTTCAAATGAGTTTAGCTGTAGCTAGTTGCTTGTCCTAATGAATGTGTTCACTTACAGTAGGACAAAATTTGAATCTGGATACAACAAGAAAAAGATTTTCTTCGCAAGGGAACTAGGAATGGGATTTATATTAATTACACCTTGGATCTTTGGTGATTGTTAGAATTTTATTCACTGGGGAAGGAAGTTGTTAGCAAAGTGTACTTTTCTTTCATTTTTCCTTTTTCTTTTTCTTTAAATGAGTAACTGCCTCTAGTAGGGAATTTGCATTGCATCATCAGATGATACAAGTCTTGAAAAGGAATCTATGAGGCACTCATTTATATGAGAAAATGAAAAACTAATATAGGTTGGCCGCCAAATAGAGAAACAAAATTTTACTTAACTGGGAAACTTTGTGTCACGTTGTGAAAGGGCTCATTGCTGCTGACTTCATCATTTTGTCCTTAGCGGAGTGAATGAATGCAGAATCATGCTATTTCCATTGATAATTATTCTGGTTTTCTACTTTTCCATGACTAAAGATTGTTTCTGGCAGGTTTGATAAAATTCTTAGAACATGTCATTAGTATTCATAATATTGTCCTGTTAAATTTCTTTATAATTATTTGGGACAGCATTGTACTATGATATATTTCTAGGCATTTGTTCTACTGAGAAACTTAATACTGTAATGCCTAGAAGAAAAAAATTTTATGTTATATGCCTTCCTTTCAGGTTCAATGTGGTTTGGGTCGAACCGGTTATCTTTGGGCACACGAAGCATATGGAGTATATCCAGATATAATGACACTCGCCAAGCCTCTTGCAGGAGGCCTTCCGATAGGTGCTGTACTAGTGAGTGAAAGAGTTGCTGCTGCTCTAAAGCATGGAGAACATGGAAGCACATTTGCTGGTGGACCTCTTGTTTGCAATGCCGCCATTACTGTTTTAGAAAAAATATCAAGGCCTAGTTTCTTGGCCAGCGTCTCCAAGAAAGGTCAGTACTTCAAAGAACTCTTAATTCAGAAGCTTGGAGGGAATTCACATGTCAAGGAAGTACGGGGTTCTGGGCTCATAGTCGGGATTGAGTTAGACGTATCTGCTTCACCACTTGTGGACGCCTGTAGGAATTCTGGTCTTCTTATCTTAACTGCAGGAAAGGGGAATATTGTGAGGCTGGTACCTCCATTAATCATATCAGAAAAAGAATTGGAGTTTGCAGCTGAGACCATATTTAAATGTTTACCTTCGCTTAATTAATAGACATTAAACAAGGATTGCACATTTCCCTGTTTTCAGTTGAAATCAACAAAACCCTTTGTGGAATTCGGTCATCATCTTCCCTATTTGCATAGGTAATTGTATCTTGGATATGTTATGCAATGTAGTCAAGCCCCAACATATAGAATTTATGATGCTCTACCCAGGAGGCTTACTTTGTTCAACAATTCACTGGTAATATGTGCAGACTATGTTGACAAACCAATGCAAAGTTCTCTGGTATATATATATATATATATATGCTTGTTTCCTTCGTTTGTGTCAACAATGAGTTCTTAGCGGAGTCTGACGGGTTTTAAGACCTTAATTACTGTCGCAGAAAAATAATTAGTGTTACGTGGAATTAGAATGAGCTATGGATGTGATTAAGATCTCAATGTGTGTTCTTTTGCTTGCATCAAATTTAATGTAATTAATGATTAGTAACATAAGTTCTCCGTAACACCGTAATACTGATCATAATCTTTTCATTTCAACTCTGAGTGTTCCCAAAGGTACCAAATATAAAAAAAGTGACCACAATTGTAACATTCAAAAAGAAGAAAAAAAAAAAAAGGAAAACCCTTCTAAATTACTTTTGTACATGAAAACAGAGTAGCTAGTGGTCGAACACAGGATCAAGAGGTTTCAACAAAATCTTCTAATCAGTTGCGTTGAGAGCACGGGACAACCTCATAATTTCTTCCCTTTTGTGCTGTTTATCGTGTGCTACTTGAACAGCCTCATAAATTGCAAAGCACACCTCAAAACATACGGAATGAAAGAGGGAATAAATAGGAACCATGAACTCAGAACTCCTGATGGTTCCACCGAAGCAATTGAAGCACCATATGTGCAGCTCATTGACAAAATGGCAATCCATATTTCAATCTGAAAGGGGCAATCAATAACCAGGAGAAATATAACCTGGACAGCTGCAGCAAATGCAAGTGTATTAGTAAAGATGAATACAGTGTATGCACGCTTGTGAGAGCCCAATATGGATTTCCCTGCAGTGTGATCGTCGGAGGCATCCTGCCAAACTCCGCCTGGAGGATTCACGCCGGCTTGAAAGGTCACGGCTGCTATCAGCGTGGCTACTATTAGAAGGGTGTTTCGAGCTTCGCTCGGAGAGTCTCGTCCAAGCTTAAACCGGTAGTAAGCATACCAGTTCTTAGATGGATTTTCAGGTATGCTGTTGGTTTCGGGCCTCTGATTAGCAGCACCACTAGCCATTCACTACAGCAATTATGATGGACAAAATTTTAACAATATGCAAGTCCCTGTAAAATAAACCCCAAATTAGAGAAGGTATATATAGAAGATTGTTACAGATTGTTTAGCTGCGTTTTCATTTATTTTGAGGTCTCATGTTTTAAAAAGAATCCTGCCATGGATGGAATGGGATCCTTTTAATTTTTATTAAACCGTATACATCAAAAGTTACGTGTATGATTCCTAGTGAATGGAATTTTATCTGAATGATTCAACGGGTCTCAAATTCGACAGTTTAAATTCTGACTTCGTTCCAAAAACTCATTGATATATGGATAGGTCATGCAGGGATGCTTCTTACAGTCGTAAACGTTAATTATACGCAGTGCTGCTCTCCAAGACTTTCTCAATTTTATATTTCTGCTTTAGCCAAGTCGATCATAGTTTTTGCATACCAGATATGACTATGTCCACTGGTCGGTAGACAGTCTATTTTATTGGCGTCAGCTAAAATTTTCATTGGCGCTCATCTTGAATTATTGAAATTCTTGTGTTTTTTATGAAGCTTTGACGAGATCGTAAGTACGATTTTCTATTTTTAATTGTAAAAAACTTGGTGAGTTTAAGTAACAAATATTTAACTGTTACTTAAAGCCTTACGCTCTACATGGACTAGTTCCACAGTGTATGAGTTTTTGTATTTGGAAGTTTTTTAACAAAAGATATTATTCAAAAAAATTCCTAACAAATCATATACTGCCAAACAGAAAATAAATTAAATATACTTGATGTCACGTTGTGAAAGGGATAATATATTTTGACTCAAAAAATAAAAAAAAGAAAGGGATTGTATATTGATGATGACTTCATCATTTAGTCATTGCTCCTGGTGGAGTGAATGAGTGAACAGTCATGCTAATTTCTAATGATAATCCTTCTCCATTTCCTCTCAGAACTTTGTCATTGGCATTCATAATCTTGCCCTGTTAAATTTCTCTCTAATGATTTTGGAGAGCATTGTACCGTGATACATTTCTAGGTGTGTGGTATTGATAATCTTGTATTATAAGTAGAGGTGTAAAAAAATTGAGTTAAGTTGTTTTTAACTTAGGCCATTTTTTGTTAAATTATTTTTAAGTCATGTTTGATTCTGTTTGGATTCGATTTTAATTATTTTAGTTTTAACTTAATTCCGAATCAAATTTGGGTTGAATTTAGTTTGAACTGTTATTTTTTTAAAATCACTATATACTAAAGTGAAATATTTTAATTACATCTAAAATTCATTCGTAAAATAAGTTAAATATCTAAATTTAATTTTCTCTATCATACTCTATGAAAAAAAGATATCAGCTGGGACTTGAGAAAAATAAGACAAGCCGAAAAGTCAAAAATTTTTTATTATATTGTCATTTTCTTAATCTAATGGATGACCCGGATTCAATCTGTTCCAACCTTAATTTTTTTGGTCATTTTCGGGTTCATATCACTTTCGAATTCAAGATGAAAAATTATGTTTTTAACTCAATTTTTTTTGAATAGATTCGAATCAGTTTTACTTATAAAGTGTATACTAAAGGTGTGATACATAATATAGGAGAATATTAGGCAGAAACTAAATAATTCTGCATGTTAGCAAGGCTTCATATTTATCATTAAATTTGTCTGATATAATTGATTTAATAATATATAGTTTGATAGTAATTTGACTTTTTTTGTTCACGACTCAGATTCGAAACTCATTTAAATTTAATAGTATTTAGGTGGTGAATCCCTATTTATAAGTTCGGTTTAATGAGACATACAAATGAAAGATACCCTAACTTCGACTTACAGATCTAATGAATGATATACTTACAATAAATTTATTTTTTTGTTGTTAAAAAAATTGATTTGATAATAATTTATGAAAAATGTATTACGAAGAAAACAATACAACAACTACCTAATATGGTAGACTGATAATAATGCGGCGTACCTCTCTTACTCTTGACTAGGGTTTAAGTTTGACGGGTAGCCCCTTGTGACTTTGACCGCTGAATTTGGTTGGATTGATTTTGTACTATGCGTCTTTAGTTTTAAACTCATTAATACTGTTTGGTCTGTTTGAGAGAAATTCGTTCAATTCTAACAGTAAGTCCCTTCTTTTGGTTTTGATTAAATAAAATAAAATAAATAAGAGCTACTCTGATTCCAACCTATAGCTCTAATAATTGATATAAACAAATTGATCTTTTTCTCTCGTAAAAAAAAAAAAACAGACAAACAATACAACAAGTACATTTTTACTCACACCTTGACTTTTTGCCGAGGATAATATCACCGGAAGAATTCAAACTTAAATTAATTAGGTGAACAGGCTAATTAATTACCAAATTCCCATCACAAATGCTAGTTAAAATCTTGTATTCATGAGACGGCAAAAGCAAAAATTAATTAACAGGGATAAAAAAAAAATAAACACATAACTGGTCACAAATGATATCATAAAAGCCACATTCTTTTACAGAGAAATTTATAATATAATATTTGATGGTATAATAATTTCCTATTGGTTCTCCAAAAAAAAAATTCCTATCATCAAAGCCTTATAATAATAATAATAATATATTATCTAATTCATCATAAATACTTCCAAATACCAAATAACTTAAAAGCATATATTAAGATTTAAAATATCCAACAGACGAAATTGTACCTTATCTAAGGACTAAATTTTACAAATACCACAATTACTATTTATTAAAATTTTCCGTTATGAAAATTATCTGTTAGAATTTCTTTTAAAAAATAAAACAAAAATGTGAGTCTGACTGCCATATGTTGTGCTAAATTCCTAAGAAATGTAAGAAAAGATAGAATATTCTAATTATTCAGAACAATAGTTTGATGGTAATTCAATATATCTCTCTCACTCTCGACTTTGATTCGAGTCTTATGGGCAGAATTGCGAGGCTTTGACCTCCAATTTATCCGGTCGACCGTAACTCGCACATTCTTAATTTTATACTCGTTAACACTTAGTTAGTTCGGGAGAGTCTTACTTGGACTAATAATACTTAGGTGGTAAATCCTTTCTATTAGATTGGGTTGAATAAGGTACAAAACGATATAAAACTACATTCAAATTCATAAATTCAATAACTGATATATTTTTAATAAATTTTTTTACAGCCCAAAAAAAAGATAACATGCTCCTTAGACCTAAAGGTTTTTATATAATTTTGAGGGATACCAATAATTTTAATTAGAAAATAAAAAAATTGTAATTTTATTCAATTAATTTTTAAAAAATGAGAACTATTAAATAATAGAATTTACCAAAAAAATAAAAAAATATATAGTTAAAAGAAATTGTGTAACTAATTATTATTACTAATGTAAAATTATGTAATGTTACTTTTTATAAATCTAATGCAAAAACACGGTTCGTAGTTCTTGGTGAGAATATAAGGTATGTTTGGTACACAAATTAGATTGTATGATATAAAATAATATAGACTAATATATTATAGTATATGTTAGACTACTAGTTTATCTTGTGTTTAAATACGGTCAAATAATATAAAATAGTTATTTTATCTAATATTTGAATGACATAAAATAGAATAGTATAATATATCAAACTAAATTTTTTATTCTAAAAAATAATAGACTTATATTTACTATTAATTTTAATATTTTTATTAAAAATAATTAAAACTAAGTAATAAAATTGATATTTATTTTACATATTATTATTTATTGTACTGTTTATAAATTTTTAATTTTATATAAAAAATATTTTTCAAAATTAAGCATTAAATTTTTTATACAAATAAATCTCAAGATATCAAAAAAATATTAATATATTTTTTTAATTTTTAAGAAAAAAGTTAAATAAATTTTAAGATATAAAATTTTAAATTTATATAAAAGAAAATGAGGGAACGACAGAGAGGGAGAGAGAGAGGGGGAGGAGAGAGGAGAGAAGGGAGAAAGGAGGAGAGAGAAAGGGGAGAGAGAGGTGAGGGAGGAGAGAGAAAGAAAAGAGAGAGAGAGAGGAGGGAGGGATAGAGAAAAGAGGAGAGAGAAATAATTTTTTTAATTTTATATTAATTTTTAAAAATATTTAAAATTTATTTTAATTAAAAAAATATATTAATAAATATATAATTTATCGACATTATCACATCAAAGAAATAAATTAAATCATAAAAATAAAAAAATAATACTATTTTTTATTTATAAGATAATAAATTTAAGTTATTTTATACTAATAATTAAATATAAATTAAATTAAGGCAGTTAGTCTCTAATTTATAATATTATATTCTATTTTATAAAATAAATGCATCCATATGGCTTTGGTTCTACTTTTCCATTTTTGTCCCAAAAAAAAACCCCTCGACAAACGCGGCGGCGGAGAAGCCAGGTTTGAAGAGCAAGGAGGTGATGGAGCTGGAAGCGAAGGCGGTGGTGGGGGCGTACGCGAGGGCCCCAGTGGTGCTGTCCAGTGGCAAAGGTTGTAAATTGTACGATCCTGAAGGGCGAGAGTATTTGGACTGCACGGCCGGGATCGCCGTCAACGCGCTAGGACACGGTGATCCTGATTGGGTGCGGGCGGTCACAGAGCAAGTCCATTTGCTCACTCACGTTAGCAATGTCTACTATTCCACCCCCATGTATGTTTCTTATTCCATCCCTCATATTCGAACTCAGACCTTCAGTCTTAGAGCCGATTTCAGTGCCTGCATCTTTTTTTTTTTCATTTCATTGGCATTGTTCTTTTAAAATTTGTGTTTATCTGTGTTGGAAAGATTTTTGGTGCAAAACTAGTTGCATCAACTCCCTATTGCAATTGACGGACCCTAATCAAGGTTTGTGCCCCTATGATTGCAGTCTCAGAATTGCTTTTTCTATAAAGAGAATTACTTTAAGTGAAATGTCCCTCGAAAGCTTGGATGACAAGTTTGATTCAACATTTTTATGATTCCAAATTTTAATTTTTGGTAATTAGTGGGTCAAAAAGTCTTCATGACCAGACAGAGAAGCAAGGAATTTGCGTAAGTTATAATAAGTTATGATGGATGTTGGTTTTGTATGGTCAGATACATTTCCAGGATATCATTAGGCTATTGGTACATCCATCAATTGAAGTATGAACCCATGCAACAAACTTACCCTTATCAACCCCACCAGCTATAGGCTATCCATACATCCCTGAGTGTGTAACCCTGATGCTTCTTCTTTTTTTTTTTAATCATCATGTGACCTTTATGTTCACTAGATGGAATTGTGGTTAGTTAATCTTTAATCATGTAAATAGTTTTTTTTTAGCTAAAATAGTTTCTTTGGATAATTATTCTTCGGCTAAAATTCCAGCTGTCGCAAGTTATTATATGTTCTCAGTAGTGGGTATGTATTTTCAACTGGAAAATGGGCCTCTTGTTCTGATGCTATGAGCAGTTCAAGTTTTATCATTTTTGCTTTTAGTAAAATGGTTCTAGCACAAGTTGCTTAAGGTAATATGCTGTTGACATGGGCAGAGCTTGCAAAACGTCTTGTGGAATGTTCTTTTGCTGATTGCATCTTTTTCTCAAACTCTGGAACGGAGGCAAATGAAGCTGCTATCCATTTTGCACGGAAATTTCAAAGACATTGACATCCTGATGAGAAAGAGCCTCCAACAAAGTTCATTTCTTTTACTGATAGCTTCCATGGCAGCACCATTGGAGCCCTTGCTTTGACCAGCAAGGAGAAATACCGTTCTCCTTTTGAGCCTGTCATGCCTGGAGTTACTTTCCTAGAGTATGGCAATATTCAAAAAGCAATGGAACTAATACAAAAGGGCAAATTGCTGCTGTCTTTGTGGAACCTATCCAGGGTGAAGGAGGTATTTATAGTGCAATGAAACTGGCACTCTCTTGGTTTTTGACTAGGTTAGCAGACTTTCACTTTGCTACATCTTTGTTATGGAGATTTATTCTGACTCCAATTTCCTTGATCAAATTACTTGATTTGGTGGCATCTTGTTAATGTTTGCTTTGGTACCTTATTTTCAGCGTCTCGAGTGTATTTTCAGTATTCTCTTGGTCCCCCCCCCCCCCCCTTTTGGTGAAACTACAGAGATTTTTTTTTCCTGACTTAGAAATGTCTGAAATACTTTGGGAGGCATATGTGGAGGAAATGTCAGTTGAATTAATTTTTTATCAGCTTGATGACAATGTAGACACATTTGCTTGATTATCATGCTTTGCATTTGTTATATCAGATGAACTTGTTATTAGTTGAAATGAGTCTAGCTGTAACTTCTAGTTGCTTGTCCTAATCAGTGTGTTCGCTTACAACTGGACAAAATTGAAGCTGAATAGAACAACAAAAAGAATATCTTCACAAGAGAACTAGGAATTGGATTTATATTAATTACACCTTAGATCTTTGGTGATTTTTAGAATTTTATCCTCTGGGGAAGGAAGTTGTTAGCAAAGTGTTCTCTTTTCTTTCTTTTCTTTTCTTTTTCTTTTTTTTCCCCCTTTTCTGTAAATGAGTAACTGTCTCTGGTAGGCAATTTGCATGGCATCATCAGATGATACAAGTCTTGAAAAGGAAGCTACAAGGCACTTACTCATATAAGAAAATGAAAAACTAATATAGGTTGGCCACCAAACAGAAAACAAATTTTTACTTAACTGAAAAACTTTGTGTCACGTTGTGAAGGGGCTCATTGGTGCTGACTTCGTCATTTTGTCCTAAGTGGAGTGAATGAATGCAGAATCATGCTAATTTCCAATGATAATTATTCTGCTTTTCCACTTTTCCATGACTAAAGATTGTTGCTGGCAGGTTTGTTAAAATTCTTAGAACATGTCATTAGTATTCATAATCTTGTCCTGTTAAATTTCTTTATAATTATTTGGTACAGCAGTGTACTATGATATATTTCTAGGCATCAGTTCTACTAAGAAACTTTATACTGTAATGTCTACAAGAAAAAAAAAATTTATGTTATATGCCTTGCTTTCAGGTTCAATGTGGTTTGGGTCAAACTCGTTATCTTTGGGGGCACGAGGCATATGGAGTATGTCCAAATATAATGACACTCGCCAAGCCTCTTGCAGGAGGCCTTCCGATGGGTGCTGTACTGGTGAGTGAAGAGTTGCTGCTGCTTTAAAGCATGGAGACCATGGAAGCACTTTTGCTGGTGGAGCCCTTGTTTGTAATGCCGCCATTGCTGTTTTAGAAAAAATCTCAAGGCCTAGTTTCTTGGCCAGCGTCTCCAAGAAAGGTCAGTACTTCAAAGAACTCTTAACTCAGAAGCTCAGAGGGAACTCACATGTCAAAGAAGTAAGGGGTTCTGGGCTTATAATCAGGATTGAGTTAGACATATCTGCTTCACCACTTGTGGATGCCTGTTGGAATTCTGGTCTTTTCATCTTAACTGCAGGAAAAGGGAATATTTTTAGGCTGGTACTTCCGTTAGTCATATCAGAAGAAGAATTGGAGTTTGCAGCTGAGACCGTATTTAAATGTTTACCTGCACTTAATTAATAGGCATTATAAATGAAGTGCGCATTTCCCTGTTTTCAGTTGAAATCAACAAAACCCTTTGTGGAATTCGGTCATTGTCTTCCCTATTTCCATAGGTAATTGTCTCTTGGATATGTTATGCAATGTAGTCAAGCCCCAACATATAGAATTTATGATGCTCCACGCAGTAGGCTTAGTTTGTTCAACAATTGACTGGTATTGTCTGCAGAATATGTTGACAAACCAATGCAAAGTTCTCCCGTATATATGCTAGCTAAAGGTCGTGAATTACATTAAATACCTTGCATAGATGTGAACCATCTGAGCAGGTATTTTCTAATGTGCATGACAAATCCTTCTCATTATGGCATGCTCTGGAGCGCAATCATGTTGGCTCCTGTCCTTGCCCTCCTTAATTTGTTATCCTTGTAACTATCGTTTGTGTCAACCACAAACGGATTCTTAGTGATGAGTCTGATGGAGGTTTAATACATTAATTAGTGTTGCGGAAAAATAATTAATGTTATGTGGAATTAGAATGAGCAATGGATGTCGTTTGATTAAGTTCTCAATGTGTGTTCTTTTGCTTGCACCAAAATTTCAGTTCATTATGCTAGTTGTGATACATGGTAGGAGAAACATTAGGCAGAAACTAAGCAATTCATGTTAAGCATCGTTATTCATGAAGATTTGATGGTGATTCATAAATGGTTGGTAATGTTATATTTCCAGTAATCTTTTACAAAAAAATATAAAACAAAAGGTGCTAATTTTGCATTCCCATATGCCCGTTATATTAGATATATCCAGGAAACTACATGATATTACAATCATGTCACAATATGATTGATTGCATGTTTTTGTTAAAAAAAATATATATATTTGCAAATTATATAAATGGATGCCTCAAACTCAAGGAAATAGGTTATAATACTAAGAATAATTAAGTTGTAATTAAAATAATTAAATAATTGTAAACTATTTGCAAGTACGTTTACTTTCTTGTAATGGTAATAATGAATTCAGTTGTGTAACAAATTTATATTCAAGTTACTTTGTGCCATGCGGTATGTCATTTGTGTGTGCGTGTATAATGGACTTTTAAATACAAACTAGTAATTTCAATTCAATATTTTATTTGCATTTAACTAAACTAGGGGTAATTTTTTTTCTTTTATCCAACCACTATCGCGATTAGTAACTGAAATTTTCCAAGACTTGCAATTCGTTTTAAACATAGTAATAACGAATTCTTTAGTATTTATTTATGGGTCATGTCGATCAACCAATAATAGTTGAGAGAAGTTATAATTCATTTATGTTAAAATTGATGATAACCCGTTCCCTCAAATCTGTGTAAAAGCCATCGTCCGCCTCATGTTCGGATGGTAATACTCAATCCGATCATGCCCCTCTTGTCATGCGCATTCCAATTTATTTCGTTAAATTTAGATGTACCGTTTGAGAGAATATTACGTTTAGAACCGACTTGAAATTTTAAAGAAATAGATGAATAATATTTTTGTCTATCTCAATCTCGTGTTCTAATGCTAATGATGCAACCTCGATTTTTGAACTATTTATGGAAAAAAGAGATTGACAAATGAATTGAGGTCGACATAATAGCCAGTCTAATTTTGAAATCGGAAAGGGTAAGTGGCCATACATATTGATGGCTAAACAATATTTAAATTCGTATTTTATGTAATAAAAAGTATATTTTATATAATGATATTAATAAAAAGTAATATAAAAAATTATTTTTAATTTTTTAAATTATAATTTTTAATTACAGTTATATAAAATATATATCTTATTATATAAATTAAATGATATTGAGATGTTATATAATCACTTGAGTCTGACCACCGGGAGCTCTTTCGAAATTGTCCGACAGCCGAGTGTGCTTTCTAACGTCCGTTGGTGAAACAGAAGTGGTGGCTGCTGCTAGTGCACGGCAGGGAATATAATATAATTTTTGGTAATCTAATCATAAAGAAAGAAAAGATGAATATTAAATTTAAAGTTTAATTAGATTTAAAATTTAAAAATATGTATCATTAATTAATTAAATTAAATTTAGTACTCAGATAAAATATGATATAATTAACAAGAAAGATAGTGCACTGAACATAGTGTCCATATGCTGCTTGCAAATTGCAAAACGACCGCATTTCTTCGACTATATTTTTTTTAATGTATATCATTAAAATATATAATTTAAATTTTAAGATAATATATATTTAATGTTAAATTTAATCTTGTAATTACATTAAAAATATAATTGATTATAATTTGTAAACAACCTTTACTTTGTCGGAATGCTGTGTCTGATTCCCTATCTTCGCCCTATAATTAATGGACCATCAACTACATATGGTATAATAAGCCAAAAAGTCAACATTCTTGAATAATTCCATCCAATAAAATGCTGCCACGGAGCCAACAACGATTGAGTATCTGACAGGCAGTAAGGAGAAAAGCCACCAGCGAATGAGATTATGCCACGCGTCACTAAATTTGATTTTTTAGGAAATAAATTATACTTATGTAAATTCATAATAAATATTAAAAATATCAAAAAAATATAAAATTTAAAGTAAAACTCTTTTAATTTTACGTTTTATAAGAATTTATTATAAAATCATATTTTTGAAATTGTAAAAATTTACTTTTTTTTAAAAAAAATTTAATATCTTTTGATTTTCTTTAAAGAGTTTGATATAAAGGATTAAAATTAAATACATTAACATAATAAAAGTGGAGGATTAAGAGTGCACTTAATTTTTTTTAAGAAAGCATTTTTCAAGAATTTTGAAAGTAAAATTAGTTTCTTTAATATATGTTAGAATATATTTAAAATTAAGTGTTCATTAATTAATTCACAAAATAATATGATGTACAAGATTAATAAGATGACATAATGCGAATAATGTTCGAATTCTTTTCAAATTGTTAGACTACTGGTAAAGAGGCGTAGAAGCATCGTAATAACTATGATGGTATTTAAAATACTTGTTCGACCCCGAATCTCTAAAAATACAAGGAATGTGAGTTTTTTTGACAAATTAAAAAAATTATTATAGTTTTTGAGATATAATCATTGGTCGTTTACGAAGTTAATATTGAAATTCTATATATTTGTTCTTATAAACTTCATAAAGCATTAAATTGAGGTTTTTCTTAAAAATATTGATAGTAAATCTTTTAATTGCGTATCATTTCACGATTTATCAATATTCCCCAACATATCCACTAGAATATCTAATTAATATGTTTGAGGTGTAAATAGGTGGTATTGTCATATTCCCAGTGATTTTATATTTTCCGTTACCCCCAAATATCACATTACCATGTGAATGGTGATAACTGATAATCTTACATTTCCGCTAGATTTGGAAAAAACGTTGACTTGACATATAGAGACGATTTTGACTTGCAATTTCTAACTATTTGGACCGAAATAGATAAAGAAGTGGTGTCAACTTACGATTCATTTTAAACACAGTAACATCATATTTCAATACACAGTTCCATTAATTTTACATTACCATAACAATCTTATTGTTTCCACCTTAAATGTCCCCGAAGGTTTCAAATGACAAAACAGCTACGACAATCTTAACATTTAGAAAACCCAAAAAAAAAAAAAAAAATTTCATCCTATGCTTCTACCGCAGATAATTGGGAAGCCATGTTGTTTAGTCCTGTGACCGGATTCCAGTGACTATATTCTCCTTCTATGATGTTTCGGCCTCCCTCATAATTTAAACAAAAAACAAAATCCTTCTAAAGTACTTTTGCACACGACATGCAGAATAAACCTACGCAGAGAGACTTATAATTTCTTCCCGTTTGCGCTGTTTCTTGTGTTCTACTTGAACCACCTCACAAATTGCGAAGCAATCCTCAAAATTAACGGAATGAAATACGGAAAAAATAGGAACCCCGGGCTCACAACATCTGATGGTGTCACTGAAACAATTGAAGCACCATGTGTGCAGGTCATAAAAATTATGGCAGTCCAAACTTCAATCTGAAAGGGGCAACCAATAACCGAAAAAAATATAACCTGTAAAGCCGATGAAAACGCCAGTGTGTTGGTGAAGATGAATACAGTGTATCCACCCTCGGCTGTAGTACCCAATATGGATTTCCCGGCAGTGTGATTGGAGGTGGTATCTTGCCAAACTCCGCCCGGAGGATTCACGCCGGCTTGAAACGTCACGGATAATATCAGCGTTGCGACGACTAGAAGGGTGTTTCGAGCATCGCTCGGAGAGTCTCGTCCGAGCTTAAACCTGTAATATGCATAAAAGTTCTTAGATGGATTTTCAGGTACGTTGTTGGCCTCAGCAGAGTTAGCCATTTTAGCAGGCAGCTATTATGATGGGCAAACTTTGAACAATATGCAAGTAATTACTGTGCAACAAACTCTCAATTAGAGCATGTACATATAGCAGAGTGTTAGGGTCTCGGACCGAAATGGGAGAGACACCCCATTGTTTTGAGGGGAGTCCCACAGTCAATGGACTCTCCAAAATAGGGGAGCCTATTGCTGGTCTGTCAAAGTTACCTGTCAGGATATGTTTTTATTTTATTTACTTTTTGTTTTGTTTTTTTGTTTCAGTACTCGCCATAAAAAACGGTGGGCTGAAATCCACAGATTGATTCTTTTTTGGCGCTTTTTAATTATTGCGCCAAAAGGCACATGTGAGGTTCCTACTGAATAGAATTTCAATTCAACTTCCAGCCAAAACTCTTTGATTGGTTGATATGGGCAGTTCGTGGATATTTCTTCAACTTGTAGAGTGTATTTTATACCGAGACCCTGGCAGCTTCGTTTATTTTGTATTGTTTTTAGCAAAGAAAGTCATAACTTATTCATATAAAGAGAAGAGAATTAACAAGAATTAAGGCTTAAACCTCATCTCTTAATAAGGTAAAATGTGTGATAATCAATTAAACAACATCAATTGGTTGTATTTTGTCTTATTACTATGGTCAAAGAAATTAATTAAGAAAGTTGCATTTTACTTGTGTAACTGTTTGGCAAGTTGGTGCTTCCACAAAAACAATACAAGTAGAACAAAACATTCACTCATTATATATAATATTACTTGCGTGAAGATATTTAATAAAATATATAATTAACTAATTATATATATATATATATATATATATATATATATATATATATATATATATACTAGGCCCGAACGCCAACTTGAAACCAATAATTTGCTAACAGAGAATTTATCAAAATTTGGGAAAACTGAGAATTTTCCTTTTGAGAATGGAAGAAATAGAACATGAAAGGAATCTTGTGGGCTATGTCGGCACTTCTGCATGAAATTGGCCTCTTAATTCCTGCAAAATGTGTGAAAATGAGCATTACTACTATTAAAATGTAAAGTAACGGAAGAGTAGAATAATTGTAATGAAAGCGGAAGAGTTAATAACAAATAGTTTCAATTATTAATAAATTTGTTTAAAAAATAAATCGTTATAATTAATTTGTATAGAAAATATTAACTTATGATTTTTTTTGGTGATTAATTTTGATAAAAAAATAGTTATAACTAAAGAAAATATGGCATACCATTGATTTCTAGACATTCAGTGTTGGTAACTTTGAGGAATTATAGGATAACCATATATTTATTTCTTCATTTTCGGAATGCAATAGATGGCTATTTTGTTCCTCCAATTTTCTGTGTTTTTGCTGACCGTTGTATTTGTCAGTTATATGAAATTCAACTTCGTAGACCATAAAAGGGTTTTTTGAAAAGAAATTAAATTGGACATAATTTGACAATGTAGATATTATATGTAAACACCAAAAAAAATCAAAAAAAAAAGGAAAAAAAATTCAATGCATGCCTTACATCAAAGCAACAAGTGCATGTATATGAAAATGATGATTTTCATTTGATTGTAAAATATTAAAATTCAACCACCTAAAAGGTCCATTGTCATGTAGGATTTTACCTATGATAAATTATATGAAAATTTTAACTTTCATTTGATTGCAAAATGTCAAAATTCAATCACTAAAAAGAGTCCTTACCATGTAAGATTCTACTCATAATAAATCATATGCAAATTTTAATTTTCATTTGATTGTAAAATGTTAAAATTCAACCACTAAAGAGAACCTTTAATTTTTATTTAATTACAAAATATCAAAATTCAACTACTAAAGAGGACCATTTTCATATAAGATTCTACTCATAATAAATCATATGTAAATTTTAATTTTTATTTGATTGTAAAATATCAAAATTCGAGGTAATAGGAGTTGATGGTGTGTAAATCATGAAAAAAAAAGTAAAAATCAAGGCAATTGTATCAATTGTGACACAAATCATTATCGGTAACGGTAACGGTAATGGCAACAGATATCTAAATGAGCATTACTACTATTAAAATGTAAAGTAACGGAAGAGTATAATAATTGTAATGAAAGCGGAAGAGTTAATAACAAATAGTTTCAATTATTAATAAATTTATTTAAAAAATAAATCGTCATAATTAATTTGTATAGAAAATGTTAACTTAAGATTTTTTTAGTGATTAATTTTGATAAAAAAATAGTTATGATTAAAGAAAATAGACATCTAGTGTTGATAACTTTGAGGAAGTATAGGATAAGCATATATGAATAGATGGTCATTTTGTTCCTCCAATTTTTTTGTGTTTTTGCTGACCATTGTATTTGTCAGTTATAAGAAATTCATCTTCGTAGGCCATAAAAGGGTTTCTCGAAAAGAAATTAAATTGGACATAATTTGACAATGTAGATACTATAGAGATAAAGGCATTAATAAAAATAATTCTCTAGTAATTTTGTTTGATTAGTGATTTTACAGATGAAATTAGGATCAATTTATGAAGCCTAATTGACGGTAAGTAAGGTGATCAACTAAGAAGATTTTCATTCTTTTATGAAATAATTACACTATCAGTAATTCTTTAGTTTTCATTCCTTTTTAATAGCAGAGATGTGCAAAATATTATATCTTAAATTAGCAAGAATTTCTATAATTGGATACTATACAAAATAATGGCAATAATGAAAATTTTTACCACTAATTGCCTCATATTATGATAATTCATTTTGAAGGTTACGATTGATAACTAATTTAATAGTATTGACCAAAATTAACAGGATTCACATTACTATAATTTTTAAAATAACAATAATTAAGGCTGAATTAGGGCCATTAAATTGTAATTTTTTGAAATTTAACTTTAATTTAAATGCTTTATTATAATTATTTCATATTTGTTTTTAACGATCACATATTATTAACTATTTTGTATTAATTGCGAAAGATTTTATAACATCTAAGTAAATTATATTCATTTACCTTTTTTGTAATATCATTTGTGGTAATTTTTATTTCTCATTAATATTTTATTTGAAAGAAGAAGAAGGTGAGAGAAGATTTCGAAGTGACAATAATTAGGATTGTCCCTTCTAGTTGTGGAGACATAATATTATATCAAAAATTATCATTAATTTATTTTTAACCTTTTCAGTTGCTGTTATTTTAAATAATGCCAATAACATGACTTTCTCATATTTTGTATCTTTTGTCTTTTTGAGCTTTAACAATGACCATTGCCTTTTATATTGATAATTAATCTTTAATATGTGATGATTAATACGATCTCCATTACTATAACTTATAAATTAGCAATAATTAGATATAAATTAGCAATTATCAGCGCATTAAGTTACACTTAATTTGACAATGTAGATACTATAGAAATAAATGTATTAATAAAAATAATTCTTCAGTAATTTCATTTGATTAGTGATTTTACAGATGAAGTTAGGTTCAATTTATAGAGCCTAATTGACGGTAGCATTTTAAAAAAAAATTTAAGAATGTCATTTGGGGTTACAAATATGAGGAAATTTTTTTTATACAACTTATTTATAATATTATAATATTGTTATTATATATATATATATATATATATATAATATGATTGATCTATTTTTTAATTTTTAAATTTAATATATTTTTTATAATTTAAAAATTAAATTATTGTGTATCCACGCGTGTCCACGGTTTGCATTATCTTAAGGTCTGATAACGTTCACTCAGATTAAGGACCACAACTTGGCTTTTACTGGCAGATTCAATGGTTTTGTAGAACAGATAGATGCAGCGAAAGGAAGTTAGAATCAACCATACAGCACGTAAAGAAAAGTCAAACCCAAGCTATATTTCCGACGGTAAGGATCAATTATTATGCAGGCAATTTATTTAGTCAGTTGCAACGTTATAAGAATTGGATCACATTGAATCAAAAAGCTTAATAGTTTAAAATTTAATTAGTTTGATCAGTTTAACTAAAAATTGAATTAATAAAATTAGTATTTAATATTAAATATATAAATCCAGTTGTAAAGATTTCTTGGAAGTCTTAACTATGTTCTTGATTTCTATCCTAATCTTAGTCAACTTTGTAAACCTCTCCACCAACGACTTAGGAAGAATCCTCCTTCCTGGACAGCTGAAAACACTTCTACTGTCGAAAAAATTAAACAATTAGTCAAGAAAATTCCTTGCCTATCTCTTCCTGATCCCCTTGCCCCCAAGATAGTTGAGACTGATGCTTCTGATCTTGGATACGGTGGAATTTTAAAACAGCTTTCTAATGGACAAGAATACATCATACAGTATACTTCTGGCCACTGGAAAGGTGCCCAAACCAATTATTTTACTATACAAAAAGAAATATTAAGTATTGTAAAATGTATTTCTAAATTTCAAGCTGATTTACTCAATCAAAAGTTTTTACTTCGTATTGACTGTAAATCTGCAAAAGAAATTTTACAAAAAGATGTTAAAAATATTGCTTCTAAACAATATCTTTTTCATATGGGAGATCAACCATATGTTGTTTTCTGTCCCAAAAGGCTGAAGGTAAATCAGAACACAGTTGGGTTTCAAAATGATTTTGTAAAACAGAAATCTTCTTTTTGACAAAATCATAGGCAAGTTGTTTTTCAATTTGTTTTAAAGATATGGAGGTTTTCAGAACAAAAAGATCGATTTTCTTGGTTTTAATCAAATTATTAATCTCATTGTAATAAATGCTATGAGCCTTTATTAAATGAAGATTCTTGGTTTTAGGTTTTTCAATAAAAAGAAGTTTATGTCTCTGAGAGGGTTTTGAATTTTTAAAACAAATACCATGATAATCAATCTCGTAAGGAGTTATCATATTGACAAAAGGAGTACCTAATATCACGGTGTGATGGATATCCTTTACCAATAAAAATGAAGTTAAAATACTAATGTCTTGATTAACAACATAAGCATCAACCTTACCTTTGATTGTTAATCTAGAAGCATTAGCTGTTGAAAGTTTCTCAGAGGTATATTGATGTAAGTGTTTAGGAATTATACTTTTGGCAAATTCAAATCGCTCCAAAAGACCGTTATAAAACCGCCTTTACTGTTCCATTCGGACAGTATGAGTGGAATGTCATGCCATTTGGTTTGAAAAATGCACCAAGTGAATTTCAGCGTATCATGAATGATATTTTTGCTGCATATTCATCATTCATCATTGTTTACATTGATAACATTTTGGTATATTCTCATTCCATTTCTGAGTATTTTAAACATTTAAAAACATTCTTTTTTGTCACTAAGAAGAATGGCCTTGTTATTTCTAAACCCAAAATGTCTCTTTTCCAGACAAAATGTCTCTTTTCTAATCCCACCAAAGCCCCTCTCCTAAAAAAGCCTCGGCTCCCACTAAACTAATGGCTGCTGCCATTAAAGCTATTAAAACTCCTTTGGACCAAAATCCTAGAGTTGTTAAAACCATTAAAAAATCTTGGGCTGATGTGATCCAAGAAGAAGAGGATAAACAATTGGAAGCTACTATTTCCAAGTCCAAAGAGCTTGCAGTTCAAGAATGGGCTGCCAAATTAGCTCAAAGCCCGGAAATTCTTCAGGCCCTTCAAAATCTTACTAAACAACCTCAACCAGTTGCGGTAAAACCCTCAGGTATAATTTCTAAACCCGCTTTAAAACAAAAGGAGATTATCTCATCTTCTTCTCAGGAGAAATCTCAAAATGAATTTCTAAAACCTTTATCTTCGGATAAATGGACTGATTTTCATCCAAAAGAATTTCATCAAAATCTCTTTTTGGTTGAAGACTCTTATATTCCTACTAAACCTGCCAATCTTGATGGAACCCCATATGATGCAGTTCTAAACTGTTTTGGCGCCAATTGGGAATTTAAACCCTGGAACTATCAGAAACCAGTTGCCTATTACATGGCCCTCCTTTCTGAAACAGATCCACCCTCAGTAAAATGGAAATTCCAATACCAAAAGGAGGTAGATGGACAATGGCAAACTTATACGGATACCACCTTTGACCCAACCAAAGATTATTTGTATTATACTTGCCAAATCATGAACCTTATCCATCCTAAACAATATGGCTCTTCATTTCTTTTGGAAGGCATAAGACTTGACCCCAATAATCCTGACCCTTCCCTTTATTTTTCATACTGGGATTATCAGCAAGCATGGTTCAATGTTTTTTTCTATCAAAACTCTAAACGTGGCCATACTTGGCTTATTTATTTTGACAAAACCTTTGAACCCCAGTTAATTCCAAATTGGTTTCTCCAATGGTGGGATTATTTTGGCTGTACGAAGTTCATCCTTCCTACTGAACTTCTTCCTTCGTATAAACTTTTTCACCAACTTTATAAAACTCCTAATCAGAAAAAGAAATTTCCCCGGATTTTCTCTTTCTGTATCAATTTCTTTATACCATGGGTTCTCAATGGGATTACAAATTTGTATCTCACAAAGCAGGCTCCATGGTTGCTCGAACCTTCTCTATTCGATGGTGGAATAAATATGATATTCCATCCAATGTTAAACCCCAAGCTGTTGAAAAATGGCTACTTAAACATCATGCAGACTACTTAAAATCCAAAGAGACGACTTATCCCCAGTTGCCAGTTATGAACAAAGAACAGGCTGCATTTCTGACTGAGAAGACTCATTGGCAGTTTAAACTCTCCACAGCTAAAACCAGAGACAAATATCTTGCCATCATGGAAGAAATGTCTCAAGCATTGACACCTCCTTCCTCCTCAAAAAAGTCAACTGAAAAGGTCGTTGACCTGGCCAAAGATTCAGAAGACACGAGTGAAGAAGAAGAAGATACTCTACCCCCTGGGTATGCCCAAGATCCTTTTAAAATGTAAACATTGTTATTGCCCTAGAATCTGGGAAGGAGTAGATCAGAACAAACGATAATGAAATTAAATATGAAAATAAAACAAGATCTAAAGTACTGGCGTTGTTTCACCCGAACTAGATCCTCGTTCTTAATGACTGCGCATTAAGACACTCAGAATCCATAAGGTTCTGGTTTCCAGCCTATATACTTAGATCATATACTTAGAAAATAAGAACACAAACAGTAAATAAGAACAGAAAATAAGAACACAAACAGTAAATAAGAACAGAAAATAACAACACAAACAGTAAATAAGAACAGAAAATAACAGCATCCAACTCGGGAGGCAAGCCTACCACATCTGGTGCTTAAGAAAAAGAAAATATAATATAAATAGAAATTTATTTCATAAAGAGAAGGTACAAGGATCATAAAGGACCTTTACAAGGGAAGAGGAACCTTTCTAAAGAGCTTGGAATAGGTTTAAAGAGAGAGAAGGAAGAGAAAAGGAGAGAGAGGAGGAGCCATCCAAGTTCTGCTTACAAATGAGGCAGAAGCATGGTTTTATAGGGAGAGGGGGTATTGTTTAAGTACTGTTGCAGGACCGGTGACTTTTTTACAATTTTTGTGAACAGTACTTACTGTTCATTGACCGGTGGCTCCAGTCTAGAAAGTTGAGGGAAAACAGATTCAGTCACGAAATGTTCTTTTAAACAAGGAGAAGTTTCCATTGAAACTTCACCATATAAAATCCCCACAAACTCTGAAGATAAGAATCTAAAGAGTTTGATTGAATAAAATAATTTTTCAAATGTTAATCTACATACTATTGGAAATCAGTTAACCAGGATAGAAAAACATATTTCAAAAACTGGTATTTCAACTGAGTTTTCAACAGTACAGATAAATAAAACCCATGTTTTTAAACCTTTTGAAGTTTCTTCCTCCAGTAAACAACAATTTCAAAATGATAAAACCAGTTTTTTAGATTCTATTAAACAACAACTTCAGTCCTTAGACATTTGTAAATTTAAAATATATGATTTATAATTTATTATAAGATAAAATTAACAAATTAAGAAAATTAATAATTATCTTAATAAAAAGAGAAAATAATAAGTGTTAATTTATTAGTTATATTGGACCACGTGTGTACTATATGAGAAGTTGAGAAAATAATAAGTAAAAAAAATCAACAAATACAACAAGTTACAAGTTGACCTACTGGTATGAAACTCACTTTTCATGTTGGAGATTACGGGTTCAAAACCCAAATTCTACAAAATCGTATGAAATTTTTTTCTAATTACTAGTAATCCGGTCAATTCGGACCTGTCGAACCGACCCGTTAACCGAGTTTTGACCAGTTTGATCTCATATTGACTTTAACCTATAACTCGGATCGAACCTTTGACCGATTATCGATCTAACCGGTTGAACTAACTGATCTGGTCTGAATTTGACAACACTGATCAATTAATGTATTTTATCTATCACTCTTTGCTTTTTCTTTGGGAAGTAAGCTACAAAATTTGTTGTTGTATGTCTTATTTTAATTGACTTAGTTGAGCTTATAGAATTCAGGCTCCACTGGAGTCAATAATATATCTTGATAGATAAAATAGTGGGACATACTCAATGGATTTTTTATAATATATAAATACAAATTGTATTTTGAATTATTGGGGAAAAGATCATTTCTTATTTATTTTTGTCAAGGGTTTACTTATAAATTTCAATATAAATTAAATTGTAATTTATCAGGAAAAAAAAATCATGGGTTTATAAATTAGATAATTATAAATTATTGCTGACAATTTAATTGTCTGTTTCCTAAATCCAAAGCATCTTATTTATTCTACCTTATTTACATGGTATTTAGTCAGTTTGACTTACCCCAAGTTTTTTTTTAATTAAGAAATTTATTAAACTGTAAACTATATAATAAAAATTATTTTTTCCTTATTTGTAAATCACATGTCCCTTTCCTAATATTAGTATGTGAGACCTAAACAAACAAAGAGTTTAGATTTTTGACAACTAGAATTTAGCAACTGAGTTGTCCAGGTTAAGTAGCTTTTTTTTTTTCGTTTGGTACTTCCAAGTTAAGTAGCACGTGGCAGTATATGGGTTAGTTGTAGAAATTGGACCACTCAATAAGGCCCTAGGCGAGTCTGGAATACTAACCCAATAGCTTCAGGAGAAAACATTGCCCGGGCTTGATTTGGGAACAAATAATGGGTTGTGTGGGTTGTAGACTGGACAAGATCATCAAATTTGACCTTAGAGGAAAGAAGTTAGATGGGCTGGATATGTTTTGATCCTGGTCAGCACCATCAGGATTTTGGGGGTCCCAAAAAGTGAGGTGCCTTTTCATTAATTTCTTTTTACCCTGAAATGTGCCCAGTCAGCTTGGAGTAAATTATATTTTTCATTACTAAATTAGCATTTATCATCATTTTCAAATCCCAGTTTTCAATTTCTTTTTCAGTTTATCTCTTACATAATAATAGGATTAGATGAAAAATTTTTAAAATATAGCACAAGGAATAATTTTATTTTTTTTGGCAATTAATTCTATCATATTTGCATTTTAACTAGAATTTAATGTACTAAATTATTAAGATCATCCTAAATTATGCCGTGCAAAGGTCAAGACGACAATTGAAAAGCATTTTATATGTTCACTCACATATTACTAAAAACTTAAAGCCTTTAAAACTTCAATATTCTAAAAATTAGAATATGTCGAGAAATTGTTTTTTTTAAAAAAACGTGTTTTCGTCATCCTTGTTGCACTTTATGATTTGGAATGGTCTAAGTAGTTGAACAAAGCAAATTTAATGGACTTAGTGTATAAAAATATATTTTTTTTAGGGGCGAATTATATAACTTTTCATTTGATTGAGTGACAAAGTGACCAAATTGAAGACAAAATAAAAGTTGAATGATTTGATCATAACAAGTTAAAGACATCAGAAAGCTTTTTAATTTGACTTATTTTTTTATTAATATAATTTACTCATAATTTTATAATACACAGAAATATAATCTACTTAAAATAAAAAAATAAAAAAATAAAGTAAGATTATAAGTGAGTTATATTTAATTAAAAAAAAGTGTAAAAATAATAAGTACCATAAGTCAAATGATAAAATTAAAACAGGTAACAAGTAATAAATTGAGTGATGAATTGTGCAAATTAGGCTTTCAACTTGGTTGCCAACAAGCATCTCGATGAATTCCTAGTTTGTCTAACAGAGAACAATTTCTTTATCCATAAGTAACAAAAATTTTAAAATGAACAGTGCGAAATGATAATATATAAAATAGATTTAATAATGGCAGTTATTCATTCAATTTTTTTTTTTTAAAAGCTAACTATCTTATAAAAGGTGCAGTCTTCAATGGAAAAATCCAATTGCTTGGAGAGGAAACATATGTTCGTGCAAGCAGACATTCGAAAAGGACAAAAAAAAAAAGAAGGGCTATGTTGCCGCGATCACATGCAATTATCAAGAAGGCTTGGGAATAATTACCCACAAAATCAGAATTTTTCCATGCAATTATCAACATAATTACCTATTTTCATGAAAGTAGCTTAAGAAAACAAGAGACAAAAAAATGCACATTGTTTTTCAAAAGCCTTCAGAATTCGATCCATGTACTGAATTATGTAGTCTATGACTATATTTTTTTTTCTTCTATACTACAAATTAATTTTGACCGATAGAATAAAAATTACCAGATCAATTTGTGACCGACAAAATAAACTCAACTGGAGCCTACTGTTATTGAACTAAACCAGAACCCTTAAAACGTTTCGAACTAAGCTCATTTGCAGATTGTAGTCTTACAAATGCAGTCCCCATGCCCTTTAATAAAAGGATTTGGTTGAACGTGCAGCTCTAATTAACGACAGCAATTACATAATTATAAACTCAGAATTCTAAATTAAGAATTTAAAATCGTAATATTGTATCTTTTACAAAAGAGGGAATAAGCATTAATTTCATCCTAAACTTTTAAATTTTTTTTCAGTGTAGTAATCAATGGTTTATCGTTTTCATTTGAGTCCTAAACTTCACATTTGATGTCACTTTGTACTTTTTGGACGGAAATGAATACACATTAAATATGTAATACGCACGATTAAAGGTCTATTTTCCTGCCCAAAAAGTATTAAATTGGCATGAAATGTGAAGTCATAAGAGATTCAAATGAAAACGACAAAACATTTAGGGCTATGTTTAAAAATTACCAAAACATTTGGGCACAAATTGATACTTATCCCTTAAAATGGGGTATTATGGCATTCTATGGGATGAGGATGTTGAATATTTTAGGCTTGGTAGCTAACTTTGGGTTACATATATCATTTGATTATGTACGTTATTAATTATTATGCACTAAAAATGCCTTAATCGATCTAATCAATAGGGTAGAGAATAATCGTGGAAAACATTTTTTGGAAATTATATGTATTACCATGCACGGCCACGCATTTTCTGGTTGCTTTTCTTTTATTTTCGTATCTGTTGCACCAAATATATATATATATATATCTATATATGATATACAACTGATAACTCTTCGTCTAAATGATTTTGAAAGAAATTTCTTTTTTTTTTTTCTGCATGATTCGGTGAAAATTAGGTAATGAGCGTTTAATACAAAAGTAATTTTGACGTGGGTCAAATGTTAGAAAAAATATATTTTTTTAATCTGTAAAGGAAATAATAGTCTGTCATTGAATATGGACAAGTAAATAATAGGATTAGAACATATACCTCTCAGTTGAAAGCTTACACTTTCAACTATTATATTAAAGTAGATTCTCTTAAAGATATTTTTAAAGTTGAAGATAAATAGAAAGAAGGACATAACCACAAAATATCTTTTCTTCTATATTTCAACAATATGCAAGTAATTACTGTGCAACAAACTCTCAATTAGAGCATGTATATATATAGCAGAGTGTTAGAGTCTTGGACCGAAACGGGAGAGACGCCCCATTGTTTTGAGGGGAGTCCCACAGTCAATGGACTCTCCAAAATAGGGGAGCCTATTGCTGGTCTGTCAAAGTTACCTGTCAGGATATGTTTTTATTTTATTTACTTTTTGTTTTGTTTTTTTGTTTTAGTACTCGCCATAAAAAACGGTGGGCTGAAATCCACAGATTGATTCTTTTTTGGCGGTCTTTAATTATTGCGCCAAAAGGCACATGCGAGGTTCCTACTGAATAGAATTTCAATTCAACTTCCAGCCAAAACTCTTTGATTAATTGATATGGACAGTTCGTGGATATTTCTTCAACTTGTAGTGTATTTTATACCGAGCCCCTGGCGGCTTCGTTTATTTTGTATTGTTTTTAGCAAAGAAGGTCATAACTTATTCATACAAAGAGAAGAGAATTAACAAGAAATAAGACTTAAACTTCATCTCTTAATAAGGTAAAGTGTCTGATAACCAATTAAACAATATCAATTAGTTGTATATTGTGTTATTGCTGTGGCCAAAGAAATTAATTAAGACAGTTGCATTTTACTCGTGTAACTGTTTGCCAAGTTGGTGCTTTCACAAAAATAATACAAGTACAAGAAAACATTCACTCATTACATATAATATTATATGAGTAACAGTATGTGAACATATTTAGTAAAATATATAATTAATTATATATATATATATATATATATATATATGTGTGTGTGTGTGTGTGTGTGTGTGTGTGTGTGTGTGTGTGTGTGTGTATTAGGCCCGAACGCCAACTTTGAAACCAATAATTTGCTAACAGAGAATTTACCAAAATTTGGAAAAACTGAGAATTTTCCTTTTGAGAATGGAAGAAATAGAACATGAGAGGAATCTTGGGGGCTATGTCGGCACTTCTGCATGAAATTGGCCTCTTAATTCCTGCAAAACGTGGAATTGGAGCGTAAGGTATGCGCCGAGCCCGGACAGAGAAAAGTGGGAAAAAGATAACGCGTAAATGGTATCAAGCATAGTTTTAAAAATCGGACCGGACCGACCGGTCTGACCGGAAAATCGGTGAACCGGAGGTCGGACCGGTCCGATTCTCTGATAAAACCGGAATAGGAAATGAACCGCCCGAAAATCGGTGAACCGGCCGGTCGGACCGAAAAACCGATGAACCGGCCGGTCGGACCGGAAAACCAGTAACTCCAAAACCGGTGAACCGGCCGGTCGGACCGGTGAACCGGCAACCATGTCATCTTGATCAAAACAACATCGTTTTATTTATTTTTTTGGATTAAAAATGAGAATAAATAATACTTATTTATATTAATGAAAAATGTAATATTTTTGAATTATATATTGACTCTATAATATTTATTTTTAGATATGAATATTCGATTAATAGTTCTATAATATTTTATTTTTGATATTTATACTTTATTAATTTATTTAATTAGAAAATTATCATAAATATTTTGTATTTTAATTTTATTTTAAATTTAAGTAAACTCATATTCTATTTTTTATGATTATACTCATTGTTTGTTATTAAAAAATGAAAAATTATAAGTATTAATTATTATTTTATCAAATCAGAATTGACCCGCCGGTTCAACTGCCGGTTTTCTGGTTGGACCGCTAAACCACTAACCCAATCTTCTTACCGGTTCAATAACCGGTCTGATTTTTAAAACTATGGTATCAAGACATCGGCAGTTCCTTTGTCAATCCGCGGTTGGCTGGTTTCGTTCTTGTCTTCGTCAACGTAAACGCTCAAATAAATCCACATTATTTTGTGATGATATTTCTTTCTTTAAAAATTTGCTATAATAAAAATATTATTTTATTACGATTTATTAGTTATGATTTTAAATTCTAAGAAATTTTTTTTATAAAAATGAAAGAAAAATTGTATAAGTTTACCTTACATTGGACATTTTGAGTCCTCACAAATGTTGTAGTTGGCCTTTTATGTCTGTCTTTTTTTTTCTTTTCTTTTATTTTTGCACAAAGTCTCTCTTATTTGTTAAGTTCTTATGCAAAACGAGCGAGTTCATTGCACAAAGTCTGCCACTCCACCAATGTCAAATCACTTCTTATTTTCCGTGTCCCCTTCCATGATTGATTTCTAGGTGAAATCTATTTCATTTTTTTATAATTCTCCGTACTAATTGCTACTACGGTGGTTAGACTTGCTAGTCATATTGCCTAATTTCTGCAAGTTGCTCAGTTTTTGGTTTTTTATTCATATACATGTCAATGTAGAATTAATTTGCACGCCAAAAAAAAGTAACTGTGTGACTGGAAGAGCGAGTAAGTAATTGAGTTATAGATTGTGATCAAATTTAATTGCCTTGTAATATACGCTGTCAAATATAATTTGTGGAAGGTGGTGGTATTATATAAATAACTAATTATAACATTTATTTTGTTTTATTTCTATAAACTTGTGAATGTTGCCGTTGCAATAGGAGTTGATGGTGTGTAAATCATGAAAAAAAGGAAAAATCAAGGCAATTGTATCACACAAATCATTATCGGTAACAGTAACGGTAATGGCAACAGATATCTAAATGAGCATTACTACTATTAAAATATAAAGTAACGGAAGAATATAATAATTGTAATGAAAGCGGAAGAGTTAATAACAAATAGTTTTAATTATTAATAAATTTGTTTAAAAAATAAATCATCATAATTAATTTGTATAGAAAATGTTAACTTAAGATTTTTTTTAGTGATTAATTTTGATAAAAACAATAGTTATGACTAAAGAAAATATAACATAACATTGATTTTTAGACGTCCAGTGTTGATAACTTTGAGGAAGTATAGGATAACCATATATGAATAGATGGCCATTTTGTTCCTCCAATTTTTTGTGTTTTTGCTGACCATTGTATTTGTCAGTTATATGAAATTCATCTTCGTATGCCATAAAAGGGTTTCTCGAAAAGAAATTAAATTGGACATAATTTGACAATGTAGACACTATAGAAATAAAGACATTAATAAAAATAATTCTCCAGTAATTTTGTTTAATTAGTGATTTTACAGATGAAATTAGGATCAATTTATGAAGCCTAATTGACGGTAAGTAAGGTGATCAAATAAGGAGATTTTCATTCCTTTATGAAATAATTACACTGTTAGTGATTCTTTAGTTTTCATTCCTTTTTAATAGCAGAGATGTGCAAAATATTATATCTTAAATTGTCAATAATTTCTATAATTAGATAATATACAAAATAATGGCAATAATGAAATTTTTTACTACTAATTGCCTCATATTATGATAATTCATCTTGAAGGTTACCATTGGTAACTAATTTGATAGTATTGACCAAAATTAACAGGATTTACATTATTATAACTTTTAAAATAATAATAATTAAGGCTGAATTAGGGCTATTAGGTTGTAATTTTTTGAAGTTTAACTTTAATTTAAATGTTTTAGTGTAATTATTTCATATTTGTTTTTAACGATTACATATTGTTAACTATTTTGTATTAATTGCGCAAGATTTTATAACATTTGTGGTAATTTTCATTTCTCAGTAATATTTTATTTTATTTGAAAGAAGAAGAAGATGAGAGAAAATTTTGAAGTGACAATAATTAGGATTGTCCCGTCTAGTTGTGGAGACATAATATTATATCATAAATTATCAATAATTCATTTTTCATCTTTTCAGTTGCTGTTATTTTAAATAATGTCAATGACATGACTTTCTCATATATTGTATCTTTTGTCTGTTTGAGCTTTAATGATTGTCATTGCCTTTTATATTGACAATTAATTTTTAATATGTGATGGTTAATACAATTTCTGTTACTATAATTTATAAATTAGTAATAATTAGATATAAATTAGTAATTATTACGTACATTAAGTTACACTTAATTTGATAATGTAGATACTATAGAAATAAATGTACTAATAAAAATAATTCTTCAGTAATTTCGTTTGATTAGTGATTTTACAGATAAAATTAGGTTCAATTTATGGAGCCTAATTCACGGTAACATTTTAAAAAAAAAATTTAAGAATATCATTTGGACCTATAAATATGAAGAAATTTTCTCTACACTACTCATTTATAATAATAATAATAATAATAATAATAATAATATTATTATTATTATATATATATATATATATATAATATGATTGATCTATTTTTTTATTTTTAAATTTAATATATTTTTTATAATTTAATAATTAAATTATTGTTTATCCACGCGTGTCCACGTTTGCATTATCTTAAAGTTTTCCTGATAACGTTCGCTCAGATTAAGGACCACAAGTTGGCCTTTATTGGCAGATTCAATGGTTTTGTAGAACAAATAGATCCAGCGAAAGGAAGCTAGAATCAACCATACAGCACGTAAAGAAAAGTCAAACCCAAGCTATATTTCCGACGGTAAGGATCAATTATTGTGTAGGCAACTTATTTAGTCAGTTGTAACGTTATATAATTTGGATCACATTGAATCAAAAAAAATTTAATGATTTAAAATTTAACTAGTTTAAGTGATTTAAGTAAAAATTGAACTAGTAAAATCGGTATTTAATATTAAATATATAAAATATATATATAATGTAATATATATATATATATATATATGTATTAGAATACTTATATTTGTAAATTTAAAATATATGATTTATAACTTATTATAAGATAAAATTAACAAATTAAGAAAATTAATAATTGTCTTAATAAAAAAAGAAAATAATAAATATTAATTTATTAGTTATATTGGACCACGTGTGTACTATATGAGAAGTTGAGAAAATAATAAGCAATAAAAAAATCAACAAATACAACAAGTTATAAGTTGAGACTTACTGGTATGAAACTCACCTTCTATGTTGGAGATTATGGGTTCAAAACCCAAATTTTACAAAATCGTATGAAATTTTTTTTAATTATTAGGAATTCGGTCAATTCAGGACCAGTCGAATCAACTTGTTAACTGAGTTTTGACCGGTTTGATTTCATATTGACTTTAACCTATAACTCAGACCAGACTTTTCATCGATCATCGATTTAACTAGTTGAATTGACTGATCTAGTCTGAATTTGATAACACTGGTCAATTGATGTATTTTATCTATCACTCTTTGCTTTTTCTTTGGGAAGTAAACTTCAAAATTTGTTGTTGTATGTCTTATTTTAATTGACTTAGTCGAGCTTATAGAATTCAGGCTCCAGTGGAGTCAATAATATATTTTGATAGATAAAATAGTGGGACATACTCAATGGATATTTTATAATATATAAATACAAATTGTATTTTGAATCATTGGGGAAAGATCATTTCTTATTTATTTTTGTCAAGGGTTTTGCTTATAAATTTCAATATAAATTAAATTGTAATTTATCAGGAAAAAAATCATGGGTTTATAAATTAGATAATTATAAATTATTGTTGATAATTTAATAGTCTGCTTCCTGAACTCAACGTATCTTATTTATTCTACCTTATTTACATGGCATTTAGTCAGTTTGACTTATCCCAAGTTTTTTTTTAATTAAAAGATTTATTAAATTGTAAACTATACAGTAAGAATCATTTTTCTCATGTTTGTAAATCAAATGTCCCTTTCCTAATATTAGTATGTGAGACCTAAACAAACAAAGAGTTTAGATTTTTGACAATTAGAATTTAGCAATTGAGTTGTCCAAGTTAAGTAGCTTTTTTTTTTTTTCGTTTGGTACTTCCAAGTTAAGTAGCAGGTGGCAGGGGATAAGCATTTTTTTAATCCTAAACCTTTAAGTTTTTTTTACGTTTGAGTCTTAAACCTTTTTGATATTTCATTTGAGTCCTAAACCTTTTAATTTTCTACCAAATCAGTCCCTCTGTTTAACAAAAATGATCAATCTATTAAAAAATAATTTTAACTTTACAAAAAATTATTTAAAAAAGATTAAATATATGAATTGAATGTCTTTTCTATAAAAAAAAATATGCATGTTGCCTATTTAATTTATATATTTTTTGATTAAAAAAATATTTAATATGTATATTTTGTTGATGAAAAAAATATTTAACTCATATATTTAAACTTTTTTAAATGATTTTTATTAAATTAAACTCACTTATTAATAGATTAACTACTTTTCGTAACTTAAAGGACTGATATATTAAAAAAATTAAAAGATTTAGGATTCAAATAAAATATTAAAAAGATTTAGAACTCAAACGTAAAAAAATTTAAAGGTTTAAGATCCCTAAAATGCTTATCCCCACGTGGCAGTATATGGGTTAGTTTTACAAATTGGACCACCCAAAAAGGCCCTAGGCGATTCTGGAATACTAACCCAATAGCTTCAGGAGAAAACATTGCTCGGGCTTGATTTAGGAACAAATAATGGGTTGTGTGGGTTGTAGACTGGACAAGATCATCAAATTTGACCTTAGAGGAAAGAAGTTAGATGGGCTGGATATGTTTTGATCCTGGTCAGCACCATCAGGATTTTGGGGGTCCCAAAAAGTGAGGTGCCTTTTCATTAATTTCTTTTTACCCTGAAATGTGCCCAGTCAGCTTGGAGTAAATTACATTTTTCTTTACTAAATTAGCATTTATCATCATTTTCAAATCCCAGTTTTCAATTTCTTTTTCAGTTTATCTCTTACATAATAATAGGATTAGATGAAAAAATTTTAAAATATAGCACAAGAAATAATTTTATTTTTTTTGCAATTAATTCTATCATATTTGCTTTTTAACTAGAATTTGGTGTACTAAATTATTAAGATCATTCTAAATTATGCCGTGCAAAGGTCAAGACGACAATTGAAAAGAATTTTATATGTTCACTCACATATTACTAAAAACTTAAAGCCTTTAAAACTTCAAAATTCTAAAAATTAGAAAATGTCGAGAAATTGTTTTTTAAGAAAAAAGGTGTTTTCATCATCCTTGTTGCACTTTATGATTTGGAATGGTCTAAATAGTTGAACAAAGCAAATTTAATGGACTTAGTGCATAAAAAAAAATATTTTTTTATGGGCGAATTATATAACTTTTCATTTGATTGAGTGACAAAGTGACCAAATTGAAGACAAAATAAAAATTGAATGATTTGATCATAACAATTAAGTTAAAGATATCAGAAAGCTTTTTAATTTGACTTATGTTTTTGTTAGTATAATTTACTCATAATTTTATAATACACAAAAATAAAATATACTTGAAATAAAAAAATAAAAAAATAATTTATATAAAGTAAGATTGTAAGGGAGTTGTATTTAACTAAGGAAAAGAGTAAAAATAACAAGTACCATAAGTCAAATGATAAAAATAAAACAGGTAACAAGTAATAAGTTGAGTGATGAATTGTGCAAATTAGTCTTTCAACTTGGTTGCCAACAAGCATCTCGATGAATTCCTAATTTGTCTAACAGAGACCAATTTCTTTATCCATAAGTAACAAAAATTTTAAAACGAACAGCGCGAAATGATAATATATAAAATAGATTTAATAATGGCAATTATTCATTCAAATTTTTTTTTTTTTAAGAAAAGCTAACTATCTTATAATAGGTGCAGTCCTCAATGGAAAAATCCAATTGCTTGGAGAGGAAACATATGTTAGTGCAAGCAGACATTCGAAAAGGACAAAAAAAAAAAAAAATGCTATATTGCCGCGATCATATGCAATTATCAAGAAGGCTTGGGAATAATTACCCACAAAATCGGAATTTTTCCATGCAATTATCAAAATAATTACCTCTTTTCATGAAAGTAGCTTAAGAAAACAAGAGACAAAAAAATGCACATTGTTTTTCAAAAGCCTTCAGAATTCGATCCATGTACTGAATTATGTAGTCTATGACTATATATTTTTTTTTCTTCTATACTACAAATTAATTTTGACCGATAGAATAAAAATTGCCAAATCAATTTGTGACCGACAAAATAAACTTAACTGGAGCCTATAGTTATCGAACTAAACCAGAACCCTTAAAACGTTTCGAACTAAGCTCATTTGCAGATTGTAGTTTTACAAATGCAGTCCCCATGCCCTTTAATAAAAGGATTTGGTTGAACGTGCAGCTCTAATTAACAGCAGCAATTACGTAATTATAAACTCGGAAATCTAAATTAAGAATTTAAAATCGTAATATTGTATCTTTTACAAAAGAGGGAATAAACATTAATTTCATCCTAAACTTTTAAATTTTTTTTCAGTGTAATAATCAATGGTCTATCGTTTTCGTTTGAGTCATAAACTTCATATTTGATGCCGCTTTGTACTTTTTGGACGGAAATGAATACACATTAAATATGTAATACGCATGATTAAAGATAATTTTCCTGCCCAAAAAGTATTAAATTGGCATGAAATGTGAAGTCATAAGAGATTCAAATGAAAACGACAAAACATTTAGGGCTATGTTGAAAAATTACCAAAACATTTGGGCACCAATTGGTACTTATCCCTTAAAATGGGGTATTATGGCATTCTAAGGGATGAGGATGTTAAATATTTTTAGGCTTGGTAGCTAACTTTAGGTTACATATATCATTTGATTAAGTACGTTATTAATTATTATGAACTAAAAATGCCTTAATCGATCTAATCAATAGGGTAATAGGGTAGAGAATAATCGTGGAAAACATTTTTGGAAATTATATGTATTACCATGCACGGCCACGCATATATGATATACAACTGATAACTCTTCGTCTAAATGATTTTGAAAGAAATTTCTTTTTTTTTTTCTGCATGATTCGGCGAAAATTAGGCAACGAGCGTTTATTATAAAAGTAATTTTTACGTGGGCCATATGTTTGAAAAAATATATTTTTTTTATCTGTGAAGGACATAATAGTCTGTCATTGAATATGGGCAAGTAAATATTAGAGTTCGAATATATACCTCTCACTTGAAAACTTACACTTTCAATTATTATATTAAAGTAGATTTTCTTAAAAATATTTTTAAAGTTAAAGATAAATAAAAAGAAGGACATAACCACAAAATATCTTTTCTTCTACTTTTCATAGTTTTCAATATTACTATTACTAAATGTTATCTTTAAAGCAAATAATTATAAAAATAATAAATAAATATTGTTTTAATTTAATTACTTATCAAAAAATTATTATCTTAATTTCTTTTCTGATAAGTGGAAATTGATTATCTGAATCTTTTGGTAGTGTTTCCCTCCTTCTCCTCTGCTTTTATTTATTAAATAGAGAACTAGAAAATCAATAATCCCAAATTTGATTGATTAGTGTTATGAAAATTAATAATTAGACTGTGAATATGCACAGCTAATATATTTATAAAAACTATAAAGACAAGACTCGCTATTTAATGCAGTTGGCCCATGGGCCTTGTGCCATGAGGGGATCCGGGATCCACTCCTGCTTCCCCCATTCCACCCTCTCCTCTTGCATTGGCGTTGTCCTTCAGTGGAATAAAAAAAAAAAAAAGTAAAAAACAAAAAATTCAAAGAAAACATTCAAAAGGCAATTAAGCTAGTATTTCTCAGAATTAATGTGGAGGATATCTGTTCAGTACTTCAAATATTCTACACGTGGAGGAATTGATTTTATTGCCATAAAAATATACTCACCACACCTGGCTCCATAAAACCAAAGCGTGTAAAATTAATTACATGCTCACAAAGCAAAGCTTCACAGAAAGAACACTGAACTTTCGCATAATCATTTCACCAGCAAATATTCATTGCTGTGCAATGATCACTATTTTCATTCAGCAACTGACCATCGACAAATTCAAAAATTATGCTGATTTCGATGCTCCATGATCTTCCTTTTCCATCAAGAATCTGCAGCTTTGTGGGCATGATCCAAACGAAACGATAGTGCCCAAGAAGGAGAGAAAGGCCATGACCAAAAAAGATGTCAAGCTCATTGTTCAAGCAGTTGATGCTATAATGTTGGAGTTTGGCTTCATTAAATCAATTAGCCATGCCCATGAACAAATATTGGGATCATCATGTTGTTTTTTGTGGTATACTCTGCCCCAACTCAAAGATTGTGATTATTTAGCTAATGATATTGTTACATTGAAATTCATCAACTTTGGGGATGTTATTTGTTTACAAGGTTTTCAATCTTCAAATGATTTGATCAATAAGTACCGTTTCGGATTTCATAATTCTCCTGATTTTGTAAGGGAAATTTTTGTGAATGGAAATTGTTTTACTTGTAAAATTGTTGGAGAAGATAGAATTGTGAAGTTAAATGACGAGATCATTTTGAAGGATGGGCTAGTTTTGCCACTCTTAATGGAACTTTGTGAGAAAAGAGGAATTCATCCTCAAACAAGCTTAATGCAACTTCCATTTGAGATTAAATTCCAGATCTTAGAGCTTCTTCGAGGAAATGATCTCGCAATGATCGCGTGCGTGTGCTCGGAATTAAGATCCTTGACTGACAGCAATCGTCTCTAGAAGAGAATGTACGTAGAGGAGTTTGGAGATGAAGGAATAAGATTAACACTGTCTCAAAGAAGATGCCACATGAAGGGGAAAGAAATATATGCTAGGGCTTTCACAGAGAAGTTAGTAAAGAAATCCTTCATAATTTGGCAAGATTATTTGGTTAATTCTTGTGAATAACTCAATTGTTTTTGAAGTTCTAATTCAGGCTAGTATTTTTAGATTTCCCTTATTCTTTAATTTTTTGTTTAACTTGTTTACTGTAATTCTATATTTCATTAATTTCTTGTTAACAGAGTATTCTTTTTCTTAATTATAATGACATTTCAATGAGGTCTCGTGTTTCTTTAGAAAATTGAATTGAATTAGAAATTGAGAAGGCTACTGTGGTACTTTTTGACTTTATGATCTGTTTTTGGGTCTATAATATGTTTTTAGCTACTATCTGCCAGCATGTTTAGTAAAAGTGAGTATCCTTGTAATTATAAGAATGCTTTGAATAATACTGCAAGTGCCGTTTCAAAAAAAAAAAAAAATCAATTCATGTGTCATTGACAATTTTTTGTAGAGTCAGCTCAAATTTTATTTAAGATACAAAAGACAGAGCCCTTAGAACTTCATAGAATGCCAAAGTTTTGGGGTTTCCCATGTAAATATCTCTCATACTATATGATTTTGTTTTAGTACATCAAAAGAAATCACTGTGATTCTGGAATGTCAAAAGATTGACCAAATAAGAATTATAAGGGATTCCCTTATATATGGTTCCCCCTTATTTTTGGACTTGATGATGCAGTTTGATCCATTTATTAAGAATCAATCCTCAGGTTTAATATTGATTTTATTTTTCCTATTCTAGTCACCAATCTCCAATTTAATGGCTTATTGATAGTGGATGCACACATCATATGTGTCCACTGCCAAATGCTTTTCAGGAATGGGATAGAAGCTATGCTTCTAAGGTAAAAATTGGAGATGGAAGGCTGTTGAAGGTTCAAGGAAGGGGAAGTGTTGCTGTTCATACATTCTCAGGTACAATATACATTCAAGATGTGTCATTTGTTCCTGAGATAAGTCAAAATATGTTAAGTGTGGTTCAATTGCTAGAAAGTGGTTATTCTTTGTTTTTCAAAGACAAATGTTGCACTATCTTAGATTCAGCTGGAGCTGAACTAATCATGGTAAAAATGAAAGGAAAAAGCTTTTCTTTAGACTTCACTGATGTGAATATGTCTGCTCTTAACAATATTGCTGGAAATTCTGTCCTATGGCATGAAAGAATGGACCATGATCACATAGTAGCTTTGGAAAATCTGCATAAGGATAAATTGGTTCTTGATATGCCTAAGGTCACAAATTTGGATGATGATTGTAAGACCTGTCCACTCGGCAAGCAAACAAAGAATTCTTTTATCAATGATCAAGTTCTAAGGGTCACTGATAAGCTGGACATTTCTAATGTGGCTGCAAGCTCAAAGAAACAAGACATAGAAGCTCAAGATGAAGGAGAATTGTAGCTGGTTTGTTATGAAACTATAAACAAATTAATTGATCTGTTTACCAAGGCTTTAACTAAGGGAAAGTTAAAAGTCTTGAAGACTCAATTGGGCATGCAATGTTGCAAGTCCAAGGAGGAGTGAAGGAGATTGTCCTTGAACATTGCAAGAGCCTCTTAGTGGAAAATTCTGTTATGGCAGTTAGTTTCTACCCAGCAGAAGAGTGGTTCTTTTGGAATGAGATGTTCTAGTTCAATCTTTAGTCACTTACTCCATTAGTTTGTTTGAATCTTTAGTTTGGTTTAACAGATGTTTTGTAAGCTCATGATTGAGCTGGATATGGTCAGGTTTAGTTGCTGCAAAGTATGGATTTTGCTTTTGTGTGTGGTTAATCTCATTAGGCAAGCTAATGTACTTATCATGTGCATGGCTCATCTGTACCTTCTTACTTGCTTGTGTGACTGTAAAACCTTTATATAAATATATGAAATGAAGATTACATAGGGTGCTTAATGCCCTAGAAAATTTATCTCTGGTTGTTCCCTCAATTCTTCTTCTCTACCTTGTTGTTTAGGTTCATTGTTCAAGTTCATAGAAGCTGGTTTTGCTAACATTCTGACTCCAATTTCCTTGATCAAATTACTTGATTTGGTGGCATCTTGTTAATCTTTGCTTTGGTACCTTATTTTCAGCGTCTCGAGTGTATTTTCAGTATTCTCTTGGTTCCCCACCCCCCTTATTTTGGTAAAACTAGAGAGATTTTTTTTTCCTGACTTAGAAATGTCTGAATACTTTGGGAGGCATATGTGGCGGAAATGTCAGTTGAATTAATTTTTTATCAACTTGATGACAATGTAGACACATTTGTTTGATTATCATACTTTGTATTTGTTATATCAGATGAACTTGTTATTAGTTCAAATGAGTCTAGCTGTAACTTCTAGTTGCTTGTCCTAATCAGTGTGCTCGCTTACAACTGGACAAAATTGAAGCTGAATAGAACAACAAAAAGAATTTCTTCACAAGAGAACTAGTAATTGGATTTATATTAATTACACCTTAGATCTTTGGTGATTTTTAGAATTTTATCCTCTGGGGAAGGAAGTTGTTAGCAAAGTGTTCTCTTTTCTTTCTTTTCTTTTCTTTTTCTTTTTTTCCCCCTTTTCTGTAAATGAGTAACTGTCTCTGGTAGGCAATTTGCATGGCATCATCAGATGATACAAGTCTTGAAAAGGAATCTACAAGGCACTTACTCATATAAGAAAATGAAAAACTAATATAGGTTGGCCACCAAACAGAAAACAAATTTTTACTTTACTGAAAAACTTTGTGTCACGTTGTGAAGGGGCTGATTGGTGCTGACTTCATCATTTTGTCCTTAGTGGAGTGAATGAATGCAGAATCATGCTAATTTCCAATGATAATTATTCTGCTTTTCCACTTTTCCATGACTAAAGATTGTTGCTGGCGGGTTTGTTAAAATTCTTAGAACATGTCATTAGTATTCATAATCTTGTCCTGTTAAATTTCTTTATAATTATTTGGTACAGCAGTGTACTATGATATATTTCTAGGCATCAGTTCTACTAAGAAACTTTATACTGTAATGTCTACGAGAAAAAAAAAATTTATGTTATATGCCTTGTTCTCAGGTTCAATGTGGTTTGGGTCGAACTCGTTATCTTTGGGCGCACGAGGCATATGGAGTATGTCCAGATATAATGACACTCACCAAGCCTCTTGCAGGAGGCCTTCCGATGGGTGCTGTACTGGTGAGTGAAAGAGTTGCTGCTGCTTTAAAGCATGGAGACCATGGAAGCACTTTTGCTGGTGGACCCCTTGTTTGTAATGCCGCCATTGCTGTTTTAGAAAAAATCTCAAGGCCTAGTTTCTTGGCCAGGGTCTCCAGAAAGGTCAGTACTTCAAAGAACTCTTAACTCAGAAGCTCAGAGGGAACTCACATGTCAAAGAAGTAAGGGGTTCTGGGCTTATAATCAGGATTGAGTTAGACATATCTGCTTCACCACTTGTGGATGCCTGTTGGAATTCTGGTCTTCTCATCTTAACTGCAGGAAAAGGGAATATTTTTAGGCTGGTACTTCCGTTAGTCATATCAGAAGAAGAATTGGAGTTTGCAGCTGAGACCATATTTAAATGTTTACCTGCACTTAATTAATAGGCATTATAAAAGAAGTGCGCATTTCCCTGTTTTCAGTTGAAATCAACAAAACCCTTTGTGGAATTCGGTCATTGTCTTCCCTATTTCCATAGGTAATTGTCTCTTGGATATGTTATGCAATGTAGTCAAGCCCCAACATATAGAATTTATGATGCTCCATGCACTAGGCTTAGTTTGTTCAACAATTCACTGGTATTGTTTGCAGAATATGTTGACAAACCAATGCAAAGTTCTCCCGTATATGTGCTAGCTAAAGGTCGTGAATTACATTAAATACCTTGCATAGATGTGAACCATCTCAGCAGGTATTTTCTAATGTGCATGACAAGTCCTTCTCATTATGGCATGCTCTGGAGCGCAATCATGTTGGCTCCTGTCCTTGCCCTCCTTAATTTGTTATCCTTGTAACTATCGTTTGTGTCAACCACAAACGGATTCTCAGTGATGAGTCTGATGGAGGTTTAATACATTAATTAGTGTTGCGGAAAAATAATTAGTGTTACGTGGAATTAGAATGAGCAATGGATGCCGTTTCATTAAGTTCTCAATGTGTGTTCTTTTGCTTGCACCAAAATTTCAGTTCATTATGCTAGTTGTGATACATGGTAGGAGAACATTAGGCAGAAACTAAGCAATTCATGTTAAGCATCGTTATTCATGAAGATTTGATGGTGATTCACAAATGGTTGGTAATGTTATATTTCCAGTAATCTTTTACAAAAAAGAAAAAAGGTGCTAATTTTGCATTCCCATATGCCCGTTTAAGAGAATATTACGTTTAGAATAGACTTGAAATTTTAAAGAAATAGATGAATAATATTTTTATCTATCTCAATCTCGTGCTCTAATGCTAATGATGCAACCTCGATTTTTGAACTATTTCTGGAAAAAAGAGATTGACAAATGAATTGAGGGCGACATAATAGCCAGTCGAATTTCGAAATCGGAAAGGGTAGGTGGCGATACATGTCGGGCTAACCAATGTCTAAATTTGTATTTTGTGTAATAAAAAATATATTTTATATAATAATATTAATAAAAAAAATAATTTAAAAAATTATTCTTATTTTTTAAATTATAATTTTTAATTATAGTTAGGCAAAATGTATATCTTATTGCATAAACTAAATAATATTTGGATGTTACATAACTTGAGTCTGACCGCCTGGAGCTCTTTCGAAATTGTCCAACAGCCGAAAGCCGGCGTGCGCTTTCCAACATCTGTTGGTGAAACAGAAGTGGTGGCTGCTGCCAGTGCACGGCAGGGAATACGATATAATTTTTGGTAGTCTAATCGTAAAGAAAGAAAAGATGAATATTAAATTTAAAATTTAAATTTTTAAATTTAAAATTTAAAAATATATATCTTTAATTAATTAAATTAAATTTAGTGTCCAAATAAAATATGATATAATTAACAAAAAAGATAGTGCACTGAATATAGTGTCCATGTGCTACTTGCAAATTGCAAAATGACCGCATTTCGTCGTGTAAACAATTTAAAAAAAAAAAAGAAAAAAAAAAGGGGTTGAAAAGTAAATCCAAGTGCTGCATGACATCTTCAAATTTGGTTGATAACATCCATGCATTTCCTTCAAACTTGGTTGGCAGACTTGTGCATTTTCAAAATTGGATGGTAAATCCATGCACTTTCTACATTTCCTTCAAATTTGGCTGGCAGACTTGTGCATTTTCAAAATTGGATGGCAAATCCATGCACCTGCTACATTTTCTTCAAGATTGGCTGGCTAAGTTAGGTGGAATAGTAAATTTCCTTAGCCTATAAATAGATTGATCCAGGATCTTGCAATGGCATCGAGTAAAAAAAAAAAAGAAGAAGCAATTCCAGAGAATTGCAAAACATTTAATTCCTTTTGTATTACCACTTTTCTCTCACATTTTTGTACTTTGGGTACATCCTTTCTGAAAACATTCAGCAAATCTGTAAACAGAAAAATTCAGAGAATTTGAGAGAAAAAGAAAATTTTGAAAATCTCTCAAGAAAATTTCTCCTTTTCTTACGTGCTTTTACTCTGCAGTATACTCTCCTAACCCTTTTTGAGAGATATTTTAGGGGTAAGTCCCAAAAAATTTGCTGTTTCCATTTCTAAAGTTATTTTTAGATTTATATTCTCGGATCGCTGTAAATCTGAATTTATGAGAATATAGATCTAAAAATATCAAATTACTACAAATCCGGCTGGGATTAAGTCTCATACGGCCCTCAACAAAATCCAGGCAGCTCATCCGAGAACAAGTCCCTTCGACCCTCGGTGAAATTAAGTCAGATCGGCTCAGATCAGGTCTCTGCAGTTCTTAATCGTAGTCAAAACGTCCAAATCAGATCCGGTTTCAGTCTACCCAGTTCAAGAAAAAGTTGTGGAAATTATTTCCGTCAAGATTAAGCTCGTTCAGCCCTTGACGGAGTCAAAAAAGGAACACTAATCGGAGGATCTACGGAGATTGACCCCACATAAATTTTATTTTTATTTTAAATTTTTATTTGTAATTTATTTTTGTATTTTTGAGTTTAATTATTTTAGACTCGAAATTTACGCTTTACAAATTTTTGGCACGCTCGGTGGGACATCTTCACTTCTCATCTCTTGTTCCTAAAAAAAAAAAAAAAAAGAGGTAAAAGGGGAGCTGAGAGAAAAAAAAAGGACAAAAAAAAGTAAAAAAAAAAAGTAAAAAGTAAAAAGTAAAAAAAAAAAAGTAAAAAAGTAAAAAGTAAAAAAGTAAAAAAAAAAAAAATTTACAGGTGTTCAGCACATCAAATGGCACCAAAAAGAAGTACAGCTGCCGGTACCAACAAAAAGGCAACGGCTCCACTGCCTGCATCAACTACCTTACTTGGGTACGCAGGTCCAGAAACCCGGAGACGAACACAATTTCTTGCCGTCCAAACCCAAAAAAATATCGAAATGGAGAGTCCACAGCTTGCACAACAACATGATCTCTCCCCTGACTCTCTTGCCGCATGGAGTAGTCGATCACCCACCCCGATCGAAGTTGGGGGCAACACGACGGAGCATGCTCAACAGAATCTAACACATTCTGTAGAGATCCACACAGAGGAAGCAGAAGAATTTTCTCCCCCAGTCTTTCGCGGAGCCTCATCTGTTGCCGTCATGATGACCAACACAACCAGCACAGAAGAAAGGATTTCAGAATTGTAGAACAAAATTTTGCAGTTGATCAGAGTTGTGAAGGAAAAAGATCAACAGATCGCCGCTCTCAAAGGAAAAGCCCCGATCCAAATTGATCCCGAGATCCGCGAGGAGCAACCATATCCACCCGGTTTCACTCCAGAAGCCACACCAGCCGACGTCTTCACTGTAGAAAAGCGACCAGGTAGTTCTACACAGCTGCCACCCTCAAATTCTGTAGCTTCGCTATCTGTTCAACAATTGCAGGAAATTATAGCCAATACGATCCGACTGCAACAAGCTATATCCTTCCAAGGATCACAGATGTACGTCAAACCGTACACCAGACGGATCGAAAGTCTCAACATACCTCTGGGCTACCAGCCGCCCAAATTTCAACAATTCGACGAACGAGGCGATCCCAAGCAGCACATCGCTCACTTCGTTGAAACCTGCAACAACGCAGGGACTTACGAAGATCTCTTGGTGAAGCAGTTTGTTCGTTCACTCAGGGAGACCGCTTTCACCTGGTTCATAAATCTTGAACCAGAATCGATCGACAGTTGGGAACAGCTACAACGAGAGTTTCTCAACAGATTTTTCAGCACTCGAAGGACGGTAAGTATGATGGAACTTACCAGCACCAAACAAAGGAAATGAGAGCCCGTTGTCGAATACATCAACAGATGGCGTGCCCTCAGCTTGGACTGCAAAGATCGTCTGACGGAGACTTCTGCCGTGGAGATGTGTATCCAAGGAATGCATTGGGAGCTGTTATACATCTTGCAGGGTGTCAAACCCCGAACCTTCGAAGAATTGGCGACCCGTGCACATGATATGGAGATAAGCATCCAGACTTGCGGAGGCACGGTTCCCATCCAGTTGGACCAGCAAGGGGGCAGAAGGGAGATTAAGAAACCCAATAGCTCTAGAAAAGGAAAAGAAGTGATTACTGTTGAAGCCGCACCAGTAAAAGTGGGCGCCAAAGCTAAGGTAAATCCTCCGACCCAAATAACTCAATCAAAACAACAGGAATGGCGGAAGGTGACATTGCGAGAGTTGGACCAGAAGCAGTATCCATTCCCCGACTCAGACGTCCCCGACATTCTTGAACAACTCTTGGAGGCAAAGTTGATCGAACTCCCAGAGTGCAAGCGGCCCAATGAAAAGGACCGAGTCAGCGATCCGAGATTCTGCAAATATCACCGGATAGTAAGTCATCCAACCGAAAAGTGTTTCGTCTTGAAGGAGTTAATCATGAAGCTCAAGAGCCAGAATAAAATCATTCTGGACCAGGAAGGCATAACTTCTGCAAACCAGACCACCATCACTTCACAACCATCAGAAGAGGTGACACACCATAAGGAGAAGCCGCTCGACAACAAAAAGTCGACAACGGAGAAGGTATATGAAGCTCTCCAAACCCTTCTCGCTAACCCTCAGCTGTTTATAGCTCTGCAATCAACAGAAGTATGGCAAAATCAAGTCAGCAATACTCTCAAGACCTCGACTGAATCACAGCCATCACATGATTCTAACTCAGCGGAGCAGCACCCGGCCCAAAATCATGTCGGATGTTACTCTGCTATCTCATTTTCAGATGAGGAACTCCTGCTGGGGTCCAAACCCCACAATCGGCCGCCGTATGTATCAGGCTATGTGAGAGAACAGAAGGTCCGACGTATTCTGATCGACGATGGTTCGGCAATCAATATTATCCCAAAATCCACCATAAAGGAGCTCGGCATCGGTGTTGATGAATTATCAGACAGCCGCTTGATGATTCATGGCTTTAATCAAGGAGGACAGAAAGCAATTGGGATGATTCGCTTGGAGTTAACTATCGGTAATCTCACTTCTAACACTCTGTTTCATGTGATTGATGCACGTACCACGTATAAGATGTTGCTAGGACGACCGTGGATTCATGGAAATGGAGTTGTGCTCTCAAGCCTGCATCAGTGCTTCAAGTACTACAATGGTGGCGTTCAAAAGGTCAATGCTGACTTAAAGCCGTTCGATGATGCTGAGTTACATTTGGCGGATGCAGTCTTCTACATTGACACAGACAATCCGAAGATCATTCCGTCAAAAGCTACTTGGACTGGGGGCATCCACAAAAAGGGAAAAGCTGTCGAAGAACTTGCCAATGCCCAACCCCAGGCTCCAACAAATGAAAAGCTGCCACAGCCTGCTGAAGTCACTCCAGTCCTACGCTATGTGCCGAAGTCACTATGCTCAGAAGGTCAACCCCCTTTCTCTTATTGTATTAATCCTAAACAGGAGTAAGGACATAGCCAACCCAAGATAAAAGAGCTGCACAACCTGAAGGGGACTTACACTCTGCCGATACCAAAGATTGAGCCGGTTTTGTCCTCAAAACCATTAAAAGGCTTTGTCAAACCACACACGGGGGCAGTCGAAGGCGGCTCACTTCCAGAAAGAAGAACACAGGAAGGATTTGATCCTAATGCATACAAGCTTTTGGCCAAGGCAGGCTATGACTTCTCAAACCCAAGCACAATGGGTACGCTGTCATCCACACATGGCGCTACTTCTCAAACATCACAGTCCCGACCTGGCCTGAGCTATCAGGAGAAGTCACCTGTGCGGATCACGCTAAAGAGCCGAAGCCGAGCAACTGATGCACGTGCCATCACCACCACCACCAAACAAGACAGGCTTATCCAATCAAACAAAGAAGGTGAAGTCAGAGGCTCTACATTTCATGTCACAATCAGCGAGGAGGCTGAGTCCGACTCATCTGACGGTGAAGTGAAGGAGGCTCCCCCAGAACTTGAAGATAGTGGCCAAGCAACTGTTGATGAACTCAAGGAGGTCAATCTTGGCTCTTCAGAAGATCCTCGACCTACATTTGTAAGTGCTTTACTTACTGCAGAAGAAGAACAAGAATATGTTCAGGTATTAAGTCAATACAGGGATGTGTTCGCATGGAGTTACAAAGAAATGCCTGGACTTGACCCAAAAATTGCGGTGCATCATCTAGCAGTAAAGAAGGGTGTTCGTTCTGTCAAGCAGTCACAACGACGGTTCCGCCCGGAACTCATTCCACAAATCGAGGAGGAGGTTAACAAGCTGATCAATGCTGGCTTCATCCGAGAGGTCACCTACCCAACGTGGATAGCCAACATAGTCCCGGTAAGAAAGAAGAATGGACAGTTGAGGGTATGTGTTGATTTTCGAGATCTTAACAGGGCCTGTCGGAAAGATGACTTTCCATTGCCCATAACGGAGATCACAGTCGATGCAACAACGGGTCACGAAGTATTGTCCTTCATGGATGGTTCTTCAGGCTATAACCAAATCAGAATGGCACCAGAAGACGAGGAGTTGACAACATTCCGCACCCCAAAAGGTATATACTGCTACAAAGTTATGCCGTTTGGATTAAAAAATGCTGGCGCCACTTATCAACGTGCTATGCAAAAAATTTTTGATGACATGCTGCACAAGATTGTAGAATGTTATGTTGATGACTTAGTTGTAAAGACTAAGAAGCGCAAAGACCACCTCGAGGATCTCAAGACAGTGTTCGAAAGACTTCGGAAGCATCAGCTCAAAATGAACCCTCTCAAGTGCGCATTCGGTGTCACATCAGGAAAGTTTCTTGGGTTCGTGGTGCGTCATCGTGGAATCGAAATTGATCAGTCAAAGGTTGAGGCAATTCAAAAATTCCTGAACCTAAAAACCTGCACGAGCTGCGAAGTCTACAAGGAAAGCTGGCTTACATTCGCCGTTTTATCTCCAATTTAGCTGGGAGATGTCAACCTTTCCATCGGTTGATGAAGAAGGATGTCAACTTTGAGTGGGACGAAGCTTGCAGCAAAGCCTTTGAGAGCATAAAGAAGTACCTTTCCAATCCACCAGTCCTAGGTGCTCCAATTCAAGGAAAGTCATTGATTCTCTACATTGCAGCGCAGGAAAGATCTTTGGGAGCCTTGCTTGCACAGGAAAACGAGCAGGGAAAGGAAGTTGCCCTGTATTACTTGAGCAGAACACTAAACGGTCTGGAGCTGAGTTATTCGCCTATTGAAAAGACATGTCTAGCACTGTTCTTTGCCATTGACAAGCTGAGGCACTACATGCAAGCTCATACGGTACGTCTCATTGCCAGAGCTGATCCTGTCAAATATATCTTATCTAGACCAAGTGGGCAGTAATCCTACAAAGCTACGACATTGTCTACGTGCCTCAAAAAGCAGTGAAAGGACAAGCTCTAGCAGACTTCCTTGTAGATCACCCTGTTCCGTCAGATTGGGAGTTCACAGATGATCTTCTAGATGAAGAGGTCTTTTACATTGAGACACTACCACCATGGACGATGTTCTTTGATGGTGCAGCAAGGCGTGATGGTGCTGGTGTCGGCATAGTGTTTGTCACTCCTCAACGACAAATACTACCATGTGCTATCATTCTCGGTGAGTTATGTTCAAATAATGTTGCTGAATATCAGACTTTGATCATTGGTCTTCAAATGACTGTCGATATGAAGATTCCAACTACAGAAGTCCATGGGGATTCCCAGCTCGTCATCAACCAACTTATAGGATTGTATGATGTCAAGAAAGAGGACCTTGTGCCTTACCATCAACGTGCTCGACAGCTAATGGATGAATTTGAAATCATCACCTTGGAGCATGTGCCTCGACGAGAAAACACTCAGGCAGACGCGTTGGCTAACCTGGCTACTTCTCTTGCAAAGTCAGAAATCCAGGCTACAGTTGTTGCCGTATGTCAGAAATGGATAGTGGCACAGAAGGATGATGAAGAAACTACAGCAGCTAACGCTGTATCTGTACGTCTCACGGAGGACGAGGATTGGCGTCAACCAATCATTGACTACCTACAGCATGGGAAGCTGCCCGAAGATCGTCGTCATAAGACAGAAATTCAACGACGAGCTCCCCGCTTCATATATCTCAAGGATGCTCTGTATCGAAGGTCTTTTGATGGAGTTTTACTTCGCTGCCTAGGTAATGAAGAGGCAAAACAAGCTCTCGCTAAAGCACATTCTGGTGTTTGTGGCAGACATCAATCAGGGCCTAAGTTGCACTTCCAACTCAGAAGGATGGGATACTACTGGCCAACCATGGTACGTGATTCCATTGAGTTTGCTAAAACTTGTCAAGCTTGTCAATTTCATGCCAATTACATACATCAACCACCGGAGCCACTGCATCCAACTGTCTCATCCTGGCCCTTTGAAGCTTGGGGTCTTGACTTAGTGGGGCCTTTGCCAAAGTCATCCCTGGGTCACCTGTACATCCTCGCAGCAACCGACTACTTCTCAAAATGGGCTGAAGCCATTCCACTTAGAAAGGTAAAGAAGGAGCATGTTGCCAATTTCATACGGACTCAGCTGATCTATCGCTATGGAGTCCCTCGATTCATCATCACTGATAATGGTAAGCAGTTCTACAACAGCTTAATCGACAAGCTCTGCGAGAAATTCAAGTTCAAGCAGTACAAGTCATCCATGTACAATGCCCCAGCTAACGGCTTAACCGAAGCATTCAACAAGACCTTATGCAACCTATTGCGGAAGGTAGTCTCTAAATCCAAAAGAGATTGGCATGACAGAATTTCGGAGGCATTATGGGCGTATCGTACAACTTACCGGACTCCAACACAGGCGACGCCATACTCACTTGTCTACAGTGTTGAAGCAATACTGTCGTTGGAAACACAGATTCCATCTCTGCGCATGGCTGTTCTGGAAGGACTCACACAGGAGGAAAATGCTCGCCTACGTCTGGATGAGTTAGAAGCTCTCGATGAAAGGAAGCTCGAAGCACAACAGCAACTTGAGTGCTACCAAGCCGGCTTACTAACACATTCAACCGCAGGATCCGCCCTCGATCTTTTCAAGTTGGAAACCTTGTTCTTGCCGTGCGACGGCCCATCAACATGAAGCATCGGCCTGGTGACAAGCTTACCCCCAAATGGGACGGGCCATACTTAGTGCACGAGGCCTACACTCACAACGCTTACATGCTGTCAGACCAAGAAGGCGTCCGAATCGGCCCAATCAATGGTAAATTTCTGAAACAGTATTATGTGTGAATATGTTAAAAAAAAATAAAAAAAAAAGAAAAAAATAAAAAAAACTAAAAAAAAAAAGTTGTGAAGTCCCGATCGGAAAGACGAAGCGAAAATCCAAACCCAAACACTTGAGCCTAATTCAGAGTCCAACTCAAAAGCCTGAAAACCAAAGTCAAAAATCCAAGTCTAGAAGCCCAAACACTCGACCCAAATCCAAAAATCCAAGTCTAGAAGCCCAAACACTCGACCCAAATCCAATCCAAAACCCAAAACCCAAAAATTCCAAGTCCCAGACACAGTTCAGAACCCAAGTTCAAAATCCAATCCAACTCCTGGCCCGCATGAGTATAAACTGTGAACGGCCCAAAAATATAAAAGCAACGGAGGGTTTGAGTCTGAAACTCAGCATCAGTCTCAACCGATCTTCACCACATACCAAGACCTTTGCTCCTCTGCCACAAGAAAGATGGAACCAGTTGCAGAATCTCAAGACAAGGGAGTAGAAAGATCACCCCGCACAAGGTGGCAACCGACCATGGTACAACTGGAAATTTTGGAGGAAGTCTTCCACAACAATGGAGGTATTATTCCTAGTGCATCTCAAATTTACCAACTTGTCTCACGATTGCGCCCACTCGGGGCAATCGAAGGAAAAAATGTGTTTTATTGGTTCCAGAATCGGAGAAGCAGAAAGAAACCAGCACTGAGAACTGCTTCTTCCAAAGAACAGTCTGTCATTCCGATAGTAAATCCTACTGGTACAATTTCGCCCTCAAATGAAGCAGGTCCGAGTTCTTCCACTACAATGGTCTCTCCACGGTATGTTCATCAAAGTCGTAGCCCATAGGAGAATGCATGCTGGTCCTGGTGGTCTTACGGAGTCAGCCAATGGTTCATCCCTCCTAGGTACTTAAGCCTAGGAGGAATTTTTCTAACAGAAAGGAGTCATTCCGGCGAAACTTTACCTCTCTTTCCAGAATATTCCGGCAGCATCAACCAACCAGAAAGCGACGTCGATATCAACATCATCGACCCACCAGACGAGGTCGAGCTTGACTTGGAGTTGCACCTCGGGCCCCGCTAGGACAGCCAACAAGATAAGGTGCAACGACTTTGGCAGCACACGGTAACGACTTCTGCAGCACATGGCAACGACTTCTGCAACACACGGTAACGACTTTCGTGACACGCGTCAGCCGCTGCCTCTTTTGTCTCTTATGCAGGAAAGGGACGTGGATGTCCCTACTCAATTCTGCGTACCTTCTTTTTGACTTTTCAAAAAACAAAAAAACAAAAAAAAAAACAAAAAAAAAAACCTTTATCGTATATATATATATATCTTGCATTCCTGAGTTGTAATACTCACCCCTCAGCTCTTCTTTCTCAAAAGAAAATGGCTAGTCTCTGCACTTGTCTCAGGAAGTTCTTCGATCAAGAAGTTGGAGGCGCACGAGCTAAGAAAAGAAGGAGTAGTCTTCCTCGAGGGATCCCTAAAAGCCCTCGAAACTCAGTCTCCAACGCCATCGGTGTCATAGAGTTCCAACTACTCTCCTTAGTTCACATCTACCACAGAGGGATGAGACACTGCAATCATCCTAATCTTCCTTTGGATGCGGCGATGTACGGGGAAGTTCCAACTACTCTCCTTACGTCGAAGCAGACTTGGGAATCATCACTACAGTCAGTCTCTCTGTGTGCCGGTCTTGTAGTTCCGAGGTGCTGGACCTTCCTCTTGGGGAGGTTCAAGTTCTTTGCCTACCGGATCATCCTCACCAGAGCTTTGGAACTTCAAAGAACCTTTGTCAGCCTTTGCTAGCTATGGAAGCTCGAATGCACCTGTAGCTAGAATGTCAATTTTTATATTGGTTGGGCTGCTAACTTTCTCAAGATCGTACCGGATTCCTATTGCGATCCAACAACAGCAGGCATGGTCAAAGATAGAAGACTCCAAGATTCAATGTTCATCAGGACGTTTCCAAATTTCAAACTGGACTTCAAGACTCGGTGCGGATCACATCTGCAAAGTTCTTCCTTACCGATCCTTGAAGTGGGGGCATTTGTAAACAATTAAAAAAAAAAAAGAAAAAAAAAGAGGGGTTGAAAAGTAAACCCACGTGCTGCATGACATCTTCAAATTTGGTTGATAACATCCATGCATTTCCTTCAAACTTGACTGGCAGACTTGTGCATTTTCAAAATTGGATGGCAAATCCATGCACTTGCTACATTTCCTTCAAACTTGGCTGGCAGACTTGTGCATTTTCAAAATTGGATGGCAAATCCATGCACCTGCTACATTTTCTTCAAGATTGGCTGGCTAAGTTAGGTGGAATAGTAAATTCCCTTAGCCTATAAATAGATTGATCCAGGATCTTGCAATGGCATCGAGTAAAAAAAAAAAAGAAGAAGCAATTCCAGAGAATTACAAAACATTTAATTCCTTTTGTATTACTACTTTTCTCTCACATTTTTGTACTTTGGGTACATCCTTTCTGAAAACATTCAGCAAATCTGTAAACAGAAAAATTCAGAGAATTTGAGAGAAAAAGAAAATTTTGAAAATCTCTTAAGAAAATTTCTCCTTTTCTTACGTGTTTTTACTCTGCATTATACTCTCTTAACTCCTTTTTGAGAGATATTTTACGGGTAAGTCCCAAAAAATTTGCTGTTTCCATTTCTAAAGTTATTTTTAGATTTATATTCTCGGATCGCTGTAAATCTGAATTTATGAGAATATAGATCTAAAAATATCAAATTACTACAAATCCGGCTGGGATTAAGTCTCATACGGCCCTCAACAAAATCCAGGCAGTTCATCCGAGAACAAGTCCCTTCGACCCTCGGTGAAATTAAGCCAGATCGGCTCAGATCAGGTCTCTGCGGTTCTTAATCGTAGTCAAAACGTTCAAATCAGATTCGGTTTCAGTCTACCCAGTTCAAGAAAAAGTTGTGGAAATTATTTCTGTTAAAATCAAGCTCGTGCAGCCCTTGACGGAGTCAAAAAAAGAACACTAATCGGAGGATATACGGAGATCGACCCCACATAAATTTTATTTTTATTTTAAATTTTTATTTGTAATTTATTTTTGTATTTTCGAGTTTAATTGTTTTAGACTCGAAATTTACGCTTTACACTTCGACTATATTTTTTTTAATGTATATCATTAAAATACACAATTTAAATTTTAAGATAATATATATTTAATATTAAATTTAACCTTATAATTACATTAAAAATACAATTGATTATAATTTGTAAACAACCTTTACTTTGTCGGAATGTTGCGTCTGATTCCCTGTCTTGGCCCTATAATTAATGCACCATCAACTACATATGGTATATTAGCCAAAAAGTCAACATTCTTGAATAATTCCATCCAATAAAATGCTGCCACGTAGCCAACAACTATGTGAGTTCCTGACAGGCAGTAAGGAGAAAAGCCACCAGCGAATGAGATTATGCCACGCGTCACTAAATTTGATTTTTTAGGAAATAAATTATACTTATGTAAATTCATAATAAATATTAAAAATATCAAAAAATATATATAATTTAAACTAAAACTCTTATACTTTTACGTTTTATAAGAATTTATCATAAAATTATATTTTTGAAATTGTAAAAATTTACTATTTTTTTTGAAATTTTCTTTAAAGAGTTTGATTTAAAGGATTAAAATTAAATACATTAAAATAATAAAAGTCGAGGATTAAGAGTGCACTTAATTTTTTTTTAAGAAAGTATTTTTTAAGAATTTTGAAAGTAAAATTAGTTTCTTTAATATATGTTTAAATATATTTAAAATCAAGTGTTTACTAATTAATTCACAAAAAAATATGATGTACAAGATTAATAAGATGACGTAATGCGAATAATGTTCGAATTCTTTTCAAATTGTTAAACTACTGGTATAGAGGCGTAGAAGCATCGTAATAACTACGATGGTATTTAAAATACTTGTTCGACCCCGAATCTCTAAAAATACAAGGAATGTGAGTTTTTTCAACAAATTAAAAAAATTATTATGGTTTGTGAGATATAATCATTGGTCGTTTGTGAAGTTAATATTGAAATCCTATATATTTGTTTTTATAAACTTTATAAAGTATTAAATTAAGGTCTCTTTCAAGGTGTTCATAGGAAATTTTTTAATTGCGTGTCATTTTACGATTTATTAATAGTCTCCAGTATTTTCATTAGAATATCTAATTAACTTGTTTGAGGTGTAAATAGGTGGTATTGTCATATTCCCTGTGATTTTTTTTTTCCCCTTACCCCAAAATATCACATTACCATGTGAATGGTGATAAATGATAATCTCACATTTCCACAAGAATTGGAAAAAAAATGTTGGCTTGATATATAGAGACGATTTTGACTTGTAATTTCTAACTATTTGGGCCGAAATAGATAAAGAAGTGGTGTCAACTTACGATTCATTTTAAACACAATAACATCATATTTCAATACACAGTTCCATTAATTTTACATTACCATAACAATCTTATTGTTTCCACTTTAAATGTCCCCGAAGGTTTCAAATGACAAAACAGCTACGACAATTTTCACATTTAGAAAACCCAAAAAAAAAACAAATTTCATCCTATGCTTCTACCACAGATAATTGGGAGGCCATGTTGTTTAGTCCTGTGACCGGATTCCAGTAACTATATTCTCCTTCTATGATGCTTCGGCCTCCCTCATAATTTAAACAAAAAACAAAATCCTTCTAAAGTACTTTTGTACACGACATGCAGAATAAACCTACGCAGAGAGACTTATAATTTCTTCCCGTTTGTGCTGTTTCTTGTGTTCTACTTGAACCACCTCACAAATTGCGAAGCAATCCTCAAAATCCACGGAATGAAATACGGAATAAATAGGTACCCCGGGTTCACAACATCTGATGGTATCACTGAAGCAATTGAAGCACCATATGTGAAGGTCATAAAACTTATGGCAGTCCAAACTTCAATCTGAAAGGGGCAACCAATAACCAAAAAAAATATAACCTGTAAAGCCGATGAAAACGCCAGTGTGTTGGTGAAGATGAATACAGTGTATCCACCCTCGGCTTTAGTACCCAATATGGATTTCCCGGGAGTGTGATTGCGGGCGGAATCTTGCCAAACTCCGCCGGGAGGATTCACGCCGGCTTGAAACGTCGCGGCCGCTATCAGCGTTGCGACAACTAGAAGGGTGTTCCGAGCATCGCTTGGAGAGTCTCGTCCGAGCTTAAACCTGTAATATGCATAAAGGTTCTTAGATGGATTTTCAGGTACGTTGTTGGTCTCAGCAGATATGTCCATTTTAGCAGGCAGCTATTATGATGGGCAAACTTTCAACAATATGCAAGTAATTACTGTGCAACAAACTCCCAATTAGAGCATGTATATATATAGCAGAGTGTTAGGGTCTTGGACCGAAACGGGAGAGACACCCCATTGTTTTGAGGGGAGTCCCACAGTCAATGGACTCTCCAAAATAGGGGAGCCTATTGCTGGTCTGTCAAAGTTACCTGTCAGGATATGTTTTTTTTAATTTACTTTTTGTTTTGTTTTGTTTTTTTTTTTTTGTTTTAGTACTCGCCATAAAAAACGGTGGGCTGAAATCCACAGATTGATTCTTTTTTTGGCGGTTTTTAATTATTGCGCCAAAAGGCACATTTGAGGTTCCTACTGAATAGAATTTCAATTCAACTTCCAGCCAAAACTCTTTGATTGGTTGACATGGGCAGTTCGTGGATATTTCTTCAACTTGTAGAGTGTATTTTATTGTTTATTTTGTATTGTTTTTAGCAAAGAAAGTCATAACTTATTCATATAAAAAGAAGAGAATTAACAACAAGTAAGACTTAAAATTCATCTCTTAATAAGGTAAAATGTCTGATAATCAATTAAATAATATCAATTAGTTGTATTTTGTGTTATTACTGTAGCCAAAGAAATTAATTAAGAAAGTTGCATTTTACTCGTGTAACTGTTTGGCAAGTTAGTGCTTCTACAAAAACAATACAAGTAAAACAAAACATTCACTCATTATATATAATATTATACGAGTGCGTGAACATATTTAGTAAAGTATATAATTAATTAATTATGTATATATATATATATATATATATATATATATATGCTAGGCCCGAACGCCAACTTGAAACCAATAATTTGCTAACAGAGAATTTACCAAAATTTGAAAAAACTGAGAATTTTCCTTTTGAGAATGGAAGAAATAGAACATGTGAGGAATCTTGGGGGCTATGTCGGCACTTCTGCATGAAATTGGCCTCCTGCAAAACGTGGAATTGGAGCGCAAGGTATGCGCAGAGCCCGGACAGAGAAAAGTGGGAAAAAGATAACGCGCAAATGGTATCAAGACATCGGCAGTTCCTTTGCCAATCCGCGGTTGGTTGGTTTCGTTTCGTAAACGCTTAAATAAATCCACATTATTTTGTGATGATATTTCTTTCTTTAAAAATTCGGTATAATAAAAATATTATTTTATTACGATTTATTAATTACGGTTTTAAATACTAAAAAGTTCTTTTCGTAAAAATGAAAGAAAAATTGTATAAATATACCTTACATTGGACATTTTGAATCCTCACAAATGTTGTAGTTGGCCTTTTATGTTTGTCTTTTTTTTTTCTTTTCTTTTATTTTTTCACAAAGTCTCTCTTATTTGTTAAGTTCTTATGCAAAACGAGCAAGTTCATTGCACAAAGTCTGCCACTCCACCAATGTCAAACCACTTTTTATTTTCCGTGACCCCTTCCATGATTGATTTCTAGGTGAAATCTATTTCATTTTTTTTTTTAATTCTCCGTACCAATTGCTACTACGGTGGCTAGACTTGCTAGTCATATTGCCTAATTTCTGCAAGTTGCTCCGTTTTTGGTTTTTTATTCATATACATGTCAATGTAGAATTAATTTGCATGATTGATTTCTTAGGTGAAATCTATTTCATTTTTTTTAATTCTCCGTACCAATTGCTACTACGGTGGCTAGACTTGCTAGTCATATTGCCTAATTTCTGCAAGTTGCTCAGTTTTTGGTTTTTTATTCATATACATGTCAATGTAGAATTAATTTGTACGCCAAAAAAGTAGCTGTTTGACAGGAAGAGCGAGTAAGTAATTAAGTTATAGATTGTGATCAAATTTAATTGTCTTGTAATATATGCTGTTAAATATAATTTGTGGAAGGTGGTGGTATTATTTAAATAACTAATTATATCATTTATTTTTTTTTATTACTCTTTCGCTTTCATTACAATTATTATACTCTTCCATTACTTTACATTTTAATAGTAGTAATGCTCATTTAGATATCTGTTGCCATTACCGTTACTGTTACCAATAATGATTTGTGTCACAATTGATACAATTGCCTTGATTTTTCCTTTTTTCATGATTTACACACCGTCATATTATACCATTGATTTACACACCGTCAATAATGTTTTATTATACAATTGCCTTGATTTTTACCACTAATTGCCTCATATTATGATAATTCATTTTGAAGGTTACCATTGATAACTAATTTAATAGTATTGACCAAAATTAACAGGATACACATTACTATAACTTTTAAAATAACAATAATTAAGGCTAAATTAGGGCCATTAGGTTGTAATTTTTTGAAATTTAACTTTAATTTAAATACTTTATTGTAATTATTTCATATTTGTTTGTAACGATCACATATTATTAACTATTTTGTATTAATTGCGCAACATTTTATAACATTTAAGTAAATTATATTCATTTACCTTTTTTGTAATATCATTTGTGGTAATTTTTATTTCTCATTAATATTTTATTTGAAAGAAGAAGAAGAAGGTGAGAGAAGATTTTGAAGTGACAACAATTAGGATTGTCCCTTCTAGTTGTGGAGACATAATATTATATCAGAAATTATCAATAATTCATTTTTCACCTTTTCAGTTGCCGTTATTTTAAATAATGTCAATGACACGACTTTCTTATATTTTGTATTTTTTGTATTTTTGAGTTTTAATGATTACCATTGCCTTTTATATTGATAATTAATCTTTAATATGTGATGATTAATACGATCTCCGTTACTATAACTTATAAATTAGCAATTAGATATAAATTAGCAATTATCAGGCGCATTAAGTTACACTTAATTTGACAATGTAGATACTATAGAAATAAATGTATTAATAAAAATAATTCTTCAATAATTTCGTTTGATTAGTGATTTTACAGATAAAATTAGGTTCAACTTATGATGGAGCCTAATTGACGGTAACATTTTCCAAAAAAAAATTTAAGAATGTCATTTGGAAATATAAATAAAAATTTAAAAATTAAATTATTGTGTATACACGCGTGTCCACGGTTTGCATTATCTTAAAGTTTTCCTGATAACGTTCACTCAGATTAAGGACCGCAAGTTGGCCTTCATTGGCAGATTCAATGGTTTTGTAGAACTAATAGATCCAGCGAAAGGAAGTTAGAATCAACCATACAGCACGTAAAGAAGAGTCAAACCCAAGCTATATTTCCGACGGTAAGGATCAATTATTATGTAGGCAACTTATTTAGTCAGTCGTAACGTTATAAGAATTGAATTATATCGAATCAAAAAATTTAGTGGTTTAAAGTTTAATTAATTTAATTAGTTTAATTAAAAATTAAATTAATAAAATCAGTATTTAATATTAAATGTATAAAAATATATATATATATTATAAATATAAATTTATATATAAAATGTAATATATATATATATATATATATATATATATATATATATATATATAGATATATTAGAATACTTATATTTGTAAATTTAAAATATATGATTTACAATTTATTATAAGATAAAATTAACAAATTAAGAAAATTAATAATTGTCTTAAAAAAAATAATAATAAGTATTAATTTATTAGTTATATTGGAAGACATGTGTACTATATGAGAAGTTGAAAAAAATAATAAATAAAAAAAAAATCAACAAATACAACAAATTACAAGTTGATCTAATAGTATGAAACTCACTTTTTATGTTGGAGATTACGGGTTCAAAACCCAAATTCTATAAAATTGTATGAAATTTTTTCTAATTATTAGTAATCCAGTCAACTCGGAACCGGTTGAACCAGCCCGTTAATCGAGCTTTGACCGGTCTGATCTCATATTGACTTTAACCTATAACTCGGATTGGACTTTTAACCGATCATCGACCTAATCGGTTAAATTGACTAATCTGGTCTGAATTTGACAACACTGATTAATTGATGTATTTTATCTATCACTCTTTGCTTTTTCTTTGGGAAGTAAACTTCAAAATTTGTTGTTGTATGTCTTATCTTAATTGACTTAGTCGAGCTTATAGAATTCAGGCTCCAGTGGAGTCAATAATATTTCTTGATAGATAAAATAGTGGGACATACTCAATGGATTTTTTATAATATATAAATACAAATTATATTTTGAATCATTGGGGAAAAGATCATTTCTTATTTATTTTTGTCAAGGGTTTACTTATAAATTTCAATATAAATTAAATTATAATTTATCAGGAAAAAAATCATGGGTTTATAAATTAGATAATTATAAATTATTGCTGACAATTTAATAGTCTACTTCCTGAACTCAAAGTATCTTATTTATTCTACCTTATTTACATGACATTTAGTCAATTTGACTTACCCCAAGTTTTTATTTAATTAAGAAATTTATTAAACTATAAACTATATAATAAAAATCATTTTTTCCGTGTTTGTAAATCACATGTCCCTTTCCTAATATTAGTACGTGAGACCTAAACAAACTGAAGAGTTTAGATTTTTGACAACTAGAATTTAGCAACTGAGTTGTCCAAGTTAACTAGTTAAGTAGCTTTTTTTTTTTTTTTCGTTTGGTACTTCCAAGTTAAGTAGCACGTGGCAGTACATGGGTTAGTTGTACAAATTGGACCACCCAATAAGGCCCTAGGCGATTCTGGAATACTAACCCAATAGCTTCAGGAGAAAACATTGGACGGGCTTGATTTAGGAACAAATAATGGGTTGTGTGGGTTGTAGACTGGACAAGATCATCAAATTTGACCTTAGAGGAAAGAAGTTAGATGGGCTGGATATGTTTTGATCCTGGTCAGCACCATCAGGATTTTGGGGGTCCCAAAAAGTAAGGGGCCTTTTCATTAATTTCTTTTTACCCTGAAATGTGCCCAGTCAGCTTGGAGTAAATTACATTTTTCATTACTAAATTAGCATTTATCATCATTTTCAAATCCCAGTTTTCAATTTATTTTTCAGTTTATCACTTACATAATAATAGGATTAGATGAAAAATTTTTAAAATATAGCACAAGGAATAATTTTATTTTTTTTTGCAATTAATTCTATCATATTTTCTTTTTAACTAGAATTTAATGTACTAAATTATTAAGATCATTCTAAATTATGCCGTGCAAAGGTCAAGACGACAATTGAAAAGCATTTTATATGTTCACTCACATATTACTAAAAACTTAAAGCCTTTAAAACTTCAAAATTCTAAAAATTAGAATATGTCGAGAAATTTTTTTTTTTAAAAAAAAAAGTGTTTTCATCATCCTTGTTGCACTTTATAATTTGGAATGGTCTAAATAGTTGAACAAAGCAAATTTAATGGACTTAGTGCATAAAAATATATTTTTTTTATGGGCGAGTTATATAACTTTTCATTTGATTGAGTGACAAAGTGACCAAATTGAAGACAAAATAAAAATTGAATGATTTGATCATAACAAGTTAAAGACATCAGAAAGCTTTTTAATTTAACTTATTTTTTTGTTAGTACAATTTACTCATAATTTTATAATATACAGAAATAGAATTTATTTGAAATAAAAAAATAAAAAAATAATTTGTATAAAGTAAGATTGTAAGTGAGTTATAATCAACTGAAAAAAAGAGTAAAAATAACAAGTACCATAAGTTAAATGATAAAAATAAAACAGGTAACAAGTAATAAGTTGAGTGATGAATCGTGCAAATTAGTCTTTCAACTTGGTTGCCAACAAGCATCTCGATGAATTCCTAGTTTGTCTAACAGAGACCAATTTCTTTATCCATAAGTAACAAAATTTTAAAACGAACAACGCGAAATGATAATATATAAAATAGATTTAATAATGGCAATTATTCATTCAATTTTATATATTTTTTTAAAAAAGCTAACTATCTTATAAAAGGTGCAGTCCTCAATGGAAAAATCCAATTGCTTGGAGAGGAAACATGTTCGTGCAAGCAGACATTCGAAAAGGACAAAAAGAAAAAAAGAGAGGCTATGTTGCCGCGATCACATGCAATTATCAAGAAGGCTTGGGAATAATTACCCACAAAATCAGAATTTTTCCATGCAATTATCAAAATAATTACCTATTTTCATGAAAGTAGCTTAAGAAAACAAGAGACAAAAAAATGCACATTGTTTTTCAAAAGCCTTCAGAATTCATGTACTGAATTATGTAGTCTATGACTATATATTTTTTTTTTCTTCTATACTACAAATTAATTTTGACCGATAGAATAAAAATTGTCAGATCAATTAGTGACTGACAAAATAAACTCAACTGGAGCCTACTGTTATCGAACTAAACCAGAACCCTTAAAATGTTTTGAACCAAGCTCATTTGCAGATTGTAGTCTTACAAATGCAGTCCCTATGCCCTTTAATAAAAGGATTTGGTTGAACGTGCAGCTCTAATTAACGGCAGCAATTACGTAATTAGAAACTCAGAAATCTAAATTAAGAATTTAAAATCGTAATATTGTATCTTTTACAAAAGAGGGAATAAGCATTAATTTCATCCTAAACTTTTAAAATTTATTTCAGTGTAGTAATCAATGATTTATCGTTTTCATTTGAGTCCTAAACTTCACATTTGATGCCACTTTGTACTTTTTGGACGGAAATGAATACACATTAAATATGTAATACGTACGATTAAAGATCTATTTTCCTGCCCAAAAAGTATTAAATTGGCATGAAATGTGAAGTCATAAGAGATTCAAATGAAAACGACAAAACATTTAGGGCTATGTTGAAAAATTACCAAAACAGTTGGGCACAAATTGATACTTATCCCTTAAAATGGGGTATTATGGCATTCTATGGGATGAGGATGTTGAATGTTTTAGGCTTGGTAGCTAACTTTGGGTTACATATATCATTTGATTATGTACGTTATTAATTATTATGCACTAAAAATGCCTTAATCGATCTAATCAATAGGGTAGAGAATAATCGTGGAAAACATTTTTTGGAAATTATATGTATTACCATGCACGGCCACGCATTTTCTGGTTGCTTTTCTTTTATTTTCGTATCTGTTACACCAAAAAAAAAAAAAAAAAAAATATATATATATATATATATATATATATATATATATGATATACAACTGATAACTCTTCGTCTAAATGATTTTGAAAGAAATTTCTTTTTTTTTTTTCTGCATGATTTGGTGAAAATTAGGCAACGAGCGTTTAATACAAAAGTAATTTTGACGTGGGTCAAATGTTTGAAAAAATATATTTTTTTAATTTGTAAAAGAAATAATAGTCTATCATTGAATATAGACAAGTAAATATTAGGGTTCAAACATATACCTCTGAGTTGAAAGCTTATACTTTCAACCATTATATTAAATTAGATTCTCTTAAAAATATTTTTAAAGTTGAAGATAAATAGAAAGAAGGACATAACCACAAAATATCTTTTCTTCTATATTTCATAGTTTTCAATATTACTATTAATAAATGTTATCTGTAAAGCAAATAATTATAACAATAATAAATAAATATTATTTTAATTTAATTACTTATCAAAAAATTATTATCTTAATTTCTTTTCTGATAAGTGGAAATTGATTATCTGAATCTTTTGGTAGTGTTTCCCTCCTTCTCCTCTGCTTTTATTTATTAAATAGAGAACTAGAAAATCAATAATCCCAAATTTAATTGATTAGTGTTATGAAAATTAATAATTAGATCGTAAATATGCACAGCTAATCTATTTATAAAAACTACAAAGACAAGACTCGCTATTTAACGCATTTGGCCCATGGGCCTTGTGCCATGGGGGGATCCGGGATCCACTCCTGCTTCCTCCATTCCACCCTCTCCTCTTGAATTGGCATTGTCCTTCAGTAGAATAAAAAAAATAAAAATAAAAAACAAAAAATTCAAAGAAAGCATTCAAAAGGCAATTAAGCTAGTATTTCTCGGAATTAGTGTGGAGGATATATGTTCAGTACTTCAAATATTCTACACGTGGAAGAATTGATTTTATTACCATAAAAATATACTCACCACACCTGGCTCCATAAAACCAAAGCGTGTAAAATTAATTACATGCTCACAAAGCAAAGCTTCACAGAAAGAACACTGAACTTTCGCATAATCATTTACACCAGCAAATATTCATTGCCGTGCAATGATCACTATTTTCATTCAGCAACTGACCATCGACAAATTCAAAAATTATGCTGATTTCGATGCTCCATGAATTTTCTTTTCCATCAATAATCTGCAGCTTTGTGGGCATGATCCAAACGAAACGATAGTGCCCAAGGAGGAGAGAAAGGCCATGACCAAAAAAGATGTCAAGCTCATTGTTCAAGCAGTTGATGCTATAATGTTGGAGTTCGGCTTCATTAAATCAATTAGCCACGCCCATGAACAAATATTGGGATCATCATGTTGTTTTTTGTGGTATACTCTGCCCCAACTCAAAGATTGTGATTATTTCGCTAATGATATTGTTACATTGAAATTCATCAACTTTGGGAATGTTATTTGCGTACAAGGTTTTCTATCTTCAAATGATTTGATCAATAAGTACCGTTTCGGATTTCATAATTCTCCTGATTTTGTAAGGGAAATTTTTGTAAATGGAAATTGTTTTACTTGTAAAATTGTTGGAGAAGATAGAATTGTGAAGTTAAATGACGAGATCATTTTGAAGGATAGGCTAGATTTGCCACTCTTAATGGAACTTTGTGAGAAAGGGGGAATTCATCCTCCAACAAGCTTAATGCAATGTCCATTTGAGATTAAACTCCAGATCTTAGAGCTTCTTTGAGAAAATGATCTCGCAATGATCCCGTACGTGTGCTCGGAATTAAGATCCTTGACTGACAGCAATCGTCTCTGGAAGAGAATGTACGTGAAGGAGTTTGGAGATGAAGGAATAAGATTAACACTGTCTCAAAGAAGATGCCACATGAAGGGGAAAGAAATATATGCTAGGGCTTTCACAGAGAAGTTAGTAAACAAATCCTTCATAATTTGGCAAGATTATTTGGTTAATTCTTGTGAATAACTCAATTGTTTTTGAAGTTCTAATTCAGGCTAGTATTTTTAGATTTCCCTTATTCTTTAATTTTTTGTTTAACTTGTTTACTGTAATTCTATATTCCATTAATTTCTTGTTAACAGAGTATTCTTTTTCTTAATTATAATGACATTTCAATGAGGTCTCGTGTTTCTTTAGAAAATTGAATTGAATTAGAAATTGAGAAGGCTACTGTGGTACTTTTTGACTTTATGATCTGTTTTTGGGTCTATAATATGTTTTTAGCTACTATCTGCCAGCATGTTTAGTAAAAGTGAGTATCCTTGTAATTATAAGAATGCTTTGAATAATACTGCAAGTGCCGTTTAACCAAAAAAAAAAAAAATTCAATTCATGTGTCATTGACAATTTTTTGTAGAATCAGCTCAAATTTTATTTAAGATACAAGAGACAGAGCCCTTAGAACTTCATAGAATGCCAAAGTTTTGGGGTTTCCCATGTAAATATCTCTCATACTATATGATTTTGTTTTAGTACATCAAAAGAAATCACTGTGATTCTGGAATGTCAATAATTATAAGGGATTCCCTTATATATCGTTCCCCCTTATTTTTGGACTTGATGATGCAGTTTGATCCATTTATAAAGAATCAATCCTCTGGTTTAATATTGATTTTATTTTTCCTACTCTAGTCACTCCAATTTAATTAGTTGATGAGATATACACTAGAATACCAATATCTCACACCATCGAAAAATATTTGTTGAGAGGAACATTTTTACCTATGTTTATTTAAAGAGAAAAAAATAAAAAGAAACTTAAATTATGAGTATTTAAAAAAAATCAAAAAAAAAATTGTGAACAGTCATTTTTCTTTTCAAGAACAATAAGGATGTAAAATTATGAGCCTTTTTTTTTTACCTTTTAAGAGAATAAAAAGAGTAATTTATGAGCATGGGAGGATCTACATTAGTTTGAGGGTAGGCAATTGCCCATCCTAAGAAGAAAAAGACATAATTTTATACTAATTTTAATTTATTGCCCTCCCTTAAATTTATATTTTGTCCCTCAAGATGTATATTAGTTTGACGGTAGGCAGTTAGCCATCCTAAGAAAAAAAAAGATATAATTTTATACTAATTTTAATTTATTGTCCTCCCTTAAATTTATATTTTATCCCTCATCAATTACCACTACTAAAAAAACTTGTATAAAGAAGTCTAAATTTATATTATTTCCCTCACTAAAAGTTACATTTCGCTTTCATTAAATTTTATATTTTACTCTCATTCTCTTATTTTTTTATATGAATATAATAGAATAATATTATTTTACTATTTAAACTGGAGCAATTGTTAGTTTACTTGATTTATTCCATTAGTTTACGTGCTAGCATGGCCATATTGGGAGCAACTACTAACATTATCCCTCCTCACTATCCAAGTTGCACCAAGGAAGATTATGATGACTTGCCAGAGTGGTTGCTCGACCAGCTGCTCGCGGAGTACGGGTTGTTTCCGGCCGGTGACTTGGCTTACAGGAGAAAGTTTGCAATCGACACCTTTGTTTGGCCTGATTCTGGCCAAAGTGTAAATTCTTTTACTCGATCCTCAAATGTTCTTATGTCTTTCAATGAAGAAGAATTGAGCATAATTTTATTATACTAAAGCTATGTGTTTGGTGATATTTGAAGTCATTTTTGCCATATTAACGCACAACGTCTACAAAGACTACTGTTTAAGAAAATCAACACAATCTACGTGCTTTTCCAAGGGCAAAGAAGTAACGAAGGGCAATAATAACCCCTCCGAATGTTTCAGCCATACATAATTGTGCTTCTTTTTGTCAATTGTGGGAAGGGTGTTCAGTTTAGCTTGTAGGAAGTACTTAGAATTACTTTTTACTGATCCAAACTCTTTAAAGAACAGCTGATTCAAAAACTAGTTATTGATAAATAATTTTTAGACTAAATATATTTGCAATATTATTATCATAAAAATAGAAATATAATGTATTTTTTAAATAGTATAAAGTCTCATATATTTAATAAATATAAAAATCCGACATAACTTATAATACTCTTAGATTTCTTTTCTTACAAACTTAAACTTTTAGGAAAATTTAAAATCCAAGAACTTTATCTTGTATAGTATCAAAACTTAATTTACTCTCTCGTCTGCACTCTACATATAAGTTTGAATCGTATGAGTTAGTTTTTTTTGTATTACGTGCTAATCAAGTTTAATACGTATCAAGAAAACGTGTTTAAAAGTATAAAATCTCATATTAATTAAATACAAAGATCTAACATGACTTAAGGTCCAAAAACTTTATTTATCACGGTATCAAAGCCATGATCTAGGGTTTTTTTTTTTCATGGAATTTTATTTATTGGCGACACTCTCTTTTCTTTCCTTTTTCTTCTCTTAGCCTACTTTTTGTTTGTTTTTCATTGAGAGAAGTTTTTCTATTATGATTCTACATTTATACTTCTCCACTATTTAATCATGTCAGCTGCACCTAGTGGTGTCCTAAAAGCTTAATCTTGTAAGAGGGGAAGTCCGAAAATATTATAAATAATGTAAAACACATGTGCCCAAAACAGAACTACTAAATTCTTTTCATGAAAGGAAGATATTCGTTTTTTTTTCTCTGTAAACTAATAATAAAAAAAAAAATATATATATATATATAAATGGTTGGCAGCCGCCAACCTTGAAGGTTGGGAGGCCTATAAATGGCCTCCCCCCAATTAGAAGGAAGGAAAAGAGAAGAAAAAGAAAAAAAAGAAAGGAAGAGCAGCGAAGAGCAGCGCAGCGCAAGGAAAAAAAAAAAAAAAAGAGAAAAGAAAAAAAAAGAAAAAAAAAAAGAGAGATAGTAAAAAAAAAAAAAATCGAAATATTACAAATCCGGCTGAGATTAAGCCTCATACGGCCCTCAGCAAAATTCAGGCAACTCATCCGAGAACAAGTCCATTCGACCCTCGGTGAAATTAAGTCAGATCAGCTCAGATCGAGTCTCTACGGTTCCTAAACGTAGTCAAAACATCCAAATTAGACACAGTTTCAGTCTATCCAGTTCAAGAAAAAGCGGTGGAAATTATTTCTGTCAAGATCAAGCTCGTGCAGCCCTTGACGGAGTCAAAAAAGGAACACTAATCGGAGGATCTACGGAGATCGACCCCACGTAAATTTTCTTTTACTTTACAATTTTTATTTGTAATTTATTTTTGTATTTTTGAGTTTAATTATTTTAGACTCGAAATTTACGCTTTACAAATTTTTGGCACGCTCGGTGGGACAACTTCACCTCCCATCTCTTGTTCCTAAAAAAAAAAAAAAAAAAAAGAGGTAAAAGGGGAGTCGAGAAAAAAAAAAGTAAAAAAAAAGTAAAAAAAGTAAAAAGTAAAAAAAAAAAGAGTAAAAGTAAAAAGTAAAAAAAAAAGTAAAAAAGTAAAAAGTAAAAAGTAAAAAAAAAAAAAAAAAAAAAAATTTTACAGGTGTTCAGCACATTAAATGGCACCGAAAAGGAGTACAACTGCTGTCACAAAAAAGAAGGCAACGGCTCCATTGCCTGCATCAACTACCCTACCTGGGTACGCAGGTCCAGAAACCCGGGGACGGACACAATTTCTTGCCGTCCAAACCCGACAAAACATCGAAATGGAGAGTCCACAGCTCGCACAACAGGATCTCTCCCCTGACTCTCTTGCCGCATGGAGGAGTCGATCACCCACCCCGATCGAAATCGGGGGCAACACGACGAAGCCTGCTCAACAAAATCCGACTCACACAGAAGAATCAGAAGAGTTTTCTCCCCCAGTCTTTCCCGGAGCCTCATCTGTTGCCGTCATGATGACCAACACAACCAGCACAGAGGAAAGAATTTCAGAATTGGAGAACAAAATTTTACAGCTGATCAGAGTCGTGGAGGAAAAAGATCAACAGATCGCAACTCTCAAAGGAAAAGCCCCGATCCAAGTTGATCCCGAAATCCGCGAGGAACAACCATATCCACCCGGTTTCACTCCAGAAGCCACACCAGCCGACGTCTTCCCTGCAGAAAAGCGACCAGGTAGTTCTACACAGCTGCCACCCTCAAATTCTATAGTTTCGCTATCTGTTCAACAATTGCAGGAAATGATAGCCAATACGATCCGACTGCAACAAACTACATCCTTCCAAGGATCACAGATGTACGTCAAACCGTACACCAGACGGATCGAAAGTCTCAACATGCCCTTGGGCTACCAACCGCCCAAATTTCAACAATTCGACGGACGATGCGATCCCAAACAGCACATCGCCCACTTCGTTGAAACCTGCAACAACGCAGGGACTTATGGAGATATCTTGGTGAAGCAGTTTGTTCGTTCACTCAGGGAGACCGCTTTCACCTGGTTCATAAATCTTGAACCAGAATCGATCGATAGTTGGGAACAGCTACAACGAGAGTTTCTCAACAGATTTTTCAGCAATCGAAGGACGGTAAGTATGATGGAGCTTACTAGCACCAAACAAAGGAAAGGAGAGCCCGTTGTCGAATACATCAACAGATGGCGTGCCCTCAGCTTGGACTGCAAAGATCGCCTGACGGAGACTTCTGCCGTAGAGATGTGCATCCAGGGAATGCATTGGGAGCTGTTATACATCCTGCAGGGTGTCAAACCCCGAACTTTCGAAGAACTGGCGACCCGCGCACATGATATGGAGATAAGCATCCAAACTTCCGGAGGCACGTTTCCCATCCAGTTGGACCAGCAAGGGGGCAGAAGGGAGATTAAGAAACCCAACAGCTCCGGAAAAGGAAAGGAAGTGATGACTGTTGAAGCCGCACCAGTAAAAGTGGGCGCCAAAGCTAAGGTAAATCCTCCGACCCAAATAACTCAGCCAAAACAACAAGAAAGGCGGAAGGTGACATTGCGAGAGCTGGAGCAGAAGCAGTATCCATTCCCCGACTCAGACGTCCCCGACATTCTTGAACAGCTCTTGGAGGCAAAGCTGATCGAACTCCCAGAGTGCAAGCGGCCGAATGAAAAGGATCGAGTCAGCGATCCAAGATTCTGCAAATATCACCGGATAATAAGTCATCCAACCGAAAAGTGTTTCGTCCTGAAGGAGCTAATCATGAAGCTCAAAAGCCAGAATAAAATCATTCTGGACCAGGAAGGCGTAACCTCAGCAAACCAGACCACCATCACTTCAAAACCATCAGAAGAAGTGACACACCGTAGGGAGGAGCCACTCGACAACAAAAAGTCGACAACGGAGAAGGTATATGAAGCTCTCCAAACCCTTCTCGCTAACCCTCAGCTGTTTATAGCTTTGCAATCAACAGAAGTGTGGCAAAATCAAGTCAGCAATACTCTCCAGACCTCAGCTGAATCACAGCCATCAAATGAGTCTAACTCAGCGGAGCAACAGGCGGACCAAAATCACGTCGGATGTTACTCTGCCATCTCATTTTCAGATGAGGATCTCCTGCTGGGGTCCAAACCCCACAATCGGCCGCTGTATGTATCAGGCTATGTGAGAGAGCAGAAGGTCCGGCGTATTCTGATTGACGATGGTTCAGCAGTCAATATTATCCCAAAATCCACTATAAAGGAGCTCGGCATTGGCATTGATGAATTATCAGATAGCCGCTTGATGATTCATGGCTTTAATCAAGGAGGACATAAAGCAATCGGGATGATTCGCTTGGAGCTAACTATCGGTAATCTCACTTCTAGCACTCTGTTTCATGTAATTGATGCACGTACCACATATAAGATGTTGCTAGGACGACCGTGGATTCATGGAAATGGAGTTGTGCTCTCAAGCCTGCATCAGTGCTTTAAGTATTACAATGGTGGCGTTCAAAAGGTCAATGCTGATTTAAAGCCGTTCGATGATGCTGAATCACATTTGGCGGATGCAGTCTTCTACACTGACACAGACAATCCGGAGATCATTCCGTCAAAAGCTACTTGGACTGGGGGCATCCACAAAAAGGGAAAAGCTGTCGAAGAACCTGCCAATGCCCAACCCCAGGCTCCAACAAATGAAAAGCTGCCACAGCCTGCTGAACTTCGTTCGAAGGATGTTGCATCTTCAAGCTCCACTCCAGTCCTACGCTATGTGCCTAAGTCACGACGCTCAGAAGGTCAACCCCCTTTCTCTTATTGTATTGATCTTAAACAGGAGCAAGGTCATAGTCAACCCAAAACAAAGGAGCTACACAACCTGAAGGAGACTTACACTCTGCCGATACCAAAGATTGAGCCGGTTTTGTCTTCAAAACCATTAAAAGGCTTCGTCAAACCACACACGGAGGCAGTCGAAGGCGGCTCACTTCCAGAAAGAAGAACACATGAAGGATTTGATCCTAATGCATACAAGCTTTTGGCAAAGGCGGGCTATGACTTCTCAAACCCGAGCACAATGGGTACGCTGCCGTCCACACATGGCGCCGCTTCTCAAACATCACAGTCCCGACCTGGCTTGGGCTATCAGGAGAAGTCACCTGTGCGGATCACGCTAAAGAGTCGAAGCCGACCAGCTGATGCACGTGTCATCACCACCACAACCAGACAAGACAGGCTTATCCAATCAAACAAAGAAGGCGAAGTCAGAGGCTCCACATTTCATGTCACAATCAGCGAGGAGGCTGAGTCTGACTCATCAGATGGTGAAGTGAAGGAGGCTCCCCCGGAACTTGAAGATGGTGGCCAAGCGACTGTTGATGAACTCAAGGAGGTCAATCTTGGCTCTCCGGAAGATCCTCGACCTACATTTGTAAGTGCTTTACTTACTGCAGAGGAAGAGCAAGAATATGTTCAGGTATTAAGTCAATACAGGGACGTGTTCGCATGGAGTTACAAAGAAATGCCTGGACTTGACCCAAAAATTGCGGTGCATCGTCTAGCAGTAAAGAAGGGTGTCCGTTCTGTCAAGCAGCCACAACGACGGTTCCGCCCGGAACTCATTCCACAAATCGAGGAGGAGGTGAACAAGCTGATCAATGCCGGCTTCATCCGAGAGGTCACCTACCCAACGTGGATTGCCAACATTGTCCCAGTAAGAAAGAAGAATGGAAAGTTGAGGGTATGTGTTGATTTTCGAGATCTTAACAAGGCCTGCCCGAAAGATGACTTTCCATTGCCCATAACGGAGATCACAGTCGATGCAACAACGGGTCACGAAGCATTGTCCTTCATGGATGGTTCTTCAGGCTATAATCAAATCAGAATGGCACCAGAAGACGAGGAGTTGACAGCATTCCGCACCCCAAAAGGTATATACTGCTATAAAGTTATGCCATTTGGATTGAAAAATGCTGGCGCCACTTATCAACGTGCTATGCAAAAAATTTTTGATGACATGCTGCACAAGATTGTAGAATGTTATGTTGATGACTTAGTTGTAAAGACTAAGAAGCGCAAAGACCACCTCGAGGATCTCAAGACAGTGTTCGAAAGACTTCGGAGGCATCAGCTCAAAATGAACCCTCTCAAGTGCGCATTCGGTGTCACATCAGGAAAGTTTCTTGGGTTCGTGGTGCGTCATCGTGGAATCGAAGTTGATCAGTCAAAGGTTGAGGCAATTCAAAAGATGCCTGAACCTAAAAACCTGCACGAGCTGCGAAGTCTACAAGGAAAGCTGGCTTACATTCGCCGTTTCATCTCCAATTTAGCTGGGAGATGTCAACCTTTCCATCGGTTGATGAAGAAGGATGTCAATTTCGAGTGGGACGAAGCTTGCAGCAAAGCCTTTGAAAGCATAAAGAAGTATCTTTCCAATCCACCGGTCCTAGGTGCTCCAATTCAAGGAAAGTCGTTGATTCTCTACATTGCAGCACAGGAAAGATCTTTGGGAGCCTTGCTTGCACAGGAAAATGAGCAGGGAAAGGAAGTTGCTCTGTACTACTTGAGCAGAACACTAAATGGTCCGGAGCTGAGTTATTCGCCCATTGAAAAGACATGTCTAACACTGTTCTTTGCCATTGACAAGCTGAGGCACTACATGCAGGCTCACACGGTACGTCTCATTGCCAGAGCTGATCCTGTCAAATATATCTTATCCAGACCAATCTTGTCAGGACGACTTGCCAAGTGGGCAGTAATCCTACAAAGCTACGACATTGTCTACGTGCCTCAAAAAGCAGTCAAAGGACAAGCTCTAGCAGACTTCCTTGCAGATCACCCTGTTCCGTCAGATTGGGAGTTCACAGATGATCTTCCAGATGAAGAGGTCTTTTTCATTGAGACACTGCCACCATGGACGATGTTCTTTGATGGTGCAGCAAGGCGTGATGGTGCTGGTGCTGGCATAGTGTTTGTCACCCCTCAACGACAAATACTACCATATGCTATCATTATCGGTGAGTTATGTTCAAATAATGTTGCTGAATACCAGGCTTTGATCATTGGTCTTCAAATGGCTGTCGATATGAAGATTCCAACTATAGAAGTCCATGGAGATTCCCAGCTTGTCATCAACCAACTTACAGGATTGTATGACGTGAAGAAAGAGGACCTTGCGCCTTACCATCAACGTGCTCGACAGCTAATGGATGAATTTGAAAGCATCACCTTGGAGCATGTGCCTCGACGAGAAAACACTCAGGCAGACGCGTTGGCTAACCTGGCTACTTCTCTTGCAAAGTCAGAAATCCAGGCTACAGTTGTTGCTGTATGTCAGAAATGGATAGTGCCACAAATGGATGATGAAGAAACTACAGCAGCCAACGCTGTATCTGTACGTCTCGCGGAGGACAAAGATTGGCGCCAACCAATCATTGACTATCTACAGCACGGGAAGCTGCCTGAAGATCGTCGTCATAAGACAGAAATTCAACGACGAGCTCCCCGGTTCATATACCTCAAGGATGCTCTGTATCGAAGGTCTTTTGATGGAGTTCTACTTCGCTGCCTAGCCAATGAAGAGGCAAAACAGGCTCTCACTGAAGCACATTCTGGTGTTTGTGGCGGACATCAATCAGGGCCTAAGTTGCACTTCCAACTCAGAAGGATGGGATACTACTGGCCAACCATGGTACGTGATTCAATTGAGTTTGCTAAAACCTGTCAAGCTTGTCAATTTCATGCGAATTACATACATCAACCACCGGAGCCACTCCATCCAACTGTCTCATCCTGGCCCTTTGAAGCTTGGGGTCTCGACTTAGTGGGGCCCTTGCCAAAGTCATCCCTGGGTCACCTGTACATCCTCGCTGCAACCGACTACTTCTCAAAATGGGCTGAAGCCATTCCACTTAGAGAGGTAAAGAAGGAGCATGTTGCCAATTTCATTCGGACTCAGCTGATTTATCGCTATGGAGTCCCTCGATTCATCATCACTGATAATGGTAAGCAGTTCTACAACAGCTTAATCGACAAACTTTGCGAGAAATTCAAGTTCAAGCAGTACAAATCATCCATGTACAATGCCCCAGCAAATGGCTTGGCCGAAGCATTCAACAAGACCTTATGCAACCTGTTGCGGAAGGTAGTCTCTAAATCCAAAAGAGATTGGCATGACAGAATTCCGGAGGCATTATGGGCGTATCGTACAACTTACCGGACTCCAACACAGGCGACGCCATACTCACTTGTCTACGGTGTCGAAGCAATACTGCCGTTGGAAACACAGATTCCATCCCTACGCATGGCTGTTCTGGAAGGACTCACACAGGAAGAGAATGCTCGCCTACGTCTGGATGAGTTAGAAGCCCTAGATGAAAGGAGGCTCGAAGCACAACAGCAACTTGAGTGCTACCAAGCCCGGCTCACCAACACGTTCAACCGCAGGGTCTGCCCTCGATCTTTTCAAGTTGGAGACCTTGTTCTTGCAGTGCGACGGCCCATCAACATGAAGCATCGGCCTGGTGACAAGCTTACTTCCAAATGGGATGGGTCATACTTAGTGCAGGAGGCCTACACTCACAACGCTTACATGCTGTCAGACCAAGAAGGCGTCCGAATCAGCCCAATCAATGGTAAATTTCTGAAACAGTATTATGTGTAAATATGTTTAAAAAAAAAAATAAAAAAAAAAAATCAAAAAAAAAAGAAAAAAAAAAAGAAAAAAAAAGAAAAAAAATAAAAAAAATAGAAAAAAAGAAAAAAATCAAAAAAAAAAAAAAATGCGAAGTCCCGATCTGAAAGACCAAGCGAAAGTCCAAACCCAAACACTTGAGCCCAATTCAGTGTCAAAACCCAAACACTCAACCCAAATCCCAAAAAATTTCAAATTCAAAACCCAAACACTCGACCCAAGTCCAAAAATCCAAGTCTAGAAGCCCAAACACTCGACCCAAATCCAATCCAAAGCCCAAAACCCAAAAATTCCAAGTCCCAAACATAGTCCAGAACCCAAGTTTAAAATCCAATCCAACTCCTGGCCCGCATGAGTATAAACTGTGAACGGCCCAAAAATATAAAAGTAACGGAGGGTTTGAGTCTGAAACTCAGCATCAGTCTCAACCGATCTTCACCACACACCAGACCTTTGCTCCTCTGCCGCAAGAAAGATGGAACCAGTTGCAGAACCTCAAGACAAGGGAGAAGAAAGATCACCTCGCACAAGGTGGCAACCGACCATGGCACAACTGCAAATTTTGGAGGAAGTCTTCTACAACGATGGAGGTATTGTCCCTAACTCTACACAGATTCTCCAACTTGTCTCACGACTTCGCCCGCTAGGGGCAGTCGAAGGAAAAAATGTATATTTTTGGTTCCAGAATCGGAGACATAGGGAAACAGTGGCGCTGAGAGATGGTATTTCCAAAGCACAGCCTGTTGTTCCTATAGTAGATCTCACCAGTACAGCTTCACCCTCAAATGAAGCCGGCCCAAGTTCTACCACTGCAATGGTCTCTCCACGGTACGTTCATCAAAGCCGTAGCCTATGGGAGCATACATACTGGTCCTGGTGGTTTCACGGAGTCAGCCAAGGGTTCATCCCTCCTAGATACTTAAGTCTAGGAGGAATTTTTCTAGCACACAGGAGTCATTCCGGCGAAATTTTGCCTCTCTTTCCAGAATATTCCGGCAGCATCAACCAGCCGGAAAGCGACATCGACGCCAACATCATCGGCCCACCAGACGAGGTCGAGCTTGACTTGGAGTTGCACCTCGGGCCCCGCTAGGACGGCCGACAAGATAAGGTGCAACGACTTCTGCAACGACTTCTGCAGCACGCGGCAACGACTTCCGCAGCACACGGCAACGACTTCTGCCACACACGGTAACGACTTTCGTGACACGCGTCAGCCGCTGCCTCTTTTGTCTCTTATGCAGGAAAGGGACGTGGATGGCCCTACCCGATTCTGCATACCTTTTTTGACTTTTCAAAAAAAAAAAAAAAAAAAACTCTTTATTATTTGTATATATATCATGCATGCCCGAGTTGTAATATTCACCCCTCAGCTCTTCTTTCTCAAAAGAAAATGGCTAGTCTCTGCACTTGTCTCAGGAAGTTCTTCGATCAAGAAGTTGGAGGCGCACGAGCTAAGAAAAGAAGGAGTAGTCTTCTTCGAGGGATCCCTAAAAGCCCTCGAAACTCAGTCTCCAACGCCATCGGTGTCATGGAGTTCCAACTACTCTCCTTAGTTCACATCTACCACAGAGGGATGAGAAGCTGCAATTATCCTAATCTTTCTTTGGATGCAGCGACGTACAGGGAAGTTCCAACTACTCTCCTTACGTCGAAGCAGACTTGGAAATCATCACTACAGTCAGTCTCTCTGTGAGCCGGTCTTGAAGTTCCAAGGTCCTGGGCCTTCCTCTTGGGGAGGTTCAAGTTCTTTGCCTACTGGATCATCCTCACCAGAGCTTTGGAACTTCAAAGAACCTTTGCCAGCCTTTGCCAACCATGGAAGCTCAAACGCACCTGGAGCCAAGACTTCAATTTCTATATTGGCTGGGCTGCTAACTTCTTCAAGATCATATCGGTTTCCTATTGCGATCCAACAACAGCGGAGATGGTCAAAGATAGAAGACTCCAAGATTCAATGTTCATCAGGACTTTCCAAATTTCAAACTGGACTTCAAGACTCGGTTCGAATTATCTCTGTAAAAATTTTTCTTACCGACACTTGAAGTGGGGGCATTTGTAAACTAATAATAAAAAAAATATATATATATATATATAAATGGTTGGCAACCGCCAACCTTGAAGGTTGGCAGCTGCCAACCTAATTAATGCCACCAACCATTTGGTTGGTGGCAGGCAGGCAGCTGGGGGAGGCCTATAAATGGCCTTCCCCCAATTAGAAGGAAGGAAAAGAGAAGAAAAAGAAAAAAAAGAAAGGAAGAGCAGCGAAGAGCAGCGCAGCGCAAGGAAAAAAAAAAAAAAAAAGAGAAAAGAAAAAAAAAGAAAAAAAAAAAAAGAGAGATAGTAAAAAAAAAAAAAATCGAAATATTACAAATCCGGCTGAGATTAAGCCTCATACGGCCCTCAGCAAAATTCAGGCAACTCATCCGAGAACAAGTCCATTCGACCCTCGGTGAAATTAAGTCAGATCAGCTCAGATCGAGTCTCTACGGTTCCTAAACGTAGTCAAAACATCCAAATCAGACACAGTTTCAGTCTATCCAGTTCAAGAAAAAGCGGTGGAAATTATTTCTGTCAAGATCAAGCTCGTGCAGCCCTTGACGGAGTCAAAAAAGGAACACTAATCGGAGGATCTACGGAGATCGACCCCACGTAAATTTTCTTTTACTTTACAATTTTTATTTGTAATTTATTTTTGTATTTTTGAGTTTAATTATTTTAGACTCGAAATTTACGCTTTACATTCTCCTTAAGAAATGGAAAAAATTTCTAAACATGTGCAATGCAAGAGTCCAATTCTAGTATCTCCATGTATAAACACAAACCTACAAACCTACATTCATCGTCAGGAGATCAAATAGAGTGAATTTAAGTCATTAATTAAACTGTTTTAGGGTAATTTTTGTTAGTTCATTAGAAAATTCATTAAATCATATAAAATAAGAAATAATTTTATTTTTTTCTTATAAATCTCATCCCTTTCTCTACAAAATTAAAATGTAAAACCTCAAAGATAGAGGTTTGAAGCTGTCACCTCTGCGATGTATTGTGAATCACCTTGTCACTTCTACTTCATTCCATTGTTTTTCCATTTTGACATGTCCTATGTTCATCCATAACACAGCACCTCAATGTTGATTCACAGTACAACACCTTTGGCCGTTGTGCAGTATTTGCTATTTAGTGCCGCTTAATCCAGCTTATTTGATTGGTACTCTTACTGTACGATTTTGTCTATATGGTCCTTGAACTACATCTGTTTGTAGGTCTTTTGTGCCATTTAATCCTATTTTATGCAGGTTATTCCAACGCTTTCAGATTAGATTTATGTTCAAAAATCAGATTTATTAATGTAACGATTTGTTTCACTTAAAAAATAAAAAAATTATTTCCAAAGAAAAGAGATTGACAAATGAATTGAGGTCGACATTGTGGCCAGTCCAATTTCGAAATTGTCCAACAGCCGAAAGCCAGCGGGCTCTCCAACGTCTTTGGGTGAAACAGAATTGATGGCTGCTGCCAGTGCATGGTTAGGAATACTATATAATTTTTAGATATATTAAAATTGATGGTCTAATAATAAAAATAAATACTAGTAAATTTTAGTGTGGATGGTAGGAGTCCGTCACTATTTAATCAGAGGTCTTGAGTTCGAGTTTTTGGGAATGCAGTTGCATTAAATATTTACTAAGAGACTTTTACTACACTTTAAAATTCTGTTCGGATCGGTCCAGATTAATCAATTCATTCGACTGGATACTAGACGGTCTTAGACAAAAAAAAAATAATAAAAAAATAAATATCAAGTTTAGAGTTTAGATTTTAAACTTAAAAATTAGCGACGCAATCTCAATTAATTAAATTAAACTTAGTGCTTAGGAAATTCAATATAATTAACAGCGAAGATAATGCATGGTACACGGAGTCTGATGCTGCTCGTAAATTGCAAAATAGCTGTATTTCTTTAGCCCTATTTTTATTTTAATGTATATTATTTGAGATATATAATTTAAATTTTAAAATAATTATTATTAAATTTTACATTTTAATTTTATAATTATTTTTAAAAAAATTTTAAAAACATTTAATATTATTACATTAAAAATATAACTAATTACACTTTATAAATAGCATTTTGTCGGGGTGCTGTGTCTGAGTCATAATCTTCGTCCCTGTAATTAATGCACCATCCACTAGTAGCAACATATGGTATATTAAGCCAAAAAGTCAACATTCTTGAATAATTCCACCCAATAAAATGCTGCCACATAGCCAACTTATAAGGCGCTGACAAGGGTAAGGAGAAAAGCCACCAGCGAATGACATTACGCCACGCGTTACTAAGGTTGATTTTTCAAAAAATGAATTATGTTTATGTAAATTCATAATAAATATCGAAAATATTAAAAAAATATGAAATTTAAATCAAAATTTTTCTAATTTTTCGTTTTATAATAATTTATTATAAAATCATATTTTTGAAATTGTAAAAATTTACTTTCTTTTATTTAAAATTTTTAATATCTTTTAATTTTCTTTAAAGAGTTTGACCCAAAAGATTCAAATTAAACATGTTAAAACAATAAAAGTGGAGGACTAAGGGCCCGTTTGGAGACGCTGTCAGTTTTTTGTTTCTGTTTTTCAATTTCTGTTTATTGTTTTTTGCTGTTTGCTGAATTTTTGTGTTTATTACTGTCAATTTTTGTTTTTTTTTCTATAAGAATAAAAAAATAGATAGAAAAAGGATACTGAGAGAAATGGTAAAAAGAGTATAAATATAGAGAGAAAAATGGGAGAGAGAGAGAGAGAGAGAGAGAGAAAGAGGGTAGAGAGAGAATGAGTGTAGAGAGAAAAAGGAGAGAGAGAGGGTAGAGAGAGAATGAGTAGAGAGAATGGTAAAACAAGAAAAAAGTGAAAGAGTCTGGGTAGAGAGAGAATGAATAGAGAGAGAAAAAGGAGAGAGAGAGAGAGAGAGGGTAGAGAGATAATAATAGAGCGAGAAAAAGGAGAGAGAGAATGTGGGTAGATAGAAAGAGAGAGAATCTGGGTAGACAGAGAATGGTAGAGAGAAAAAAGAGAGAGAGAGAGATGGCAAAGAGAGAACGAGTAGAGAGAATGATAGAGCAAGAAAAAGAAGAGAGAATGGTAGAGAGAGAAAAATGAGAGAGAGAGCGGGTATATAGAGAATGAGTAGAGAGAATAGTTGAGGGAGAAAAAGGAGAGAGAGAGAGAGTGGGTAAAAGGAGAATTAGTAGAAAGAATGGTGGAAAGAGAAAAAGGAGAAAGAGGGTAGAGAAATAATGAGTAGAGAGAGAAAAGAGAGAGGGAGGGTAGAGAGAGAATGGTAGAGATAGAAAAAAGGGAGAGAGGAGAGAGAGAACGATAGAGATAGAAAAAGGAGAGAAAGGGTAGAGAGAGAATGAGTAGAGAGAGAAAATAGAGAGAGAGGGTAGAGAGAGAATGGTAGAGATAGAAAAAAGGCAGAGAGGAGAGAGAGAATGATAGAGATAGAAAAAGGAGAGAGAGCGTAGAGAGAGAATGAGTAGAGAGAGAAAATAGAGAGAGAGGGTAGAAAGAGAATGATAGAGATAGAAAAAGGAGAGAGAGGGTAGAGAGAGAATGAGTAGAGAGAGAAAATAGAGAGAGAGGGTAGAGAGAGAATGGTAGAGATAGAAAAAAGGGAGAGAGGAGAGAGAGAATGATAGAGATAGAAAAAGGAGAGAGAGCGTAGAGAGAGAATGAGTAGAGAGAGAAAATAGAGAGAGAGGGTAGAAAGAGAATGATAGAGATAGAAAAAGGAGAGAGAGGGTAGAGAGAGAATGAGTAGAGAGAGAAAATAAAGAGAGAGGGTAGAGAGAGAATGGTAGAGATCGAAAAGGGGGAAAGATGGTGGAGAGAGAATGAGTAGAGAGAGAAAATAGATAGAGAGGGTAGAGAGAGAAAGAGTAGTGAGAGAAAAAATATAGAGGGATAGAGAGAGGATGAGTAAAGCGAGATATGGTAAAGATGGTGGATAGAGAAAGAAAATGTTGTGAGAGAAAGTATAGAAAAAAAAGTGAAAAACAAAATCGCAAAGCTATTTTTTTTGTTTTCCCAATTTGATTATTTTTTTTGAAAAACACTTTTAACTTTTCAACAAAAAACAGAAAACAAAATCAATAACAAACATGTTTCCTGTTTTTTTTGTGAAAAATAAACAGAAAACAGAAAACAGAATCGTTAACAAACGGGGCCTAAGAGAGCACATTTATTTTTTCAAGAAAGTATCTTTTCAAGAATTTCGAAAGTAAAATTAGTTTCTTTGATAAATGTTAGAATATATTTAAAATTAAGTGTTCACTAATTAATTCATAAAAAGATATGATGTACACAATTAATAAGATTACATAATGCAAATAATGTTTGAGTTGTTTTCGAATTGTTAGACTGTTGTTAAAAAGGTATAGAAGCATCATCATAAGTGTGACGGTATTTAAAATACTTGTTTGACCCTGAATCTAGAAAAATACAAGGTATGTGTGTTTTTTCGACAAATTAGAAAAATTATTATGATTTGTGAGATACAAATATTAGTCATCTATGAAGTTAACGTTGAAACACTGTGTATATGCTCTTGTAAACTTCACGAAACATTAAATTGATGTATCTTTTGAAGATGTTGATAGTAAATCCTTTGATTGTATATCGTTACACGATATATGAATATTCCCCAGCATATTTACTACAATATCTAATTATCATGTTTGAGGTGTAAATAGGCGGTATTGAATAAAATGGAAGAAAAGAATAAATTTTAAAAAACAAATTACCAGTGCGTGCTTTCTTCTCATTTGCCTCCGAAGATTGAATGAAAGAAAGACTGCAGAACAGAGCGAAACAATCGCGGGGGCGGTGGGCCGATTAGAGTTTAGGCGGGGGTTATGATTTACCGCGGGCAATTGATATTGCGTTTTTTTAGGGGCTCGATCAGGTTTTCAATGGCCCGATTTGTTCTCCGCTTTGACTCAGTCGATTAGCCCCATTTTCCTCAAAACACATCATTGTTGTTTTGTTTTTTTTTTTTCCCTCTTTAAGATTAAAAAAAAGGTTTTTTTCCTGCTAGCAAGAAAGATATTAACAAAAAAAAAAAAAAAGAAACTGAAGCTTATTGCGAGATTCAATGAAGAGAAAATCAGAAAAATATGCTTAGTTAATAATTTTTTTGGAACAATGCTTAGTTAACAATTACTTTCTTAAGAACTTGACGGTTGCTTAATTGATTTGGCGATGTAGAGATAATAGTATTATACGGTTATATTAGAACCATAATAATAGCCCTTGGATTCAAAATCTCTATTCTATCCAATTAAAACAAGGAAAATGTTTGATCAAATGGCCGGAATATGGGATTATGGATTTATAAAATATGGTATAATTATTTACTTATTAATATCAACCAATTATCAGATGGAAAAAATATTTTAGTGGAAATTCAATCCTATCAAAGCTAGTAGAAACTATTTTTCCTGTGTTTGATTTGTGGGCATCAGAAAAAGGGATAAAGAAAACAAGAAGATGGAATTTTTTTTTTTTTTTTTTGGTACATAGAAGCTGGAAAATATGAACAAAAAAGAATAAATATGACAAAAATGTTGTGGTTCATTTCACCCTAAAATATGCTTCCATACCAGTAGTCTCTCAAACTTCAGCGCTCTCAACTAAGAACAAGCCCTACAAATCGTCCTTTAACAGTCTCAAAAACTCCCACTCTCAAAATATAAAATACAATCACACAAATAATTTTTCATGTGTGAAAGGGCATATATTAGAGACCTGCAGAGAAAGTTCCTACGTCTCCACTAAAGTCCTCATAATTTTTTGTTTTTTTTTTTTCCCTCCAAGTTGCAGGGCTCTTAATTGGGCGAGGTCCAGGTAAACGCGAAAGAAATATACTACCTTAGTTGGACAACTTAGAATTCTTCAACAGCCCATACCATAGAAGTGAAAAGGCGTAGTTTAATCGCTGGTGGTATTATTGTATACCATATAGCCAATTTGTTGATTATTTTTTATGTTCCACATTAGGTGCATATTATTCTCCCAAAAGACATTATTTATCGTTAATTAGTTTATGTTTATATAAATGGCCATTGTTCAACTCTTAAAATAACTTTTTAAACAAATACACATTATAAATGATATTTTGTTAAAGAGTCTAGCAACCTGAACGGGTTATTACACTGACGAGAAATTTAAAGAGTCTTTTACTTATTTAATTATTTATTTTTATTCTAAATATATTGCATAGTAAATTTGGGTTTGTTATACATTAATCTTGGTTATTACACACATAATATAATTAAAAAAAAGTAAGACCCTATATGGAACCCACAACCTCTTCCTCTCTCTCATTCTCTCTCCCCCTACCCCGTTTACCTCCGTCCAAGCAACATTCTTCGTTTTTTTTTTTTTTTTGTCTTTTTTTAGAATTAAATTCATACAAGGGAGAAAGGAGGTGGGTGTAGTAGAAGCCAAACTCCCAACCACATCATTAGCAACATTCCCCTTTGTTAAAATCAAAATTATGAGAGAAAAATAAATATGGGCAACATTCTCCTTTGTTATGATCATAATTATAACATAAAAAATATGTGCTATTAAGTTGAGACATTGATAAAACGGTTAGAACTGATACATGTTGTGTTCCTTATAAAGAAAATATTCAATCTTATACACAAAAGTATGAGCTATTTAAACAAACATACGAGTATTATTAAATAAATAAGTTTCTTAATTGAGTCATAATGAGAATTCATAAATAGAATATTACTTGTGCATCTGTATAATTGTTCGCTTGCCTAACTAATCCTTAGATTTAAGATTACTAAAACATCTCGTACAAGAATTATTAGTCTATCTCAAGAGTCGTGAATGGGAATGAATATTGAAAATATAATGTCAATTATATTCAGGAGATGCTGATCACATAACCTTTACACAAGAGCCTAGTAAATGAGCGAACAATTGAAGCCTTCCTGATATGTGAGAAATTGAATCCTCCCGAAATCCACATATTAGCTCATAGATATCCGCAGCAAGCATCCCCGATGAAGATAGAGCAGCTTATTGCTTAAGATGTATTGCACTACTTCAAGACCATCAGATTCTAGGCAGTCAGGAGTCAACCCCAATTTTTTTGTGTTGGTTTATAGGTAGGGTCGATTAATCCATAATAGCCAACTTAACCCAACTAGGCAAAATAAATTGAAAAAGTAAACGAGGAGAGAGTAGTTGAGAATAGTTGTAACTCATTTAAGTAAAAATTGATAATAACCCAATCCCTCAATTCTATATAAAAACCAACGTACGCCTTATGTTCGGATGGTGATCCATCTGATCATGCCCCTCTTGGGTTAGGGGCACGAGGGTTGGTAGCCAACAGCAACGATCAACCACGAATCCATAAAAACCGACGTACGGATTAAAAAAAAAAGTGAAAGTTAAACGCTTTATTAAAAACAAGCAGAACGTTTCTTTTTATTTATTTATTTAAAAAAAGCCAACAAACAGAAAGAATTTTCCATTGATTCTCAAGACTAGATGTTCTTGTGCTATAAAATAAGATAATGCTGGATATATTTTGATATCATTTTGATCACGAGAAAATCATTCCCGGTGAGATTGTAATTCGTAGTGAAAGTACGGAAGTTTATAAGAAATAAGTTTCTTTCCACTCTTTCCATCGTTTTAGGCTAATTCTGTGTTGAAAATTGTTTGTCCAAATTTCATGTGCAAATTCATTCGCCTTTTTCGTTTTTATTCTAGACTTGAAAATGATAAAAATTATTTTTCTCACGTAAATACTACTCTCGGGTCACAAAAATGTACATATATATAGGTAAGCATATAATAGGCTTAATAATGACTTTTGGTTGCATAATCGATGAGAAACTCTGTATTTTCTCCATACAGTCTTCGCAAAATCGACCTACAAAATCATAAAATTAAGGGGCGAAATTTGTATGCATGAAAAGCACTTGTCACGAGCATTCCAAGGTTATAAATTTCGTTAAATTTGGATGCAACTATTTGAGAGAATATTGCATCTAGAACCGATCTGAAATATTAGGCAAGTAGATGAATAATATTTTTGTCTATCCCAATCTCGTGTCCTAGTGCTAATTATGCAACCTCGATTTTTGAACTATTTATGGAGAAAAGAGATTGACAAATGAATTGAGGTTAGGGATGACAATTTCACCCATACCCGTCGGGAATTACCCGTACCCGCCCCGACAGGGACGGGGTCAATCACGTTTGACCGGGGAACGGGGCGGGGATCCCCGTTCCCCGAATTTTTTAGCGGGGATGGGGACGGGGACGGGATAGACTGTCCCCGCCTCGTACCCATCCCCGTACCCATCCCCGTTTCTTATTTATAATTTAATTTACTTTTTTATCTTTTATATAATATTTATATTAAAAAATTTATAAAGATATTTTAGTAATTCCATACCAAAACCTAAATTCCCAATTTTCACTTTCCTTATCCTCTTCCTCTTCTCATGTTTGCCCGATTGCGTCTCAATGTCGCCAGCGACGATGCCTTCGCTCGCCTCTATGCTTCCGTTGAGGCTGACATTGATGTCGCTCTTCAGGTCACTCCGATTTCTATCCTTTCTTCCTGTTATCTCCTTCTACCAACCTTTTTTACTTCTTATTTTTCTTTAATTGATTCTATCCTGTTTGGTAGCCTAGAAAATCTAGGCAAAAATACCAAAAAGTTTGAAATCTCGGGAGATTGAGAGTGATTTTGGTTGCAAGATGGATGAGAATTGACTTCAAATTTAAGTCTAGCCGTTGCCCTGACATTGTTAAGTGAGCTTTCAGATTTAGAGTTTTCAGTGAAATAGGGTTACGAATTGGCTCTATTTTTGCTTCTATAAAAGAACGATTGAGTAATGTGATGTGCAGAAAGCAGAGCTGGCTTCAAAGGAGAAAAACAAAGCATCTACAGTAGCATTGAATGCGGAGATTCGTCGAACCAAGGCTAGGTTGCTAGAAGAAGTCCGCGTAGAATAAAGCAGGCAAGTCATAGAATCAGAGTTTGTGTTTGCTTTCTTCTAGAAGGAAGAGCTTACCTTTTCGTAATTCTTGTTTTACAAATTTGGCAATTCCACAGGATCAAGGTTTGGATATGATTTCCGAAGGTTTAGATATTCTGAAAAACATGGCTCATGACATGAATGAGGTAAGTGTTCTTTCTTCTTCTCAACATAACATTTCCTCTCTCTCTCACTCTCTCACCCCCTCCCCCCACCCAAAAAAAGCGCACACACTGCATGCCTTGTGCTATTGCCGTATCTGCATGTTCATGAGTTGGGCTGCAATGGAATAATCTTCTTCAAATGGGTTTCATTGTCCTCACATTTAATTTGCAGGAGCTGGATAGACAAGTTCCTTTGATGGATGAAATTGACACAAAGGTGAGAATCATGCTCCTCTAAGTTTTTCAATGCTGCACAGCTGGAATGTAATTGTCCTGCAAATTGTCCACTGTGCTTGTTTACAGGTGGACAAGGCAACGTCTGAGCTTAAGAATACCAATGTTAGACTCAAGCACACTGTTAATCAGGTGATTTATATGCAATTTCACAAATTTTGGGTTTCTGATGTATGTTGTGCCACTTGCAGATTTCTTTTCTGGATCTAACAGGAGCTTATTTTATGTTTCAGTTGAGGTCCAACCGAAATTTCTGCATTGACATTGTTTTGTTGTGCATAATTCTGGGGATTGCTGCCTATCTGTACAAGTAATGCCTATTACTTTGACAAATAACTTAGAAACGTGCATTTTTCCTATCATAATTCATGTATGTTGCAAGTGAATGTTAAATTTTCGTTTGGCTTCTGAATCTACTCTGCTCTTTCATGACTACTATCTATTTTATTTTTTAACCCGATTAGATTGTTTGCCCTTTTTCTTGTATTGAGAATTTGAAATTTTCAGAGTAATAATTTATGTGTTGTAGTAATATATGCTTAGTGAACTGCATGATATTGAGCTAAATTTATTGGTGTAAATTTGATTTTTGGTGGGTGGAGTGGCCCGCCGTGGGCATGTGCTAAAAAGAATTGTAGTTGGATCATTAATAGCTTTTGGAGCAACCTAGTGAAAGCACAACTCTTGGTGGGATCAACATGATTATTGGTGGGATGATGTTGCTCATGGCTAAGTCTAAGCAACCTAGTGAATAATGATTCAACTATGCATGATTATTTGCATTGTGAAGCCTTTGACTGAGCTTTTGTTGAGATTGTTGGGGCTGAATCTACAATTTTTTGCTCACATCTGCTTTATCTTCTTTATGTGCCTTTTCCTCTAGTTTTGGGCTTTTTTTTTTTGTGTTGATTTTTGCTCCTATTCTCCTTGTTTTTGTCGGGCATTCATGCTATCACTTGTGCTTTGTTTGCATTCTTTATGTTGTTTCAAATCTGTGTCCTTCAACATCATTTTGCAACCTTCTTAGATGAAAAGGCCAAAGTTTAACCGTAAATGATACAGGAAAGGAATAAAGGCGGGGATGGGGCGGGGACGGGGATCCCCGATCCCCAGCGGGGATGGGGATGGGGATTCAAATCCCCTCCCCGCTGGGGATGGGGACGGGGACGGGGACTGGGTTTAAAAGCGGGGACGGGGATGGGGATGGCATCCCCGCCCCCGCCCCGCCCCGTTGCCATCCCTAATTGAGGTCGACATAGTAGCAAGTCCAATTTCGAAATTGTCTGACAGCTGAAAGCCAGCGTGCACTCTCTAACGTCTGTGGGCGAAACGGAATTAGTGGCTGCTGCTAGTGTCTGGCAGGGAATACAATACAAATTTTAGATTCATTGCAGCTAATAGTCCAATACCTTTAAATTTAAAATTTAAATTTCAGATTTACAAATTGAAAGTTGCCTTAAGTTCAATGTTCAGGGAATACAATATAATTAACAGCAAGGATAGTGCACGGGACACAATGTCCGGATGCTGCCTGCAAATTACAAAACGGTTGCATTTTTTTGACCCTAGTTTTTTAATATACACCGTTTGAGATGGACAGTTTAAATTTTAATGTAATATTAATTTAATTTTAAATTTTAATTTTATAACTTTTTTTAAAAAGATTCTCAAAAACATTCAATATAATTACATCAAAAATACAACTAATAATATTTTGTAACTAGTGTACAGATACTTTGTCGGAATACTGGGTCTGGATCCCTATCTACGTCGTATGATGAATCCACCATCCACTAATAGCAACATATGGTATATCACGCCACAAAGTCAACATTCTTGAATAATTCCATCCAATAAAATGCTGCCACATAGCCAACTCATAAGGCGCTGACACGGGGTGAGGAGACAAGCCACCAGCGAATGAGATTACGCCACGGATCACCAACGTTGATTTTTGAAGAAATTAATTGTATTTATGTAAATTCATAATAAATATTAAGAAAATCAAAAAAATACTAAATTTGAATCAAAATTTTTCTAATTTTATATTTTATAGAAATTTATCGTAAAATCATATTTTTAAAATTGTAAAAATTTACCTTCTTTTATTTGAAATTTTTAATACCTTTGATTTTCTTTAAAGAGTTTGACCTAAAAGATTAAAATTGAACATATTAAAATAATAAAAATCGAGGACTAAAAGAGCACTTAATTTTTTTAAAGAAAATATCTTTTCAAGAATTTTGAAAGTAAAATTGGTTTCTTTAATAAATGTCAGAATATGTTTAAAATCAAGTGTTTATTAATTAATTCATAAAAGGATATGATGTACATAATCAATAAGTTGACATATTGCAAATAATGCTTAAGTTCTTTAAATATAAGGTATCTGTGTTTTTGGATAAATTAGAAAAATTATTATTATGGTTTGTGAGATATAAACATCGCTCATTTATGAAGTTAATATTGAAACACTACTAGTGTGTTTGGTTTGTGAAAATTTGATGAGAAAAGAAAATAATTAGAAAATTTTAATCAAAAAATATCATTATTATTTTATTATTTTCTCACAATTTTTTTTTTCACAACTTTCTCATTAATTCAAATAACTAATTTTTATTTTTTTCTCTCACAAATTACTATTTATTTTTCTTTCATATCATTTCTTTTCTCACAACTTTCTTATCAATCCAAATAATTTTATTTTCTCATAATTTTTTTCTCGTAACTTTCTAACAATCTAAACACAGCATACGTATGTGCTCTTATAAACTTCATGAAGCATTAAATTGATGTCTCTCTCGAAGATGTTGATAGTAAATCCTTTGATTACGTATCATTACAGGATCTATGAATATTCTCCAGCATATCTACTAGAATATCTAATTATCATGTTTGTGGTGTAAATAGGTGGTATTGTCATATTCCCTGTGATTTTATATTTTCCCTTACCCCAAAATATCACATTACCATGTGAAAGGTGATAACTGATAATCTTACATTTCCACAAGATTTGGAAAAAGTGTTGGCTTGATATATAGAGACGATTTTAACTTACAATTTCTAACTATTTGGACGGAAATAGATAAAGAAGTGGTGTGAACTTACAATTCCTTTTAAACACAGTAATATCATATTTCAATACACAGTTCCACTAATTTTACATTACCATGAAAATCTTATTGTTTCTACTTTAAATGTCCCCGAAGGTTTCAAATGACGAAACAGCTACCACAATTTTAACATTAGAAAACCAAAAAAAAAAAAGAAAAAAGCTTCATCTTCTGCTTCTAACATAAATAGTTGGGAGGCTATGTTAAAATCTTTTAGTCCTATGATTGAATTTCAGTGACTATGTTCTCCTTTTACGATCTTTGAGCCTCCCTCATACTTAAAAAAAAAAAAAGAAAATCCTTCTAAAGTACTTTTGTACACGAAATACAGAATAAACCTACGCAGAGAGACTTATAATTTCTTCCCTTTTGTGCTGTTTCTTGTGTTCTACTTGAACCTCCTCATAAATTGCGAAGCCCACCTGAAAACAAACGGAATGATATACGGAATAAATAGGAACCCGGAGCTCACAACTCCTGATGGTTGCACTGCAGCAGTTGAAGCACCATATGTGCCGCTCATCGAAAATATGGCAATCCAAACTTCAATCTGAAAGGGGCAACCAATAACCAAAAAAAATATAACCTGTAAAGCCGATGCAAACGCCAGTGTGTTGGTGAAGATGAATACAGTGTACGCACCCTTGGATCTAGTACCCAATATGGATTTCCCGGCAGTGTGATTGGTGGTGGTATCTTGCCAAACTCCTCCCGGAGGATTCACGCCGGCTTGAAACGTCACGGCTGCTATCAGCGTTGCGACGACTAGAAGGGTGTTTCGAGCATCGCTCGGAGTGTCTCGTCCGAGCTTAAACCTGTAATATGCATAAAGGTTCTTAGATGGATTTTCAGGTAAGTTGTTGGTCTCAGCAGAATTAGCCATTTTAGCAGGCAGCTATTATGATAGGCAAACTTTCAACAACATGCAAGTAATTACGATGCAGCAAAAGCATGTATATATAGCAGAGTGCTAGGAATAGTTTTATTTCTTTTTGCCCATTATTTGGAGGAAGCCTTTTGACAGACACGAGACACGCTCCTTTTGTTTTGAGTGGATCCTACAGTGAAAAGACTCCCCAAAATAGGCGAGTTTATTGCTATCCTGTCGAAAAAAAAATGTTACTGTCTCAGAGTTAGTGCTTTAATTAATATTTTAATTCAGTTAAAAAAAATTAATATTTTAATTAAATATAAGATTGATATTTTAAATAAGATTAATAATTTTTAAAATAATTATTATTTTTATTTTTAAAATTATTAATTTTTTTAAAAATATAAATTTTATTTTTAATTAAAATATTAACTAAAATATTAAATTTTAAAACATATATTAGTGTTATTTGTACAAATTAGCGGTCCAGATAAATTTTCTTTTAGTTTTGTCAACCAGTAGTACGCGCCATAAAAACGGTGAGCTGGAATCCACACATTAATTCTTTTTTGGCGCGTTTTAAAAGGTACATGTGATGCTCCTAGTGAATAGAATTTCAATATGAACAAAAAAAAGAAAAAAAAAATTTCAATTCGACTTTCAGCCAAAACTCATTGATTGCTTGATATAGACAGTTCGTAGGTATATCTTTGGAAAAATTTTGTGGGACACCACACCCCAGGCGGGGGTCTATCTTTTACGTTTACGGTCCGTTTAGAGTGAGTGGAAGGATAGGGAAAGGAGAAGAAAAGAAAAAAAAATAATAAAATTATATAAAGTGGTGGAGAAAGTGGAGAGACGAAAATATAGCGAAAGAAAAAGTAAATAGTAATTTGTGAGAGAAAAAGTAAAGAGAAAATAAAATTATTTAAAGTGATAGAAAAATGAAGAGAAAGAAAGTATAGTAAAAGAAAAATGAATAGTAATTTGTGATAGAAAAATTGGAGAGAAAATAAAATTATTTAGAATGATATAAAAAGTAAGAAGAAAGAAATATAAGAAAAAAAAGTACGTAATAATAATTATACTTTTCTTTCTCTCATCCCTTTCCATCGCACAATAAACATAGTATTAGAGTTTATTTGGCACCGTTTAGTGACTTTGTCAACTTTGTGCTGTTTTTAATCTTTAAGGAAGGGTCATGGTTTATTTATATAAAAAGATAAAATTGATAAAAAGTGAAATTTAAACCTCATCTTTTATTAAAGTACAATATTTAATAACTAACTAAATAATACTAATTAGTTAAATTTTGTATTGTTACTATAGCCAAAGAAATTAATACTTTTTACACGCGAGATAAGAGTCTAAATTGATGGATAAGGTTGTCAACAGATAAAAATTTCAATAGATGAAATTCAATGAACACGGTACAAAAAAGAAAATTGAGAGATAGACGGTATCATCTACCGTCTATTGAAATAGATAGGCGGTACCATATTCATTGAATTTCATTTATTGGAATTTTTACGTAACATTGACTAATCATAAGTACAAATTTCCTTTGCGTAATGGTTGATTTTTAGTAGTTGGAGCATTAATTTTGTTGGAGTTGGTAATATTTTGCATTAATTTTTAATATAAAATTTTAGAATGATTGGGCAATTTTTGAGGTAGGGTGTAAATTGAGAAGTTTCAGCATAGGTATGGATGTATATATGAGTCTCAGAGTAGATCAAAATATGAGCTGAACAGAAGATGTTGGGTCGCATATTTATGGGTTGTATTTGGTAAGTCACGAGCTTTAGTCAAGAGGTCCAAACATAAGATTAAGTAATGATCAAATCTGTATGACACTGCGGGACACTGAATCTCCTGTGGCGTACAGAAAGTGAGGATGTGTGGGTGAGGTTCTATCATGTTGGCCAAACATCGGGATAATATTCATTAAGATTGTGCATGACTAAATATTGTGGGTAAATAAGACTTATCGACATCAAGTGATGGATGACCGTAAAAGATAAGATTCATCAAAATCAAGTTGTGGATTAAATTGTGAAAAGATGAGAATTCTCAGGACATGATAGAGATCATGGAGAGATAACGGTTATCTCCAATACCTAAATAGTTAGAAGTGCCAACCATCAAGCCTATTGTACTCAACGAAAGAGGGAACACTCAGAAAGAAAAGGTGAAATATTGTCGAGAGTTCATTTGATTTTGTTTTTTTTTTTTATACTTTACGATAAATTAATAAAGGTTGGAAAAAATTATTATATGTTCTTATGTCTCTTTTGAGTGTATGAGTTGGTGTGCTTGTTATAAAATTTTATTGTCCAATCCTTTGTGTGTGATTTAGCTATGACTAAGTACGACTTAGTACTATCACAAGATACAAATTTGAGTAAAAAATTTAATCCTATGACATAATCCTAGTGAAGGTTATGTGTATCTTATTCGTATATGTCATTGTAGCTAAAACGCTTAGTTATTGATTATGTACATATTGGACATTTATTTTATATTTATCTTTAGTATTATTTGTATATACTATACGATCATCCTTAAATCTTAAAGATAACATTTATTGAATAAAAATCATTACAAAAATAATTAAGATGAGATCTCAATTATAAGATATTTATAGCAAGAAAGTTTTATTTGTGAAATGTCTTAATTGATGAGCTATCGAGATAAAACAATGCTAAAGTCGTACGTGAAACTAATGCAAATTATATTTTTATCTTACAAAAAAAATAGTTATATCATAAATTCAAGTATAGAGATGATGGAATAAACGTTTGAATATTTTAGATGAATAAGTTCATTGAATTTATTGTTATAAGATTTTTAAATAGAATATTATTTATGTGTATGAAGAATTATTTATGTAACAAGCTTATAAGTAAAAATTACTCATATAACGGTCTTGTAAGTGGTTTTTAGACTTAAAAAACCAAAATGTCTCATAAAGGAACTATTATGTTTTTTTTTTCTTTTGACTAATCCTAATCAAGGATTGGTTAATTATGAGGATCGTCATTAAGCATAATATGAATTATAAGATTGATTGACCAATAAATATATTATCCCCTATATAAGTCATTCAACAATATTCTCCAATTCTTGGTGAACATTGATGAAGAAATCGTCGACTAATATTGTGGAATAGTTCGTAAGGATTTACAGTCTCATTTATTGAATAAATAGCCACATAAATTTATGAGAACAGACAAAATCAAATAAAACAGATTAAATACTAATTTTATACTCCATCTATTTGTATATATTTTTTGGTCTATCAAAACTGATAGTCTAACAATACAGAACAAACGAGAGTGAGTGTCAACTCGAAGTTTGTTGACACACAAGTCATCAACTATCTAAACTATGCCCGATGGTCCCCCTCCATGTTTTATATGTAATAGGAGGATTTGAATTAGACTGGGGGACTGTGCAGGGAAATGATTTCAAATCATAAACCAAATGAACAACTGACTCAAATGTTCTGTTATAAAAAAAATCTGTATGTGTATATTTTTCGTGCATTTCTTTAGCGAAGAAAAAGTAGCAGGAAAACAAAATCATTGAACAAAATGCTGTCGTTCGGTCCCTTTTTTTTGTAAGTTGATAGATATAGGGATGATATACAGGCAGAAGAAATTTTGTGGATTACGTGATACAAAGTACATAAAACAAAAATTACGTGATAATTATGTTAATTATGTAAAATTACGTGATCATTAATTAGGGGCGAAGTCAAGTCAAAATTATATTAATTTAAGAGGTGTAATACAAAGTATATCCCTTAAAACTTAAACCAAACACTCGCGAAGAAAAGAAGAAAAGAAATAGAAAAAGATTCACTCTACAGGTAGTAGTTAATTAATCAGCGTAGGACATTAAAGTAAATTAAATTTTCCGACTTCTACCACAATGGACACTCCTCAATCCTCATGTAAAAATTGCATCTTTTTCAAACAGCTATATTATTGATTGTGTTACTATTTTACAATTCGGTAGTCAGCCATTCTCATCAAGAGGTGACGAGTTTAAGTCGTAGATATGGTTAACAATAATAGTAATAAAATTGCATACCTGACCCTTTCTCAAACTACTCACGTATATGAGTATCGTACAGTCGGAACGTCATATATATATATATATATATATATATATATATATATATAGATTAAGAAAGTAGCATTTTATTTGCGTTACTGTTTGGCAAGTTGGTGCTTGCATAAAAACAACACAAGTACAACAATTTATTCACTCATTACCTACAATATCATACGAGTAAGGTTATATAAATATATTTAATGAAATATATAATTAATTTAATGATATATATTCAACGATTTATTTATTTTTTTATTTTTAAAATTTATAAATTTTTCATAATTTAATAAATAAAATTACCTCATGTCCACGTGTGTCTACAATTTTGCGTTATCTGAACCACAAGTTGGCCTTTATTGGCAGATTCAATGGTTTTGTAGAACAAATAGGTCGAGCAAAAGGAAGTTGGAACCAATCATTTAACAAGTAAAGAAAAGTCAAAACAATGCTATCTTTCCTAGGGTAAGGACTAATTATTATGTAGACGATTTATTTAGTCAATTGATGTATTTTATTTATCACTTTATTTTTTTTTTCTTTGGGAAGTATACTTTAAAATTTATTATTGTATGTCTTATTTTATCTGAGTCTAGTTCATAGAATTCAGAATCTAGTGGAGTTGATAATATTTCTTCATAGATTAAATAGGGGGACATTCTCAATGGATTTTTTATAATATATAAATACAAATTGTATTTTGAATCAATGGCGAAAAGATAATTTCTTATTTATTTTTATCAAGGGTTTACTTATAAATTTCAATATAAATTAACTTGTAATTTATCGGGAAAAAAAATCATGAGTTTATAAATTATATAATTATAAATTATTACTGACTATTTAATTGTCTGCTTCCTGAACCCAGAGTATCTTATTTATTCTACCTTATTTACATGGCACCTAACCAGTTTGACTTATCCTAAGTTAGTTTTTTTCTATTATTATTAAAATATTTGTTGAGCCTTGAATTATATAATAAGAATCACTTTCTCCATTTTTGTCAATCACATGCCCCTTTCACAACATTAGTACTTGGGACCTCCAAAACAAAAAGTTTAGATTTTTAACAACTAGAATTTAGCGAGTGAGTTGTCTAAGTTAAGTAGCTTGTTTTTTTTTATTTGGTCCTTCCAAGTTAAGCAGCTCGTAGCAGCCGTATATGGTTTAGTTGCACAAATTGGGCCACCCAATAAGGCCCTAGGCCAGTGTGGAATGGTAACCCAATAGCTTCAGGGGAAAACTATGCACGGGCTTGATTTAGGAACAAAAAATGGGTTTTATCGGTTGTGGACTGGACAAGATCATGAAATTTGACCATAGAGGAAAGAAGTTAGATGGGCTGGAAATGTTTTGATCCTGGTCAGCACTATCAGGATTTAGGGGGTCCCAAAAAGTGAGGTGCGCTTTCATTAATTTCTTTTTACCCTGAAATGTGCCTAGTCAGCTTGCAGTAAATTACAATTTTCATTACTAAGGGTCCATTTGGAGACGCTGTCAGTTTTTTGTTTTTGCTTTTCAATTTCTGTTTTTTATTTTTACTGTTTGCTGAATTTTTGTGTTTATTACTGTCAATTTTTGTTTTTTTTTTTATAAGAATAAAAAAATAGGTAGAAAAAGGATAGTGAGAGAAATGGTAAAAAGAGTATAAATATAGAGAGAAAAATGGGAGAGAGAGAGAGAGAGAGAGGGTAGAGAGAGAATGAGTAGAGAGAGAAAAAGGAGAGAGAAAGAAAGAAGAAAGAGAATGAGTAGAGATAATGACATAAAGAGAAAGGGTTGAGAAAGAATGAGTAAACAGAATAGTAGAGAGAGAAAATGAGAGAGAGAGGGTAGAGAGAGAATGAGTAGAGAAAATGACAAAGAGAGAAAAGAGAGAGAGGGTAGAGAGAGAATGAGTAGAGAAAATGACAAAGAGAGAAAAGAGAGAGAGGGTAGAGAAAGAATGAGTAAAGAGAATGATAGAGAAAGAAAAAAAATGAGAGAGAGATGGTAGAGAGAGAATGATTAGAGAGAATGGTAAAACAAGAAAAAAGTGAAACAGTCTGGGTAGAGAGAGAATGAATAGAGAGAGAAAAAGGAGAGAGAGAGAGGGTAGAGAGAGAATGAGTAGAGAGAGAAAATAGAGAGAGAGAGGGTAGAGAGAGAATGGTAGAAATAGAAAAAAAGGGAGAGAGGAGAGAGAGAATGATAGAGATAGAAAAAGGAGAGAGAGAGTAGAGAGAGAATGAGTAGAGAGAAAATAGAGAGAGAGAGGGTAGAGAGAGAATGGTAGAGATAGAAAAAAAGGGAGAGAGGAGAGAGAGAAAATAGAGACAGAGAGAGAGGATAGAGAGAGAATGGTAGAGATAGAAAAGGGAGAGAGAGGGTAAAGAGAGAATGAGTTGAGAGAGAAAGAGTAGTGAGAGAAAAAATATAGAGGGATAGAGAGAGGATGAGTAAAGAGAGATATGGTAAAGATGGTGGATAGAGAAAGAAAATGTTGTGAGAGAAAGTATAGAAAAAAAAGTGAAAAGCAAAATCGGAAAGCTATTTTTATTGTTTTCCCAATTTGATTTTTTTATTTGAAAAACACTTTTAACTTTTCAACAAAAAACAGAAAACAGAATCAATAATAAACATGTTTCCTGTTTTTTTTTGTAAAAAATAAACAGAAAATAAAAAACTTAAACCACTCCAAACGGGCCCTAAATTTAGCATTTATCATCATTTTCAAATCCCAGTTTTCCATTTCTTGTTCAGTTTTATTTCAATTTAATCATTATATCTCTTATATAATAATAAGATTACATCAAAAAATTTTAAAATATAGCACAAAGAATAACTTTTTTTTTGCAATTAAGTCTATCATATTTGCTTTTTAACTAGAATTTAATGTACTAAAATTATTAAGATCATTCTAAATTATGCCGTGCTAAGGTAAAGACGACAATTGAAATGTATTTTATATGTTCACTCACATATTGCTAAAAAATTTAAGCTTTTAAAACTTCAAAATTTTAAAAATTAAAATATGTTGAGAATTTTTTTTTTAAAAAAAAAGTGTTTTCATCATCCTTGTTGCACTTTATGATTTGGAATGGTCTAAATAGTTGAACAAAGCAAATTTAATGGACTTAGTGCATAAAAATATTTTTTTTTATGGGTGAATTATATAACTTGTCATTTGATTGAGTGACAAAGTGACCAAATTGAAGACAAAATAAAAATTGAACGATTTGATCACAACAAGTTAAAGACGTTACGAAAATTTTTAATTTGACTCATTTTTTTAGTACAATTTATTTATAATTTTATAATACACATAAATTGAGTCTACTTACAATAAGAAAAATAATAAAATAATTTTTACTGTGTAATTGTGAGTAAGTTATATTCAACTAAAAAAAGAAAAAATTGCAAGCACTATAAGTTGAATGATAAAAATAAAAACAGGCAACAAGTAATAAGTTGAGTGATGAATTGTGCAAACTACTCTTTCAAATTGGTTGCCCACAAGCATCTCGACGAATTCGTATTTTGTCTAATAGAGATCAATTTCTTTATCCATACGTAACAAAAATTTCAAAACGAACAGCACGAAATGATAATATATAAAATAGATTTAACAATGGCAATTATTCATTCAATTTTCTTTTAAAAAAAAAGGTTAACTATCTTATAAAAGGTGTAGTCTTTAATGGAAAAATCCAATTGCTTGGCGAGGAAACATATGTTTGTGCAAGCAGACATTCAAAAAAAAAAAAAAAAAGCCATCTTGCTGCGATCACATGCAATTATCAAGAAGGCTTGGTAATAATTACTCACAAAATCAGAATTTTTTCATGCAATTATCAAAATAATTACCTGTTGTCATGAAAGTAGCTTAAGAAAACAAGAGACATAAAAATGCACATTGTTTTTCAAAAGTCATCAGAATTTGATCCATACACTGAATTATGTAGTCTATGACTATATATATATATATTCTTCTGTAATACAAAATTTGAGCAATAGAATGAAAATTATCAGATGAATTTGTGACCGACAAAATAAACTCAACTGGAACCTACTGTTATCGAACTAAACCAGAACCCTTAAAAACATTTGGAACTGAGCTCATTTGCTGATTGTAGTCTTACAAATGCAGTCCCCATGCCCTTTAATAAAAGGATTTGGTTGAACGTGCAGCTCTAATTAACGACAGCAATTATGTAATTATAAAATTGGAAATCTAAATTAAGTATTTAAAATCATAAAATTGTATCTATTACAATAGAGGGAAATAACATTAATTTCATCCTAAACTTTTAAAATTTTTCAGTGTCGTACTAAATGGTTTATCATTTTCATTTGAGTCCTATAACTTCACATTTCATGCCACTTTAGTACTTTTTGGATGGAAATGAAAACACATTAAATATGTACTTCGCACGATTAAAGATGGATTTTCCTGCCCAAAAAGTATTAAATTGGCACGAAATGTGAAGTCATAAGAGATTCAAATGAAAACGACAAAACATTTAGAACTATGTTGAAAAATTACGAAAAGATTTAGGCACAAATTGATATTTATCCCTTAAAATGGGGTATTATGGCATTCTATGGGATGGGGATATTAAATATTTATAGGCTTGGTAGCTAACTTTAGGTTACATATATCATTTGATTATGTGCGTGATTAATTATTATGCACTGAAAATGCCTTAATCGATCTAATCAATAGGGTAGAGAATAATCGTGGAAAACTTTTGGAAATTATATGTACTACCATGCACGGCATGGGTATATGATATATCACCGGTAACTCTTCGTCTAAACGGTTTTGAAAGAAATTTCTTTTTCTTTTTTTCGTTTTTTTTTTTTAACATGATTCAGCCAAAATTAGGCAATGAGCATCTAATACAAAAGTAATTTTAACGTGGGCTATATGTTTGATAATATATTTTTTTATTTGTAAAGGAGATAATAGTTTATCATTGAGAAGGGAGTAAGCGAAGAAAAAATACTAAAGTTTGAACCTATATCTCTTAGTTGAAGGCTTATACCTTCAACTACTATATTAAAGTGGATTCTCTTTAAAATATTTTTGAAGCTATAGATAAATAGCAAGAAGGACACAACCACAAAATATTTTTTCTTCTATATTTCATAGTTTTCAATATTAATATTAATAAATATTATCTGTAAACCAAATAATAATAATAATAATAATAATAATAATAATAAACATTATTTTAATTTAATTACTCATCAAAAAATTATTATCTTAATTTCTTTTTCTAACAAGTGAAAATTAATTATCTGAATCTTTTTGCAGTGTTTCCCCCCTCCTCCCCTGCGTTTATTTATTAAATAGAGAACTAGAAAATCAATAATCCCAAACTTGATTGATTAGTGTTATGAAAATTAATAATTAGACCGTGAATTTGCATAGCCCAATCTACTTATAAAAACTATAAAGACAAAACTCGCCATTTAGTACAATTAATCTATGTACCTTGTGCCACGAGGAAATCAGGGTCCCTCTTCCCTTATATTGGTATTGCCCTTTAGTGGAATTTAAAAAAAAAAAAAAACAAACAAACTACAAAATACAAAAACTTCAAAGAAAGCAGTCATTAGGCAATTAAGCTAGTATTTCTCGGAATTAATTTGGAGGATATATCTTCGGTACTTCAAATGTTCTACACACGGAGGAACTGATTTTATTACCATATAATTATACTCACCACACTTGGCTCCATAAAACCAAAGCGTGTAAAATTTATTACATGCTCACAAAGCAAAGCTTCACAGAAAGAACATTGAACTTTTGCATAATCATTTACACAAGCAAATATTCATTGCTGTGCAATGATCACTATTTTCATTCAGCAACTGACCATCGATAAATTCAAAAATTATGCTGATTTCCATGCTCCATGATTTTTTCCATCAAGAAGCTGCGGCTTTGTGGGCATGATCCAAACGAAACAATAGTGCCAAGGAGGACATAAAGGCCATGACCAAAAAAGATGTCAAGCTCCTTGTTCAAGCAGTTGATGCTATAATGTTGGAGTCTGGCTTCATTAAATCAATTAGCCATGCCCATGAACAAATATTGGGATCATCATGTTGTTTTTTGTGCTATACTCTGCCCCAACTCAAAGATTGTGATTATTTCGCTAATGATATTGTTACATTGAAATTTATCAACTTTGGGGATGTTATTCGTATACAAGGGTTTTTATCTTCAAATGATTTGATCAATAAGTATCGTTCATAATTGTCCTGATTTTGTAAGGGAAATTTTTATGAATGGAAATTCTTTTACTTGTAAAATTGTTGGAGAAAATAGAATTGTGAAGTTAAATGACGAGATCATTTTGAAGGATAGGCTAGTTTTGCCACTCTTAATGGAACTTTGTGAGAAAAGAGGAATTCATCCTCCAACAAGCTTAATGCAACTTCCATTTGAGATTAAACTCCGGATCTTAGAGCTTCTTCCAGGCAATAATCTCGCGATGATCGCATGCGTGTGTTCGGAATTAAGATCCTTGACTAACAGCAATCGTCTCTGGAAGAGAATGTACGTGGAGGAGTTTGGAGATGAAGGAATGAGATTAACATTGCCTCCAAGAAGATGTCACGTGAAGTGGAGAGAAATAGATGCTAGGGCTTTCACAGGGAAGTTAGTAAAGAAATCCTTCATATGGCAAGATTATTTGGTTAAATCTTGTGAATAACTCAATTGTTTTTGAAGTTGTTGGAAAATTCACACTTCATACATATATTAAAATATTGTTATACGTGTGAATTTATTTTTTGATGATGAATGTTTTGATGATGAGTTATGAATCAATCTAACAAAAGTACCAGTGAATTTCATTTTTATGTTTTTCAAGTATACAATTTGAGTTCAAGAAATCTAAAAAGGTCTACATATACCATCTCATACGTGCAAGAAAGAGAAAGATCAAATTAGCCTTATTAAGTTACTATCTTAGAAATACAGTACAAGAGCAAATCTGTTCGGATAAATTTCAGGTATTAAACTCACTCAATTAAGAAATATTTTGAGTCTAAACTATATACAGTTTTGCAGGACTATAAGTCTAATTTCAAACGAAATAGGTCGTATAATTTTTGGAGTCGTAGAGAAAAACTTATGAATTTTATACCAAGAGGGTGCAAGCTGTCAGCAACCTTTAGTGCACATAAAGTAAATTGCAACGGCTGCCTAAAAGAGTACACTACGAATTTAAATGCAAAATTTTGTGTGTAGATTTCCTGTTCTATCTACTAATCAATGCAAAAAGAATCATATCAAAATTCAAAACCTTCTATAAGATATTAACGTTCTACAAAAAGTGTACAGATTATCTAACAGAACTTTAATATCTCTATTTCAACATTTATTTTACTATACTATACTCATTCAAAAATAATCAAATTTGAAGTCTACTAAATAAAAAAAAGAAATCACAATTTTTCAAGCTGTCTCCACCAAGTTATAACCGTTCTACCAGAAGGTATCAGACAAAAGAATCAATGCAAAACTGTCAACAGGAAGACAACAAAGCATGCATGTGTAACCCATGGTAACGGTTCTAACAAGTTGCTAACTTATCTTGTAGCTACTTAAATATCACTTGAAGGTGTTTTTACTCATGTGAGAAGTGAAGAAAGTTATATTTAAATATTATATAATTTCTCTCAAGGCAAAAAGACTTTCTTTACTCTAAGTATTTCCATTGTAAAACTAGCATACAAATTAGTAAATTTTATTTATATTGTAATACATTGTGAGAATATATGAGAAATACCAAGTGAGATTTGTGAGGATCATCTTGTAAAGAGTTAGAGTTGAACTCCAAGAAGAAAAACCTAAGAGAAAAAGGGAAATTGGCACTGGCAAGTGAGACTTGTGTAATAACCGATTTTTAAGGCAGGCGCAAAGGTGTTTGTGGAGTTTTCGTGTAAACTGCACGGTGGTGATTGGTGCGCCCAAAGGCACTCCTATAGTTGAATTCTAAAAAATCTCCACGATGGGAATTGTTGAGAAGACTAAGGATATAGTCATTTGGTGAATCGGTATTGTATCTCTTTCAATCTTTTATTTATATTCATTTGTAAAAATTTTATTTGAAAATTTTATTTATAAAGCCTATCCACCCCCACTCTAGAATTCACCCAAGGGACCAACAAAAGTTCTAATTCAGGCTAGTAGTTTTAGATTTCCTTTATTCGTTAATTTTTTTTGTTGAACTTGTTTACTGTAATCCTAGTATTCCATTAATTTCTTGTTAATACAGTATTCTTTTTCTTAATTATAATCACATTTCTACGAGGTCTCGTATTTCTTTGGAAAATTGAATTGGATTAGAAATTGAAAAGCCTATTGTGGTGCCTTTTTGACTCTATAATGTGTTTTTGGCTCTATAATATGTCTTTAGCTACTATCTGTCAGCTTGTTTAGTAAAAATGAGTATCCTTGTAATTAATTATAAGAATGCTTTAAATAATATTACAAGTGCCGTTTAAAAAAAAAAAAATTCAATTCATGTGCCAGTTGACAATTTTTTTTTAGAGTCTGCTCAGATTTTATTGAAGATACAAGAAACAGAGCCGTTAGAACTCGATAGAATGCCAAAGTTTGGGGATTCCCATGTAAATATCTCTCATGGTATATGATTTTCTTTTAGTACATCAAAAAGAAATCACTGTGATTCTGGAATGTCAAAAGATTGACCAAATAAGAATTATACGGGATTCCCTTATATATTGTTCCCTTTTATTTTTGGACTTAATGATGCAGTTTGATCCATGTGTAAGGAATCAATTCTCTGGTTTAATCAAGGTTATAAGAACTGAACTGATCGTAAAATTAAAAAGTTTAGATGTTTAAAATTTAACCAGTTCAACCAGTTTAACCGGAGTTGAACTGTTAAAACTAATATTATATATATAATTGTATAAAAAATATTGATAGATAAAGTATAATAATATGCAAATATAAGTGTTATACATATTATATTTAAGAGATTTTTATACTTAATTTATAAGTTAACACATGATAAAATTAAAAAAAATAATTAAGATATTGAAGATAGGTGAGTAATTAAGGAAAAAGTAATTATAATTCTTTAATTTCAATTTATCCAAAAAAATAAAATAATAATTTACTTTTATATATTTAATAATATTATTATTATGTTTTTAAAATTATAAAGAATTTTTTTTTTAAAAAAAGGCATAAATAGGCTATGTCTGTTAAAGTATAAAATAATTCATTGTACATATTCAAATAAGAAGAGCACTTGGTCTGGTGACTAACACATTAAATTATTATACCATGAGTTGTGGGTTCTAAGTAGAGGAATGACAAGTTTTATTACAGCATTTTTTTTACACATTGAAGCGACATGTGATTGATTTTATTTTTCCTATTCTAGTCACCAATCTCCAATTTAATTAGTTGACGAGGTATACACTGGAATACCAACATCTCAATAATATTGGTTGAGAAGAACATTTTTAATTATGTTTATTTAAAGAGAAAAAATAAAAAGAAGCTTAAATTATTAGTATTTAAAAAAACAAAAAAAAAATTTGCGAACAACCATTTTTCTTTTCAAGAACAAAAGGGATGCAAAATTATGAGCGTTTTTTATTTTTTAAGAGATTCAAAAGAGTAATTTATAAGCATGGGAGGATCTACATTAGTTTGAGGGTGGACTATTACTCATCCTAAGATTTAAAAAAAAAAAGATATAATTTTATATTAATTTTAACTTATTGCCCTTCCTTAAATTTGTGTTTTGTCCCCCACCAATGGCTACTATTAGAAAAATTTGTATGAAGAAGCCTAAATTTATATTAATACCCTTACTAAAAATTATATTTGGCTTCCACTAAATTTTATATTTTACTCTCATTCTCTTATTTTTTTTTCAACTTAAGATATTAGAATAATATTATTTTACTATTTAGACTAGAGTAATTGTCAGTTTACTTGATTTATTCCATATTAGTAACATAATTACTCTGTCAAGAAAGGAGAATATCTCTACATATACACACAAAAACCTAACTTTGAAACAGCTTGTGGAGGACTTTTTTTTTTTTTTTTTTTCTTTCTCTATGATGTCTTCTGGCCTTACACTTCTTTTTCTTGAAGAAAAAGGTAACCAAATTTGTGTAGACAAAGTGGAAGAAGATAATTCAGCAAAGCTGGCCAACAAAGGGGCGAAACAAGCTAGCATGGCCATATTGGGAGCTACTACTAACAATATCCCTCTTCACTATCCGAGTTACACCAAGGAAGATTACAATGACTTGCCGGAGTGGTTGCTAGACCAACTGCTCGCGGAGCATGGGTTGTTTCCTGCAGGTGACTTGGCTTACAGGAGAAAGTTTGCAATCGATACCTTTGTTTGGCCTGATTCTGGCCAAAGTGTAAATTCTTTTACTTGATTTTTCAAATGTTCTTTTGTCTTTCAATGAAGAAGAATTGAGCAAAATTTTATTATGCTAAAGCTATGCGTTCAATGATATTTCGAAGTCAATTTTGCAATATTAACGCACAACGTCCACAAGGACTACTGTTTAAGAATATCAATACAATCTACGTGCTTTTCCAAGGGCAAAGAAGTAATGAAGGGCAATACCCCCTCCGAATGTTTCAGCCATGCATAATTAGGCTGCTTTTTGTCAACTTTGAGAGGGGTGTTCGGTTTAGCTTGTTGGAAGTACTTTGAATTGCTTTTTACTGATATAAACTCTTTAGAGAACAACTGATTCAAAAAGTTTATTGATAAATAATTTTTGAACTAAATATCTTTGTCATATTATCATCATAAAAATAGAAATATAATTTATTGTTTAAATAGAATAAAGTCTCATATATTTAATAAATATAAAAATCTGACATGACTTATAATATTATTAGATTCACTTCTTATAGACTTACTTTCAAGAAGATTTAAGGTCTAAGAACTTTATATGACATAGTATCAAATGTTGGTTTACTCTCTCGTTTGTATTCTGCATATGAGTTTGATTCGTATCAGTCAGTTTCCTTATAATACGCGTTAATCAGGCCTAATATGTGTTAAGAGGCATATTAAAGAATATGAAGTTTCATATTAATTAAATACAAAGATCTAATATGACTTGAAGTCCAAGGACGATCTAAGTTTTTTTTCATGGAGTTTTTTTTTATTGGCAACCGTCTGTTTTTTTCCTTTTTCTTCTCCTAGCCTACTTTCCCTTGGTTTTTCATTGAGAAAAGTGTTTCAATTACAGTTCTGCATTTATACCTCTCCACTATTTAACCATGCCAATTGTGCCTAGTGGTGTCCGAAAAGCTTAATCCTGCAGGAAGAAAAGCCCAAGAATACTATAGATCATGTAGAATGCATGTGCCCAAAACAGAACTACTAAATTCTTCTCATGAAAGGAAGATTTTCGTTTTTTGTTTTTTTTCCTTAAGAAATGGAAAAAATTTCTAAACATGTTCAATGCAAGAGTGCAATTCTAGTATCTCCATGCGTACACCAAACCTACATTCATCATCAGTAGATCAAACAGAGTGAATTCAGTTCATTAAACTGTTTGGAGGGCAATTTTTGTTGGTTCATTAGGAGGTTCATTAAGTTTATAAAATATGAAGTAATTTTCTTTTTTCTCATAAATTTTATGCCACTCTCCTCAAAATTAAAATGTAAAACCTCAAAGCTAGAAGTTTGAAGGTGTCACCTCTGTGATGTCTTGTGGCCACACACTTCTTTTTTCTTGAAGAAACAAGCAAGCATAATCGTGGAGACAAAATGGGAGCGAAATCATTGAAGCTGGTTAACAACGAGGAGACACAAGGAGAAAAGAGAGCTGGTATGAGCATATATTGGAAAAACTACTAAGAGGGTGTCATGGGAACTAGTAATTATGGGGACTAGTAGCATTATGCCTCTTCAACATCCAAATTACACCAAGAAAGACTACAATGATTTGCCCAAGTCACGGAAGAGGAAGAAGAAGAAGAGGTTGTCATGGGAAATAGTAATCAAGGACGAACAAGAAGAAGAAAAAGAAGAAGTAACTTTTTTATACTAATTTTTGATTTAGTAATATTACACTAGAGAGGTGATATAAGATTACCCAACGCAAATAGCTCAATAACGTGTTATAAATTCGATTGGACCCAATTTACATTGATCAAAAAATCAATGACTTGTAATTTAAAATACTTGAAAATAAAATAACCTAAAATCTTAGCACCTAAACCCAAAATGGACCAAATTTTGGAGACAAATAACCTGAACCCAAAACCTGAAAAGCTCAATACCTCATATATTAAAGCCGAAAACTAATGTATCCGAAAATTAATCCCAAAACCAGTGAATGCAAGATCTGGCAAATCCAGAACCCAAACGAAGTAAAACCCAACCCAAAACAAAGTAAAACCCAAAACAACCCAACCCAAATTTGACACAACCCCACTATTTGTCACGTCTACTGCATCCCATTGTTTTTCCATTTCAACATGTCCTATGTTCATCCACAACACAGCACCCCAATGTTGAGTCCCAATACAGCACCTCTGGCAGAGGATATGATTTTCATAGACAAATCCACAAACAAGCGTGAATTTTAACACCATCTACACATAATTTGCTTTTGAGGGGTAAACCAAGGAGAATGTCCAATTCAGGTATTTGGACTAATGTCCACCACTACTTTAGCGACAGGGCCATAGACAAATGGTAGTTGAACAAAATAATTGCAAGCTGCCAAAGCCAATTTCTTGAAACTGGAAACAGTGTGAAGAAGGAAACATGCCAACCCACTCTATCTAATTTGAAGTGAAACTCATAAGCATAAAAAGATGCAAATCGCGACAATTATACGTATATCAGTTTAGATTCACAAAGCTAAAAGAGTCCTCGTACCAAAACAGGTGGCCACTGATTAAGTAATTACACCATATCAGTTAATGTTTCCTAGAAATGATGACTGAAGGAACGAGGGTTGGCCCCGAAAGAATTTGGAAGAAAGTACGAGGTGTAAACCGTAACTAAAAGATTAGGATTCCTACACCACTCTCAATGCCTTGTGTACAAAAACACATTTCCCCATCCAGGTTAAGAAGTGAAGGGGACTGGTTTAGCACTTACATTAATTCAACTGGTAATACTGTTAGGGCTTGCTAAATCGTGTACTTATTCATGACTTGAATATAACAGATTCTTCTCAGCTCATCCCATATAAAAATTCAGAGCTCGAGTCATCTTCCACGGGTAGATTTAGGTCAGGTAGAAGAAATGAGGACTCCCCACCTTCAACATCCTGTATTTGATTTTGTGTAGAAGCGTTCGGCGGAGATGGTATGCTTTCATTGCATGCAGCACTTATTGGCGTGCCATTACATCTGGGATCACAGCCTACTTTTGTTTGCTGGGACTGATCTAACTTAACTTCCTCTAATTTAACAGAAACCATCACAAAACTTGGTGTCTGCCGGGATAGAAAATCAAGCTGTAAATAGAATAAAATCACTGTCATGCTCTAGGCGTTGCCCTGCTTGTCTAAATCCATAGAAAATGATTAAAAGAATATCTGCCCGGGTTCACAGAAATAATCAATTGGACAGAAAATTGCCAACCGTACAACATGGGAATAACATGTCAACAAACTACGACGTAAAAATAAACAAAATACTATTCATGCAATTTTAAGGCAATAAATATATAAAACCAGAAATGTGCATCAACTTTGTGTAATGTAAAACATAATCTTCCCCATAATAAAGCAACAAGTACTCTATCAGAACCAACATTGAACTTCATGCAACCAAGCGTGGTTGGCCTTTATTGGATATTCTGGATTTTACAACTTAAGTTCAGGTTAATTCTAGGAATTATGAAGACAAGAATCTCGACCAATATGATCTAAGATGGTTTAACACAGCAGGTTCAAATTATTATGGATGATAACACATTTAGATTGTGTGGACCAGCATTGCACAGTTTCAAGCAAAGTTTAAGCGCATAAAGAAACAACAGTATTAATTCTTTAATTGTTTGCTGACTGGCACAGATAAGAGCTGACATCAGTTTCAATGATATGTGCATAAAGAAAATAAATTAGTGTAGTCACACTTATACCAGCAGTTTTGGGGAACAGACAAGCACAATATAAATACATATTAATTAACTCCACAAATTCATGAACTCATCCTTCTAAAACAAAAACAGCATATAAAATAAATACATAGTAATCTGGTGTTTGCATGCAAAAGTTCCTCATATAGAATAAAAAAAGTCATTAATAGAATTCCTGTTTTTTGTACTAAAATGCTTTGTGAAGTGGCTAATGACAGCCACAATTTAAAAAACACTTGCAATATTTAAATTGCAAATTATAGAGAACAATAACAACAAGAAACAAAGAGATGTGCACGGGAAACATGAAGTGAAGAAAATCCAGACTGATTCCAAAAAAATGTCAGGTTTACCTTCAATCTCTTCAAGCTCTCATTCTCGGCTCTCTGTTTATCTAGATTAGACTGCAAGTATTGCAATTGCTGCTCAAAAAATGAACACAAAGGTAATATAGCATCTTACCACCAATTAGATATATCAAAATGAAATTGCAGAGGAAGATAAGGCAAGGTAGTTAAAATGCACAATTGGTTAATTGAAGTAGGTACAACATACTTCTCTCAAATTCCTTCTCTCCTTCAACTGCAAGTTTTCCTCATCTTTAAGCTCGGATAAAGTCTGCTAGCCACCGATTCAAGCAAACAATTGTGAGCTAAGTACATACCTTAAATGAACCTTCCACAAAAATGGCAAACACAAGAGTTTAATCATCTCTTAAAAAAAAAAACAACCAGGACTATGCTAGCTCCAACACTGAAACCATATATTGCAAGAAGAACATAGCAGATATGCAATAATAGTTGCTATTTAACATAAAGCAAATATATAGTAACTTCTTGCACACACCTTCTTCTTTCTTGACCTCTTGACTATTGGTGTCTCACATGCTACAGCAACCTGCACAAACCCAGACATTAGACAGCCCAGATAAATGCATAGAACACTTTTGTTTGCTATGCCACATAAAAGAAAATTGAACTCGAAATACATAAAGGCATCCACTTTTGCCTGTTGCCTTCTCTTGTTTTGATCATCCTGCTTCTTTTCATATGTACGAAGGCATCAGAGTCATATAATTAACGAACTTGTACTAAGATGCCTTGGAAAATGAAAGTCCTGGATTCTACCTAATAACACATTTATCATATTCAATTAATACGAATTCGCTGAGAAGGAACATGAATTACAAAAGAAAAACATGCATGGAATAATCATGACCCTTCATATAGTTACATTGGCTGTTCCCATCACTTAACACACAACACATTTCTCTAGTGTCTAAATGGAACATCATTGGTCCACACCGGCTTGAACATTATTACAATTTTAAGCTCAATTTTTATCATTAAACATAGAAAGCGATAGGAGGCCCCGTGGAAGAAATTTAATCCAAATTATTAAATACCATAACTAGTTTCAAACACCCCCAAACCAAAAAAGGAAACAAATAAAACAAGAAGGAAAATTCTTTAGCAACATTGCTGGAATTTTCTGAGTCACTTTCCATTCCTTGCTGCCTGAGTCAACCAATGGGGTTTCTCCCCACTTCCCAGAGGGTCACGTGACCCTTTTCACACTTTGACCACCCTCAAATAGTCCCAAAGTAAATGTGTGGCCAATCCAGCACTCCAGCTCAAACTTAGACTTTCAAGTTTTTGTCTCCATATGGATGGACACCTTTCATTTCATGAATATACCCTTAACAATCTATGTTTAGAACTATTTTCTTTGCATATATAATATAATAAAATAAAACAAAGCTAAAGCCAATGTCTTTGGATTTGGTAAAATGCCCAAACCAATAACCACCAACCACCAAGTCAAACTTCCATTTTTTCACTTACATAAGTTTGGCAACACTTGTTTGTGTGGTCCCCACTTAACACAACAAGAAGTCAACAACCCTTTAGTAGTCCTTTTTACCCTTTCACAAATCAATTTGGCGATAAATTAACAAAATAAAAGCATAAAAAAAAAAATTTTTTTAAATCTTAGCCAAAAGGGTCTGCATCCCAGTTTCCCAATTGTCAAATCCCTTCAAATTCAAAAATTTTCTTAACCCAAAAAAAGAAATCCCAACCCACAAGACATGAAAGAAAAACATAAAAAATTTGTTGTGAGAATGTGATATATGTGCAGTGATTTGTTCCATTAAATCAAAAAAATTATATTAAATTTAAGAAATAAAAAATAAATAATCCGTCCCATGTAATTTAATTAATTGTATGTATTTTACGTTTCTTACTACGAGTGCATCTGAGTAGTCTTGCTCAAGAAAAAAAAAAGAAAAGATTACACTGGAGGCATTATGAGACATTAACAAACAAAACAGACCAATCAGGAAGGACTTGCTATGATTTACAGCACACGCAGGAGCCACTAAACTAGGGGCGTCCGCACCGAATCCCAATAATGGAGTGGCACCAACCACTAACCCACACACTACGCTTACACCAAATTACACGCCGCCGATAAAGCAGCAGGCAGCAGCATTGAAAAAGAAAATTTAACTAATCGTTTGCTAAATGACCAAAGCACCCCTCCGGTGGATTAGGCGGTCTCGCCCAAAAAAGAAGGGCAATTCGGTGATTTAAAAGGATCTGCAACATAATCTAGTAACTCAGATCCACCCGACAAAAGAGCTAGATTCTGTAAACGTGTTTTCTTTCGACCATAATGCCCTCGGACTAGATGGGCATTTTTGCCATTGCAGGGGAATTGATTAGACAGACTTCATGACGCCCATGCATTGAACCAAAGTACACGACAGGAGGGAAGGGCATTTCGGTCAACAAAAAAATTGGAAACGAAAAATTGGAGGAAACTGGTGGCTGGTGAATGTCGGACTCGGTTGAAATGGCCGATTTAGCCTTACTGCCCGACAAGGGCAAGATCGTCCAGATAAAAAAGGAGACTTTACAAAGAGTAAACATCGCAAATTTCCAATGGCAGTTTCGTCCAGTCAGTGAAGAAGCTAGAAATGTGTAATAAAACAGAAAGAGAAAATTACAAAAAAAATAAAATGATGTAAATAAATAAAAAAAAAAAAAAGACGCGCAAAAACGAACCTTAGATCTCGCGGTGTCGACGGGCTTGGCGGCGAGGCTGGACTCCTCGAACCCGTCGGCGGCGGGGCCACCACTACCACCACCACCACTGACGGATGTGGCAGTGGCACCGCTCCATGACAGCGGCGTGGTGGGGCTGGCACGAGTAGTCGTATCCCCCTTCTTCCGCAGCACTTGCCTGGACCTCCGCTGCCGAACGCTCCACTTCACCCGCAACACAGAGCCCGCATCCACCGGCTGCGGTGGAGGCGGCGGCGACGATGGCAGGCTCAGCTTCAAAAGCAGGCGGACCACGACACTGTCATCCACCATCGCCTGTTTAACCCACTCGTCTTCAGACATAGACATAGCGCTCTCCATCTCTTCCAGCTCACCCTTTTTTTTATAATTCTTGATAAACAGAAAAAAAAACAAAGACAGAAAGAAAGATAAATATAGAGAGAGAGAGGAAAGGGAAAGTCTTGGAATGGGAAACAGGATGTGTTGTTGGCTTATATATGTGTGTGTTTTTTAGTGTTGTGTTTGTCTCTGTATTATATTGTTGTGTGTGACTGAGAGAAGCTTCTTTTTTCCTTGTTTGACAATTCACAATAACCCTTTTTTCCTTCTTTTTTCTCTTTTTGTTTTTATTAATAGCTCTTTTTTTTAATTTATTTATAGGTATTGATTGGTATTTAATTATTTATTTTTTTTATTTATTGTAATTTAACTAGAGTACTTGAGACTATGATGCTAAATATTTTAGGAGACAATTTTTTTATAAATAATTAAGGTGATAATTTATTGAATTATTGGAAAAAATTATGCTCGATTATTATATTAATTAAATTAAATAATTTATATTAAATTTATGAATAAATAAATTGTAAATTTTTTACAAGTGTCATCGAAACTCCACAAAATTAAAATATGTTTCATCCCATCATTTAATTTTATAAAAGACTTGAATTTATAATCTTTCGTGCAAAAAACCTAGTCTCTTTATTATTACCTTAACTGCGCAAGGACGGTGGTTTTGTAGTAATTTTACTTGGTTATTTGCAGACTGATCGATTCTTCTAATGGGCTCTTTTTTATTTGCTATTTTATTGGTTTTTTTTTTCGGTAATATGTGCAAGTGGCCGAGTGGGGTCCACAGAAGGGCACGTGGAAATGATCATTTGTTGCTCTTTTTCTTTTTCTATCTTTTTTTTCTTTTTCTGATCAATCTGGTTCTGTGTGTTACTTACACGTGCTGCAGATTCGGAGGTGGGATAAAGGGGAATTGTGTTGTGTGTATAGGTGTCAAAATAGGTTATTGGGTTGAATTTGGGTTGGGTAATTTCGGATTCGGATTATTTCGGGTCGTATTATTTATGAGTCAAATTATTTTCAAATCATTTTAGGTTGGGTCATTTCAGATTCGAATCGGGTTCGGGTCAACTCACTGGTTGGTTACGTCATCAAAAATGATGACGTGACATTTTTTATTAAAAATTTAAAAAATTTAAAAATTTCAAAAATTTTACTGAAAATTCTTAAAAATAAAAAAAATCATATGATTAAAAAATAATTAAAGAAATTTCTTTTAAAATATTTTAAAAAATTAAAATAAAATTTAAAATTGTATAAAAAATCTCAAAATATTCTAAAAAAATTTATAATTAAGATTTATATTAAAAATAGTATAATCTATACTTTTTATAATATAAAATATGTTAAATTTTTTTATTTTATTTTTTTGTTCCTTTAAGAAAAAAAAATTCATGTCAAACAAGTCGGGTTAGGGTTGGGTCGGGTTTGACCCAAAGATTTTTGAGTCATTCGGGTTCTGGTCATTTTGAGTTAGGTCATCTTTCGGGTCGGGTTCAGGTCGTATTTTTTCGGACGAGTTTGGATCAACCCATCCAATCAGGTCAGATTTTGACACCTCTAATTGTGTGATTTGGTAACTAAGTAAGTTTAGGATTTCAGGCTCGAGAGATTGGGCTTCGGTGGGAGCGTTATAGTCCATTTTTTAAGTCCGCATTTGTTCCCAATGTCCATCCCCAAAAGTTGGTTTTGTCAATCCGTATTTAAGTTGGAATGTACTGTGGTTGGAGGGTGGGATTTGTCTCGTTGATAATAAGATATGTGTCTTATTAAGTTAAACGAGAATTCCAATTTTAGTTTACTTTTGATTTATTCTCTCTTCGTGTGGCTAGAACAATTTCCTCAAAGTTTTTTTAAAAAAAAAAAAAGGACTGCATTGTGGTTTGGCTCTCACTGGCGATTACAGTTAGTAGGAGGGCATGATCCTGTGAGCCAACTAGGATTTAGTTTCTTTTTATTAAATAAAAAAATAAAGTATTTGTAAATATATTGATTATAGTTCTTATGAATTGAAAGTAATATTTAAGTTTTTATCATATTTTATTTAACTACTCTCAAAAGGACTGACCCACCACCCCAACTCTATTAAATCTAAATATGACTCTACCAAATTGATCATGATATTAATAAGTTTAGAATCAATATTACACCGCAAGCTGAGTAAGCAAGGGAGCTTAGTGTTACTTCAAGCGCTGACATTGGGATTTGAATTCTGATTGGATATGAGGGAAGCATATCAAATCACAACTAAATTATTATTTTAGATGATATCAATTAAAATTTAGTTAATCCACATATTCTGTGTTCGGGTCAATTTTAAATCCAATTAATATAATTCTACCTATTTTCTTTGATGAATTAAATTTTTATTAGAATGAAAATATTCTAAATAAATAAAGGTCTTAAATATAATTAAGTTCCCTACGTTTTATCTTTGGACTTTCCAAAAATCAGAGTTCTTATAGTTGAGACACTTTTTTTTTTAATTTTTTTAAAAGCGAAAACTTAAATATAATTAATATTACTTTAAATATATTTAATATTATTTTAAAATTTGTTTTTTAATCCAAAAAAAAAGTTTTCCTTAATACCCTCTGGCAGTTTTCCGACAGGTTTCTCTACTTACAAAACTTTTCTTAATCGTAATTGACCCACCCACTGGTCGGTTATAGTTCAAAACGAGAATTAGGACCATGAGTGGGATCAATTCCATTTTTTTTTTCTTTGGGCCAATCCCAGTCAAGTTTCAAACCAAATCGATTCAATAGCAAGTCGGTTCCGATTCGAAAGCAGAATCGGTGCCATGGTTTGAACCAGTTCCAACATTTTGTCAGCTCAATTTCAGTCCAATTTTAGACTTAATTCACCGAGTCGGGTCTAATGTAAGCCCAAGTCTTTTGACAATTTTGTCCTTTATTTGTTCTTTCCTATTCCCTTTTTAGTACTTCTTAATTAGTCTTTATTTAGCAGAATTTTAGTGCTTCTTAGTAATTATTAATAAGTAAATTTAATACTCCTAACCCTCTTTCTCACTTGTCTTCCACGTCAATGATGGGCTATCATCCATCTATGGACTAAAAAATAAGTAAAATTAAAAGTTCGACTAATTTTGTTAAGAAATTTTTGTCAATGACATACACCATTGTAAATATTATTATTTAAAAAATGATATTTTTGTTCAAAATCTAGCAAATTCATTTCTAATAGAAGATTAGGATTCACATCGTTTATTATTATTATTTTTTTAAGTCAAATAGCTTCGAAGATTTTAATGCAAACGTAGACACCACTTGACCACAGCAATGGAAATTTCTTTGAAAAGCACGAGGATAATCTTAGACGCATTGTATTTGGTCCATGATTCCTTCATTAATCAATTGTTTTTCTTGTTTTGTTATAAAAATTTTTATATTGAGTTCTTCACACCATTGAAACACATTGTCTTCTACCAATTTTAAGAACAAAGGTTGTTGTTTTCCATAACTATTCATTGGGACTATTTATATTGAGAATGTTTTGAGTTTGACAAGTTTAATTTCTTATTTGTTACAGCTTAATTGTAGCACGATCATGTTGCGAGACTTAAGTTAATAGTTTTGAAAAGGAGGCAATCATATAGATTTTGACGAGAAAGTTCACGACTTTTAAGATGTGCAATTCAGTTTAGAAATTTTTTTTTTTATATATGATACATAAATAGAAAATTTTATTTTGTTTTTTCTTAAGCACATTCCTTAGTTTCTATAATTAATAATGAATATTATTTACTAATCTGTAATTTTAGCATAGTCTTTATCATAAGATAAAAGAAAATTAGCTTGCTAGTTTTTTTTTTTTTTGGAAATAACTATTTGATTGTAAATTAGGTACCTGTTAATAGCTGTCAGTATATAACGTGATAAGCAAAATATATGATACATAATTTAAAATATACAATTCTTAACAACGAAATATACAACGTGTTAGATTAAATTATAGGACATGGTATCCTAATTTTTTTTCTTAATAATAACAACAAAAAGATAAGAAATTCATTAATTGGTTATGAAACTACGAAAATTACTTAACTGAAAACTACTTAATGGTGCTTTTTTTTATATAGTTCAGTTGACAGGGTTTAAAATGCTGTCAACTACAAGTTACTATGGTCTATTTGTTTTTAATTTCAATTTAGAATCGTCTGCAGCCGCTTAATGGTCATGCGGCAATGGACACGACGGTCGACGGGCTATATATGGTAGTGTATATTAATATAATATATTTATCAGTCTTGCTCTTTATGAAATTTTTTATTTTTATTTTTATGATGAGCATTTTTTGATCTACATTTTTTACGATGAGCATACAGTCAAATTTTTTCTTCTATATAATTTTTTGAGCAAATATGGATAGTTATAAGTTGGTTTCAAGTCGGTTTCATTTCAGTTTAGAATGGACCCGAGCCCTTGTTAAGAATTTTTTCTCTAAGACTAAAGGGATAGTCGAAGAGTCATGCATTTCAAAATAATTTATAATATTAGTTTCTCAATACAAAAATAATTTATAATATTAGAAAATACACAGATAATAGTAAGAAATTATGGACAAATGAAGAGTTCTTCTTAGCTAGCATACATAACTAGTCAGTGCTCTTGAAAAAGTCAATTAATAGATTTCAGTTTCTTTGCTCTTGAAAAAACCTATTAGGTTTCAATTTTTTTTAACTTTTTTTTTTTTGGTATTTTTGTGTGAGTCTCAGGGTGTGTTTGTTTCATTGAAAATTTTTTTTCGCAAAAATTTTTGACATTTTTTAACATTTGGCACACTGTAAAATTATAATCAATGGAAACTAATAAAAAGTCCAAAATAAAAAAGCAGTGATTTTTAAGGAAAACAACTTCACCTCATTACAAGTTGAAGTCATTTTCGTCTACGGTCTAGGTCTTAAAAATAAAAAAACAAAAGAAAGGAACGCTTCAGAGCGATAAAGGTCAGCGAGGAGATTTCCAAACCTACAATGCTTTAGAACGCCAACTTTTTTTTGGATACAGAGAACAGAAACTTCTTAAATGCACCTATAATTTTTGCATTGATATTCATATCTAATTTATATTATGATATGTAATATCTATTTTATGTTCACAGTCCCATCCTAGTTATGATAAAAAATCTCAATAAAAAGATTAAGATGTCTATGAAATGACAATTATTGTGAGAAAAGACATTGCAACTGGAAGTTTTACAAAAGCTTTTGTGGATATTGATTTGGATGCCAAGGCTGTAATGGGCTCAACTCTCTTAAATGATGATGATATGTTTGCAAAGGTAGACAAGTCAACAGGCAACTCTTCTTCTTGTCTATCTAAACTAGTTAAGATTGGAAACAAGTGCAAGCGTGGAGGCCCCTTGTCAACTTGATGAAGATAGCTTTGTTTATGTTGGTAATAAGGTTGAGAAAATTGTTGGGGCACTTGAAAATCTAAGTTTCGATCGCAAGCAGCTATATGAAGAAGTGATGAAGACAAAAGACATCAATATTAACATTCTTGAATCTGTTATGAATATTTATCTCATAATGAATCTCAAGGAAAGATATTTCTTAGCAAGACTCCTGCCTTCCGCAAAAAGTGAATTGAAAAATTTATTGTCAAGTCTGGAAGTAGCTTAATTTGATATTGAGTCTATTATACAAGTTGATTTATGTTGTTATTGCACTTTATTAGTACTTATGGCATATATTGCAGAGTAGCTTTTAATCATCGAACTGTATTAGTAGTATTTAAGCATATTTTGGAAGTTGATTTTAGAACATGGATGATGGTAACTCTACTTGTATTAGTAGCCTTTAATGAATATTTGAGGATGCCAAGGTAATTAGTATGCTACTTTTGTTAGTATTTATTTTTATCCTATAATTTGGTCTAATTGCTATTGATTTTGAGACTATTTGATAATTGAAGAGGTCTATAGTTAATTTGTTTGAATAGATTAGATGGCACACAAGTTTGTTATTTTATTCCTTGGAGTCGGCTCTTGTCCCATATTCTTCCCTTTTTTCCCTCAAAACTCATTTGATAAATTTAATTATGCACATGAGTGTTCACATGTACGCACGGAGGGTAAGAAGACAAGAATTTTGTCTTTATTCTCTCTTTTTAAGTGATATGTAAGATGTTGAAAGCTACATGAATATGTGCAATTTGAGGGGTTGGATGACCAAGTATGAATAATGACACTTCTTCGATATTAAGCAAAAAAATATATTAAACAAAAACACCTATTGTCTTCTACAAGTAATTGAGTAATTGAGAAAAATCATCGATTAATTAAGCAATTTATAAAAATTAATAGTTTTTTTTTATATATTTGCACCAAACACAGTAAAATATTTTTTAACAGATTTTATCATCACAGTCAAATGGTAGAAAATAATCTATTTTTTTATAAAAATTTTCTTCTACAAATATTTTATATGAACAAATTATTTTTTAGTAAACAAACGGATCCTTATAATATTACTAGATAGTTTGCTCTTTATTAGAGATAAAATAATCAACTTAAAAGATATCATGCATGAAAAAAGTGGAAGAGAGGAAAGTGAGAGAAAGAATTATTGGAGCAGAGAGAGATATTTCATCTTTTCTCGTGTTTGAGAAGAGGTGATGAGAGGGAGGGAGCAAGGGAAATTAAAAATTTTCTATTTAGAAAAGAATGGAAAGTTGAAAGAGAGGAAAGTAATATATATATAAATTTCAATTTTACACCTTAAAAAAATATTTGATTTGTAAATTATATATAAAATACTTACATAATATTTGTACAATATTTTATTAAAAAATTTAATAAAATTTTAAAGAATGTAGAGAATTTTTTTATTTTAAGTAAAATTGTAGTTATTAATAAATAGTAAAAATAATATAATTTTTTAATAAATATGTAAGGAATAAATAATTTTCCTTCCAATTCTTTCAGTTTTAGAAAGAATGATTTTAATAAATCAGAAAAGAAAGTTAATTTTCCTCTTTTCTACGTTTCTATCTTTCAAAAATATTTTCCAAACACCAATATTTATCCTTTTCCTTTTACTTTTCTCTTCCTCCCCTTCTTTTCTTCTCTCTCAAACACAATATAAGTGTAACTTCAATTAGATGTTTGGTAAGTACTATAATTTCTGTAATTGTAATGGTCGAATTTTAGTTTTGATTGTTGTTAGTTTACAATTAAGTTGATTTTTTTTGAAAAAAATGATACATGACCTAAGTGGAATGGGCTGAGTGGAGATTTATAAATTTGTTATATATTAATTTTAATTATAAATTTTATAAATTTTTATATTTCTTTAATAATTTATAATATATAAAATTATTAAAATTAATATATAACATACGAATAAAAAAAGGTGTAAAAAAAGTAACTCAGTTTTGATAGGACTCCCTAACTGTCCTTTTTTTTTTTTTTTTTTTTTTTTGTTTTTTAAGAGCTTACTTATGAGTACTTTCGCCTTCAATTTCTAGAGTTACAGATCATGCTCAGCTTGGGCGCTGGCACCAGAAAAACGGATGGAGGTGCAAAAAAATAATAAAAAAATAAATAATAAATGGAAAATAAAAAGAAACAGTAAAGCTGTCATGTTGTGTTTTACTACTATTGTGTATTGTCATTGGTTGAGGGAAAAGGAGCGGGGAATGAAAAAAAAAAGAAAAAAAAAGAGAGAATTAATATAAATTATTGTATTTAAAAAATATTTAAAAAGTGAAGAAGGAAAATTTTTAATTTTTTTAATTGTTTCTACTATATTAAAATTAATCTTTTTAAAAATGAGAGAAAAATTATTGATTTTTTACTAAATTTATTAAATGACTCAATTACCTTTCACATAATTTTAAAATTATAATTTTATTTAAATAAAATATTTAAATAAAATTTATTATAAAAAATAAAATTATTATTCTAATACATTTTATATTCATCTCCTCTATTTTTTATCTTTTTTCAAATAAAAGAATTTATAATTTTCCTCTTTTTCATCACCTCTTCTCAAATAACACAAAAATAAAAAAATAGTATTCTCTTCTAACTATCCTCTCCTGTATTTTTATCTTCTTCACTTTTTATTCTCTCAAAAATTTTATTCAAACACATTATAAAATATATATATATTTTTTTTTTAATTTTAATTTTTATTCTTTTTTGAGGATCAACTCATTCAGGTCCTCATGGCAAAAGTACCTTACTAATCGACCAAAAAAAAAAAAAAAGAAGTACCTTACTAAAACCCTAACACCCCTCCACCACTAGCACCACCGCCACCACTTCCAGCACCGTCGCCGCCGCCGTCACCACCACAGCAACCACTACACAGCCCTTTTTCTTTTTTTTGACGTTCATTCTGAAGATACATCCGCTGAAATGGCTCTATCTAGGCTCTCATCAAAACCAAAATCCCTCACCAGCCCTCCTGTCAGCCACCTCTTCTCTTCTTCTTCTTCTTCTTCTTCTTCCTCCCAATCCCCGCCGCCAAATGACCAATCTGCTCCAGAAATCTCCGCCAGCTCTCACTCCGATCCTCCTCCTCCTCCGCCACCGCAACAGCCCCGACAACCACAGCCACAGAACCCCTCATTTTCGTCTGATTTGAAAGCCAGCCTCCGGCAACGGCTACAACAACATTTACAAGAACCAGGACAACGAAACGCACAAACCACCACCACCACCACCAATTGGAATTTCCGAGCAAACCCATCAAGCAAGATCACTTCTTTTGCGAAACCCGTCAGCAAAGCTGCTTCCTTGGAAGAAATTAAGAAGAATCTCTCCGAGTTTCGCCTCCGATCCTCTGTTCCGCCCCCCACGGGACCCAACTCTGCACCCCAAATCTCGTTTTCTGAGATCTACCAACGAAATTTGCAGCTTAAATCTCAGGATGGTCAAACCAGCCCCAGTAAACCCGCCACCGATGCAGTACATCTATCTTTTGAGAAAATACGAGAGAGTTTGCGGCAAATGCCCCGGAAAACTGAAGATAGTAAACCGGCTGATGGGACTGCGATGTCTCCATTCAGGACTAGTTTGAGGCTAAGACCTACGGATCAAAGTGAGTCAGCTAAGTCCACGGTGATTGGCGGGACAGGGGAGCTGCCAGTTGCGATTTTCGGGAAGGAAATGAAGAGGGATGATGGGACAGTAGAGGGAGAAATGAGTACGGAGTTTGTGACAGCGTATGGATATTCAGAGTTGGGGGAGAAGTTGAGAAAATTTCGGCCCGAGGCAAAGGACAGGGGAAAGGGTTGGTTTTCATTGGAGGAGTTGAATGAGAGGCTAAGGAAGTTGAGAGAGGAGGATGTGAAAGAGAAGAAGTCTACATGGAAGATTGGTGGGGTTTCATTTTGGGAGTTGAGGCAAAGCCTGAAGGGATTGAAGATGTCCGACGAGCAAAAGACCAAGAAGAATTCACGTGAGTGTATATCCATGTGTGTGTGAGCATTTGCCCTTGGTGCTATATGATGGCAATTGGCGTTTGTAGATTTCTCCTGTTGGAATGTATGATAGTAAATGGGAAAAAATGACTCTTTGGTTTGGCATTGATTACCACATTGTTCTCTGCTTTGCTTTTGGCTCTCTTTGTTCATGCTTAAATTGTCAGGCTTGTTGAATGGTTTTGTGCTATTCTTCTGCAGGAGTTTTAATTAATAGTTTACTATGGCAACCATTTTTTGCAAAAAGAAAGTGAAGTATGTCTAATTAGTTCCATTTTTTAATCACATGAATGGTTTAGCGACAGATGTGGTTTTGTTCCATTGCTGTTACTAATATCTCAATTGGAAAGGAGGTTTGGTGCTGTACTAGTATGGGACATTGTATTTTCTGGATGGTGATTGCTAACAAAGACTGGTTTCCTTATGCTTAAATGGAGTGCCTAAAAGGATAATGTGCTCTTAAGTTAATTGTGCCTGCTATTTTTAGAATTTTGTTATGATAGAAAACCAAATGGAAAGGGGATTTTAGCTTTTGTGACCAGCTGAAAAACGGGGGGGAAAGAGAAATTTTTTAAGGAGACTCTTTAATTCTCGAGAATAGAATAATGATTTTGAAAGCTTGTTGAGGTGTTTCTTTTGAGTAGTTGAATTTCTCCTCAAAACTTATGATGTCTGAATACCTAACAATGATAGACTTGACGCTCCTCTCAAGTGGTGTGAAATTCTAAGTTTGAGTGCTGAAATTTGTTTCTGTTGTGATTTAAAGATTATTGAAGAATGCAAAGAGAGTTATGTCCTGGTCAATTGGAGTGGTCAATGGTTTATCTATCTACTGAATCTTGCATCATGTTGCACGTTGTTCACTCCAACTTGCTACTGAATCTTGAAGTTTTGGTTGGGGCATTATGTATGGAGTCTTAGGCTCCTCATTCTGGCATAATGGTAAAAAAAAAATATTTAGTTCCAAGAATAAGGGGAAACAGATTGAAAGGAAACCCATTTTCAATTGCTGAAAGTTCTTGCTGTGTTGAAGACTCAAGTTATATGCATTAGCAAGGTTCCTTTGTTCTGCATTTTTTAATCATCCTTTGTCAAGCTTTAAGCTGATTCTTGATAATCCAATGTGGATTAGTTGAAGCCTATGAGTGGAAATAATGGACATTCAATTATGAAATATTTATCTCCTAAAAAAAATGAAGTCAAATTTGCTTCATCTTTTTAGTTGTTTTCTTTTCTTAATGTTCGGGGGTTACTTTTATATTCTAAAGTGGAGTATTGTTTCAATAGATAACAATAATTATGTTGATTGTGTTGGATCTGTTTTCATTCTTCCTGAGCTTATTTGTATGATAAATTTAACAGTTTGTTAACTTCGCAGTTCAGGGACTGAATGTCTTGGGTCCGTTGACTACAACTCCAAATTTTATGCTGCATCCTCCTAAGGATAGTTTAGTTGAGAAGGCAAGTTCATTTAATTTATATTATTAGCTTGGCTGCTTGTTCTGCACTCTGCAGTATGAAGTTCTAAAGTTTTTCTGCAACTTTGAGCCAATGCTCATAGTTTTCCTTATTCCACCACTAGCTTTTGACATGCATTAGCTCACATATTGAGTGTGGTTATCTCATTCTTCATCATGTGGGATTGACTTCATTGGTATATATGCTCATTCATGTTCAAGGCTTGAAAGGTTTGCAGTGTTAGATGGGCCATGTATTCATATTATTTAAACATTGTTTGGTGAACCTGTCGTTGCATCTTTTTCTGATTAGAGGCATTCAATTGATAACTGCACCATCATACACCAATTTTCCGAGTTTAGCAATTTGATGTTCTGATACTGAATGTTTTGTGCAGTATTTCCATCCCGATAACATGTCTTCCTCAGAGAAATTGAAAATTGAGCTTGCTAAAGTTAGAGATGAATTTAAGATGTCCGAGTCTGATTGTGGATCTGCATGTGTTCAAGGTAAAGGGATTTCCTTTTTTGTTTCATGGTTATATACCTGGCTGAGATAACTACTTCTTTCTGTTGTTTCCTGGCAACTTTTGTACATTTTGGGGGCAGGGGGCAGCATTTGGCGAAGTGCTTACTCTAGCAGAATGATGCTTGCCAAAAACAAACTAGCTCTGCGTACTTGTAGGATTATGATTTGTCTTTCACATCCGTGTCCTGCAGATTGAACATGGGTAGAAAACATGTGTACTTCATGTGGCCTTGCAATTATGAGAAGGCAGAGCATTATCTTTGTGGTAAATGGACTAGAAAAAAGAAAAATATTGCTATAGCAAATTGACTATAGTATTTCTGGTTGGTTTTGGCGAGATGGTTATCCATCAATGGTTTTTTGTCCAGCCAAAATTTTGACATTTATTTCATTTTGTGATTATCTACAATCTGGCAAGAAACAAGTTTAAAAATTTTTTGTATTGCTTTGCAGTGGCACAACTCACAACTAAGATCAAGCATCTATCATTGGTTCTGCACAAAAAGGTGAATTTCTCGAGTGCAAATTCTCACATCATTTAAGACTACGGTTATCCTATCAAAGAAGAGAGTCATCAGTATTAAAATTGCTGAACACTACCTTTTGAAATTTTGACTTCTAACTTTGGGGAACTTTAAGATTGAAAACAATTTGAACTTTTCATATATCCATGGCTGATTTGCGTACTTATAATATGGCCTTTACATAGCACACTGAGGCAATGTGATTCTGCCAATATTGAGGCCATGGGTATGATGACTTTATCTTATTTGTGAAGTGGTCCCAACATTGTTTCTTGTTTTTTTGACATGGTCCCAACATTGTTTCTGGACATGGGATTTAGTTTTATACTCTTCTTTTCATGAATCATTAGTACTTTTTGCTGGAGTTTAGGTTCTCTCTCTCTCTCGCTCATTCTCATGTGGGTGATTTCAAGTTCTTGGTTTTGATACTGTAGGATAAGCATTCTCGAAAGGGTCTCCAAGCAATGACGCAAAAGAGGAAAAAGTTGTTGAAGTATCTCCGAAGAACTGACTGGGATTCTTACTGCCTCGTTATATCAAAACTTGGTCTTCAGGACAATCCAAGTCATAAGACCAAGTTGAAGGTGGGAAACTAGACTAGGAAATTCCTGTATTAATCTCAAGTGTTCCTTTTGTTACCTAATCATGGTTGTTGTTACACCAGAATCATCAATATTGTTCTGTTCAATTTCCATTTTATTCTGGGAACAATCCTATTGTTTACAAATACTTGTTTGAATTCGGAATATTTTGCATTTAATGGCTAGAATGAAGGTAGACATTGATGATTAGATTACTCCTTGTAAAGTAATAAAGATGAATCAATGAATGCTTATTGGACATTGTTCCATTGATTAGTCTTGGACTGTTACTCTTTTCCATTGGATGACACAGAAACATCTGCATGCTCTCCGATGTTTCTGCAAAGTATGCAGATGTTTCTGCTTGCCTTTGTTTCGTTTTTTTGTGGTGTGGTAGTCTGGTGGCTACTAAAGTCCCGCCGCAGGGGCTGGGGAGGGAGGGGGAGGAGGGGTGCGGTGGCTACTAACAGCCTATTGTTCCCAGACCAATTGGACAAATGCCTGCCTCCTACTTGCTTTAGTTGTCTGGATTGTTCAAAACCATCATGGGGCTGGACAAAACACTTGGTTTTTTGTTTGACCGAAGGACAAAGACTTGTTTACATGTGGGAACTTATCCATCAAAATTGATATCGTTTTTACTAACAAAGTTTATAATCGATCTTTGAAGGTCAATTGTATAGACAAATTAGATAAATTTTGTGTTTTTACAAACAAACCATGATAAAGTGACAGAGAGACAAATGCCAGTGATGCTTTTTATGTTCCAGGTGTATAGAGCCATAGTAAGATTATCTCATCCGAGGCATGCATTGTGAAAAAAGGATAACATCAAAAGGTTGGGTTCAAATTCAACAATGGCCTGCCAATACCATTTCAAAATTTTATTATTAATAATATAAAAAAATAATGGTATCATATGTAAGATCCTTTTCGTATATTTTTTGTCTTAATGAAATCAGATGCAACAATTATTTAGGCATTAATTTGCTCATTCTATGTCTTACAGATTCACACAAACGCCCTTCTCGATTTCTCTTTGGTGAATTGTGATAGTTGAGAGCTTGAATTCATCCTTCTCTTCCTCTCCTCTTAACAGAATTGGATATATATAGGGAGAGAGAGAGAGAGAGAGAGAGGAGCGTTTTAATGCAGTTGTACAATTTCTATATTAATCAAAATGGAAATATTAGGTACACAGAAATTTATATTCTAAAAGTACACAAATTCAATAAAATAATATCTTTTTTTTACTGTATTAGAAAAAAAAATTTTTTAAAAAAAATTCTTTTTTTATAAAAAATTTTATATAATATCTATAATTTACGTTATAAAGTAATACTTGTTTAACTCTAAATTTTAATTTTATAAAAAAAAAGAAAAAAATTATTTTAGACACTCAAAGTGCTGCTCTCACGCTAATGGCAAATGGCTCAGGGGATTTCTAATGTGGTAACGATAGCATGCTGAGGTGTTGACATGGATAAACCGCGTCAGGTTGAACTAATAGTGGGCCAAAGGAATCCTCACCCTTAATTGTAAGCTGAAATCTTCTTGCTGAAAATGAAATGACAAAATGGATCTTAGTCGCTTAAAAGGGCTCTTTAATAATTAAGAACTTAGACAGTTTAGAATTTAAATATTTATCTTTGAGATTGTAAATTCTAATCATAAAATGAGATTGTAAAATTTACAAAAATGAAGTGATATTTTCATTATACAATCCTTGATTAAATAGACTTTCTGATGGACAAAACAGATTTTCTTGTACCTTATTACCAATGTCCTGCTCTCATTGCGGGATTTAATGAGGGATTCAAATTCCACTCAATTGTGTTAATTGTCGATCTATAATTTTTATGGAATTTATTTCCAAGGGGACGTCCTAAAATTCAAATGGCTGTGTCCCATAAACCCACTATATTGAATTGTTTGGGTTCGAGTTTGATCAATGATTTCTCCTTATTCGATTCTTTTTCCATGAAAATAGCAAATAGAAAGAGTGAAACAACATAATTTGTTTACATCTACAATGATGGAGCCCATGTATCTGTAACTCAGCATTCTTTGTTCAGCTCAAGCTTTGGTCCGCACTGAGACCTATTTATAGGCCCGTACTTACGCTAACCCTCTCAACTTTCACCTTGTTTCAAAGAATGCTCGGTCATTCTAAAGTCTCATGCTTTAAATTAGTATAAGGTGTTACTAACTCTGCATAACAAGTGCTCAAGGAGGTAACACACGGTGTGAATTTATTCACGTATGCTCATGCATGTCTATGCATGCACGTAGTTACGGCTTATATTAAGTTTATCTTCGATGTGGTCGCTCCTTGCTACTACACAATTTGTGGAAACATGCTGTCAGAGTTTGTGCCACAAAAAAGGAGAAAGTAATGAAAAATTAACCATGATAGTGCTTTTATGATAATTATTTGTTTCAATACTTGGTGCATTTTAAGACTCTGGCAGCTAATACGAATAGTATGTAAATTTACCAAAAATTCGCTCAGATGTAGGAACAACAAATACTTAGCATTCAATTGCTGTCAAATTCTTTAATAGTCAGTATACACTAATGGCGCCTCCTTCATTTTGATTAGATAGCAGAACACTTTAATGTTCCCAATTCTGTACCATTTGTTTAACTAATTAAATGAAAAGCCACCAGAAGATAAAGTTCACTTACTTGAATATCAAAGTTTAAAATTGTGATTATAGTTGTAACATTGGTAAGGAGGCCTTATTAATGGTCATGATTGCTGCGCATACCTTTTCGCTTTTCTTATTTGTGCAGTGCATTTGTTGCATTGATTAGCATGATTTAACTTGCAATGCTGAAAGAAGTATCTTCTAAGGCAACTTCAAAAGAAAGAAATAAGACATTTGAGCAAAAGGTGCCTCTTGTCTGTTAAAGTTGCTGGTGTTTTAAATGTAATGGATGTTTACAGGGAAGGGCATGACTGCTAAAGTTACATAGCTGCCATTGTGAAGCTACAAATAGAGACTACAAAAGGTGTTATGAAAACTTATCAAAGGTGCCTGTATTGTTTACTAACATTGAGCAAGCCTAAACTCGGAAAACTTGTCAGAGGTGTGTGTATTTGCTGGAAATATGTTATGTGTGTGTACTTCCAATGGATTTGCAATCTTGCTTTTCGTTGATGGCAGCTAATTGCAAATTTTTGCATTTCTCCAGTTCATAATTCACAATCAGGCTCTTCCTTGTCTCTATCAACTCCCCACACAAAATCATAAGAAGAGTATCAAGAAAGAAGCTTGCTGGACAATTTCAAGTGTTACAGCTGGAAATAGAGGGCAAATGTTGGTATAGTAGAGCGCAAATGTGGTCTAATCTCAGGCTGGTGAAAACTCTGACTTGAATGGCATAGACGATTCTTTGTCTGACAATGGAAGTTTTCGGTCTTCTTCTCTTTTCGTCAATGGTTCTCAAGTAAATCATGTCTCATGCACTGGCATTGCTACCATTGCTAATACATCGGCTGAAAGTAATAACAATCCGTGTGCACCGACCTTGAGAACCTGGAACTGGATACACCACCAGATTTCCAACCCGCTGTAAGCTTCGCCTCAAAAGCTTTCTTTTGTTTGCTTTTCCAAAAAATGTGTATATAAGAATATGCCTGCTAATCCAAGGTTTTATTTCTTCAATTGCCAATTTCTTCTGCAGGATCTGCAGTTTGGCTCTCTGGACAACACTTTTAGTTTGGTTGACCGATTATGACGATATCCAAATTAGCCAACATCAAAGTTTTTGCCTGAGGCTGTCCGGGACACTTTGTTCAACACGATGAAGTTGGCTCGCATTGTGGACATGATAATTTCTTTTAAGCAAAAACTATGCAACATGCACAAAAGTAGTCACAAAGTGTTTGTAAGACCTGAATTGTTAGATTGTAAAAAATATAATAAATTTAAAATAAATAAATAAATAAATTATTAGATTAACTACGTATTTTTTATGTAACGCACAATGCGTGTCTATGTAATCTTATTTTTTCTCTTATTTCCAAAATAAATATGAATTTTCTATGATGTTATCAAAAGTGATTTAATAGCGCATGAATTGCTGTCATTGGGATAGCAAACAAGGCTAATATATCAGCCTGAGATTTTTGTTTATGCAAATTATTTCACTATTATCAATACTAGTGCTCGGTAAGACAAGGATAGAGGGAGAGTGACAGAGAGATTGAGAAATGATAGGAAGAGAGACAAAAAGAAGAAGAGAGAATTTTTGGCAAAGTTAAATTTTTAGTATCTAATTTTATATAATTTCACTAAACAAAAAAGTATTTTGATATAACAACTAAACGCTAGAACAAAAAAAATATAGTTCAAGAATTCTATTTTACTAAGTAAATATTTTTGGCAAACATGTTATTTTTCAGCAAATAAAAGAATTTTTAGAGCATTTCAAGAATGTGTCTTGCATCAATGAAAAAGTTTCTAAATATTTCATCCAAAATTTGTCAAATTTTGTTCTTTTAGTATTGTTTGCTAACATTGAGCATGCCTAAAGTCTAAAAACTTATCAATGGTGTGCGTATTTGCTGGAGATATGTTTTATGTGGGTGTAGTCCTATTGGATTTGCGAACTTTGTTTCCCTTGATGGCAGCCAATTGAAAATTTTTGTGTTTCTTCAGTTTATAATTCACAATCCGACTCTTCCTTGTCTCCATCAACTTTTTCAACAAAATCATAAAAAGAGTAAAGAAAGAATCTTGTTGGACAATCTCGAATGTCACAACTGGAAATAGAGGGCAAATTCAGGTATAGTAGAGGGCAAATGCCGTCTAATCTAAAGAGCATGAAACTACAAAGAGGGCTGTTGGAATGCTTCAGGATAAGATGCAGACATTGGAGAGTGCCTTGGCTGCTATGATGCAACAGATTCGGATGTTTTCATTGTCAGAACATGCTGAATCAACTTTTTGCAGCAAATAGAACTATGTAAATCTGGTCCAGGTTTGTCCTCTATAATGCCCTCGTTTTTGAGCGCCATGCATCGAGGAGCCAGCCTTGGCTGGTCTGTTTCACTGCAGAACCAGCTATAGTTGGCTTTAGTATGTTATTCTCCATGCCAAAAGGTACAATCTCAGTATACTTGATAATTATATCATAACCTTGCAATAGCAGCCACTCACAGAAAGAGTCCCCATCACCCTCAAGGGATTTCATTTTATTGAAATAAAGCGTAAATTGCACCATCACAATTACATCTAATTGTCACAACAACAGATGTCTCGCTTGGGATCACATGTCCCGTGTTTTAAACCTTTCATGGCGCAACTCACAAAGCATCCATATTCCCCAATGGAGCAGTCAGCACCGAAGCATTGGGAATTCGAGGTCGGTAATTTCACTTGATTCTCTGCAAGAATATATACACAATAACATTAAAACATTTATGACTAGCACACTCAGTTTACTTTGTATTGAAAATAATTACTAATCAAACAGAGAGATACGCCTGAGATAACAGGAGGGATGATTAAAGCAAGAGCGACAAAATGTTGACCAGCATTGTTCAATTTATCAAAGATTTAAGATAAAGTGAATTTAAAAAATAAAAAAATAGATAAATTATTACATGTTATTAAATTAATTGTGCGTCTCTTAAATATTTTACTAAGTATATTCACATATTCTCACTCTTAGCATGAAATCTAACTTTGTAGATACTCTACAACGTGTTGGTTCTGTTGAAGCCAGTCAACAGATTACGGTTGGCGTCACCGGCATCCATGACATTCTCTTTAAACTTAAGAAACGTAGGAGGCCAGGAAGTTGTTGAGCGGACCCATGCTCTCAATATGTTACGAAAAGTACTGACAGTTGAACCTATCTGGGAGGCTTCTCGATTTGGTCTATCAAAAGAACTAGACCACAAACTACGTACAGATCAAGATTTTGATCGATCTCTTTCTTCTCCGCATATGATTTGTCCTTGATACCTTCGAGATGAATATGTAATTTCTTAATCATTTGTGTCCCCTTTTGAAACCCAGAGAATTGGCTCAATCCTTGGTAACTTATTTGTCTGGAAAACATCTAGATCACTCTGATTTTAGTCCCTGGTTTTTCAAGTATTCTTTTTTTTTTTTTCTTTTCCCTTAATGGTGGCAAATATTATGTCACTATAATAGTCACATTTAATTAAAAACATACATATGACCCGTTACGGGCCAACTCGGTGAGGCCGAGTTGGTAATGAGGCTTTTGCCTCATTTGGGTGGTGGGAGTTTGATCCCACCACTCCCAAACCCTTCAATTTAGAAGTCATTGGCATGTGTAGGTAGGGGTGTTTGCACTTCCCGTGAGGTGTTCTTTGATCCATCTTTTCTTACCTCTTCTAATAATTAATTGTATGACTAACCGCTATTTATTATTTATGACAAAAAAAAAAACCCATTACAATTGGAAGAAACAGTAGATTCAGAAACTCAAAAGTTTTGACAATTAACTCATCTTTCTCAATGCTATTTCGATTTGAAGGATGGAAAATATATGAGGAAGGATGAGCGGATAAGAGGGAAAAGTAATGAGAAAAGAAGGATATGAATCTATCTTTGGCATGTGTGATTGGAAAAAAAACAGACGAGAAAAGATTGTAACATGTGTGATTAAATCTCACATGCAAAAACCACATATGAAGGGATTTGAGACATGAGCGGAGAAATTAGTTAAAAGGGTTATTAGAGATGCCTTTTAGTTTAGTTTTTTTTTAAAAAAATTAAATCTTAATTATATTTAGTGTTACTTTAAAATTTGATTTTTCAAAAAATAAAAAACTTTTCAAATATTTTTTTGAAAAATTTGTTGCCAAGTCTTCTACCAACCTATCTTTATTGTAATGTAAAAGGTCATTAAAAGAAGATCTTGAAGTTGTAGTCTTAATTTAAGTCAATAGATTCAAGTAGAAGCATCCGTCGTAGTTGATGGAAAGATATCCATTTCAAGGATCCCGAATCTCGTCATTCCCATTCATCCTCCTTTCTTTTTCACGTGCACATGGCAACTTTGCATAAGCGGCAATATAAAATAGTTAACCCAAGTCCTATCATGAGTAAAATATGAAAAAATTTTATTACATAATTTAATTTTGTATAACACTAAATTAATCAAATAATTTATTAAACAACATTTAACAGTATTGACGCAGGGCTATACAGTTTTTATACAACTTTTCGATGGGAACAAGAAAGTTTTTCCTTCAACCTTGCGAGGAATCAAAATTTGCGGGCAAAGTAAATTGTCTTTCATCCCCACATGGCAAGCTCATTTTACTTTCTTAGAAGGAAACTAGCTATTGTCATTTTCTAGTCACAAATTCTCTCTTCCACCCCTTTTTTCCTTCTCTCAATTAACGTGTCAATGATGGAATAACTACATCGCAGAGCACTCATGACGTGATTTCCATGTCCCAGACCTTGAGGAAGGATTGAACCGAGAGCATGGACGAGGCCGGATTGGAGGGCGCCGCCCACCCACCCACCCCCCTCCCCCACCTGGTGGTTCTTATTTTTTATTAATATTTTACCGAACGACGTCTCGCGGAGATTGGTTAGCCTAATTGGTTGGAGCATTTTGCTCCCCCTTAGCTCTTTCTTCTCATCACAAGTTCGAGACTCAATGGCAACAATGGTTGTGTTTTTGCTTTTTTTTGGGGGGGTTAAACTTCCTTTCTTCTTCTTCTTCTTCTTCTTCTTCTTTTTTTGAAAATTGCTTTTTTTTTTTTTTGTTTCTTTTCAAATGTATCTTTTTGAGTTTCACAATTTACAATTATACTTTCTAAAATTAAGTTTTATTAAATATGAGAATTTTGTATACTAAACTGTCTTTTTAATTTCATTTCATTTATTTTTAATAGTATTTGAATAATTTTTTTTCGTTTTATACAGTCTTTTGAAAAATATTCAATCTTTTTAAAAAATAAATTATTATCAATAGACATTAAAAAAGAAAAAAAAATCTAGAAACATATTGTCTATCTCTAAACATGTATTTATTTATAAAACTAACTTTAATTTTATCGGTTATAACAACTACGCAAAAAAATTAGTTTTTTAACAATTAACATAATGAAGAATCTATTGTGCAATCATATAAGAGATAAATAATTAAATGATTGAATTATTATTTATATAAAAAATAATATATTTAATTACATATAAAAAAATATATTAAAATATTAAAACTCATAACGCATAATTATAATATTTATTACTCAAAATAATTATTATAATTTTTTTAATTTTTAATTGTGTAAATTAAATTTATAATTATAAATATACATATAAAATTTACCCTGCTAAATTTTTTTCTAGCTCCGTCACCGACCAAGAGGATGTGTCATTTATACTCAACAAACAGGTGTGTTTGTTGATGGAAGCTATACATATTTTTGAACATGTTGTGTTAGGTTTGGCATGTGACGCCTAATTGGTAACAGCTCAGTGACTTAGCTCATTCGACACCTATGATACAATACATATAAAAGACATAAGAAATAGACATGCATTATACGCGATTTTGTATAATTTAATGTTAATTTTATTATTTTGTAAAATCTTTATTATATTACATGTAAAAAATTATTCGATGTTAAAACTAATATGACTCATGTTTGTTGATCATTGAGGGACAGTCAGGGAGGGATCCATAAATATTTTTTAATGGGGCAAAGTCTACATGTACATAAGAAAATAGTCATTGTATGGGCCTTTGAGGGCAAAAAAAAAAAAACTTGTGGGGACAAAAATAATAGTTTAATGGGGGTAGCAACACAAAATGCAACTACATCATACAATTTTTTTTTCTTCTCAGTGAGGGCAGTTGCCCCTACAACTCTCAAAATACCTCCAGCCTTCGGTACAGTTGAAGTCATTTGGCCACAGCTTTCTACTAATAGAGAGAGAGAGAGAGAGAGAAAAGAAAAAAAAAGAGAAATATCTACTAATTTGTATTTTTTTTATGATTGCGGAGACAGCTTCACATGTCCTTTAAACTAGTAAGAAGGAATGTACTAATTTGTATAAGAAATTCTTGATCAATAATTAGAGAAGTATCTTAACAAAAGAAGCAATAGACAATAAACAATATAAGAGAAAAAAAAATTAAAGAAGTATCTATTAATTTATATTTTTTCATGAGTGAGGTGACGGCTTCACATGTCCATAAATAATATAGGAGATTTTTTACCTTAAAAAATAATTTGTCCATAAACCATAGAGGAGATTTCTAACTGTAAAAAACCAAGACAAAAAAGGTCCAATTTTATTGCTAAAAAAACACCAAGACATAAAAGGTCGAAGTTTATTGCGGAACAATCCAAGAATTTGTTTTTTTTGCCATACCTATATAATTTTTTGTTACTAAAAATGAATTTTTAAATAAGCTATGTTGCTAAAGATGTGAATTTATAAATATTTTTTTTCCTTCAAAAGAGAATATGAACTTAACTAAGAATTAGTAACTAAAGAGGTAAATTTAAATATTGTGTATTTTATCTCAATACACATTACAAAAGGCAAGGTAATTACTGTCCAATGAGACAAAAAAAAAAAGTTTCATGATTGAAAATTAGGAGCTGACGTTTTACCCAAGTAAACGAATAATGCTCTAATTTTCATTATATGGCCATTAATTGTGAGAAGCTAAGGCCTTATTTGACTTTGTTGTTGCAAATTACTGTTATTATTTATTAATTATTGATTATTGTTGTTATTTATTATTACTGATAAATAAAATAATCATAATATTTACTTAAATTTACACTAATTATTACTGATTAAATAATAAAATAATAAATTTAAATATTTTATTTCTATTTTATTTAGTAGATAATTATTTTTACTTCTAATTAAAGCATTCTATTACTGATTAAATAATAAATTAATCTTATAAAAATATATTTTATGTATTTATGAATAAAAATTTTATTATGTTGAATAAAATACAATTAATTATAAATATTATTATTTTTGAAAATATTATATAACAATATAAATTAAGACACTTGAAAAGATATTATTATTTTTATTTTATAAATTATTGTTTGACAATAAATAAAAAGAAAAAAAAATAGGTTAGTTATTTATGAATAAAATAATATTATTTTTTTATTAATTTTACCGTACACTTAAAAACAAATTAAAAAATATTTTAATACAAAAAGGTGTCGTGGCTGTTGTAGGTGTCAGACATCTGCCGTAGGCGTCAAAGATGCAGCAAAGTTACCGTTGGTAAGGTCCTCATTAATGTAAAAGTATTGTGCGAAGGACAGCTTGATAATTTTATATTTATCAACAGCAGCGACAGACTTTAAAAAGTATTTTAATACTACATTCTCAATTAGTAGCAATTTAGATGGTTTATCAATAATAACAAATTTTTTAAAACATTAATCAAATACTATTATCCTTATTTTTTGAATCTAAAATATAAATACAGTCCTTTAAAAGTTAAATCAAACATCCTATAAATCTCCAATTTCATTGGAGAATTACGTTGGAGAATGAGACTTGTGGACTGCCAGTTAAATATCCACCAAATAGTTCGAATTTTTTAAGATTAAAAAAATAAAATATTGACAATTATACCAAAAAATAAAGAGAGAACTAAAATAAAGATGGACAATTAATTTACATTGGTGGAGTGGTGGAATTAACTCAAATAAGAAGACATCTAATAATATCTAAGTGAATGGTGGAATTTTAACAAATCAATAAAAACTAATGTGCAATGAGACGGGTACCAATGATGATGAAGAAGCTTTGGTCATTGCACAGCAACCCAAGAGCCCAACAATTTTTCATACAAAACAGCGCACAAAACACACAAAACACTAAAACAGATAACGTTTAAACATATCAAAAAATATTGCAAAAGACTTACGTTGTAATCCTCTTTCTTTTATTATGTTGCATATGTCTTATAAAAGCAGAGAGATAAATTAAGAAACATTTAAATAGACTTCTATTTAATTTTTTAAAAAGGAGAGTTTATGAATTTAGAATATTAAAAAGAAATTGCATAATTTTCTGTTCTTAAACAGGTAAAAAGTATTATGTATTTAAATTGTCAGTAATTTAAAAAAGCTTAAATGGTTTGATTTTTTTTCCTTTATAAGAAAAAAGAAGAAAATAAAAATAAAATAAAATAATTTCAAAAAATATATAAAGAGAATTAAAAGAAAATGTTAAATTTGGGATTTTTTCTTTTATTTTCTTAATTTGAGAATTTGACAAGAGAAAAATTGAAGATTTTCTCTCATATTCAACTTTATCTATTTAACTAGTAAAAGATCCGTATGATACGCGGATTTGATAATATTAATTTATAAATTTATTTTTATTTCGTTAAGTTACAACCTAAATTTGAACTAATGTTTTTTATTTAAAGTTTGGTATACTTGGGATGGAACAAACTGTAAATGATAATGTTCAAATAGATTTTCTATTTTTTAATGGAAGTTAACATTGCTACTAAGATATTAATTCTTTTATATCTATTATTTTTCATTTCTTTAATCACTTTTCCTTTAACAAGTTATAAATTTTATATTAATAATTTAGTTATGTACTTCTCATAAATTACTGATTTAATATTAATTTTTTTATTAAACTAGTGACCTAATGATAAATTTTTCGTAAGTTATTAAGTCAACTTAGAACTACGCGTCTAGTCACGTGAAACTTTGATCATGTGGACGTGTGGGGCTACCATGTCAGCACTTACGATTTGACCTAGCATGTGGCTCTTGCCACATAAATGTCACGTGTTGCCACGTTATTGCCGCGTTATCACTATGTCAGTAATTAACATTTGTTTTGACAAAAACAAAATTAATGATTTGTTTCTAGATTTTTTTTTTTATTGAAGTGGCCTTAATTAATTTTTTTTTTTAAATTAGTGACTTTAATTAAATACTTAAATTAGAATCTATCCCCTCTCTCTCTACATTGGGTGCTTTTTGGGGTTGTAGTTGGATCAAAAAGTTTTGCTCTTTGCTGGTTGTGCCATAGAATGTCCGCCAACGGTTTGATCATTTGTCTCTGATAAACGTTACCCTTCTTTTTTTATTGCCTGTTTGTCTCTGATCTACGTCCAAACCAAATTCGTCCAACAACTTATTGTTACCAATTTATCTTGCTTCAAATTCCTTCCTTACAAACAATACAAAAAATCGTACACACTCAGAGAGACAGAGAGATTGTACCTTTTTGCCCGAAAGCTCCTGGAGTTGGGATGTAATCATCTCTCCTCATGGTCAGTGAGACATAGAGAGATTAATCCCAGGCCGTAGAGAAAGGGATGTAGAGAGAGAGAGAGAGAGAGAGACAGCGAGAGAGGGGGTGAGAGAGAATGTGTGTGTGTTTCAGTAAAGCGAAGTTAGAGAACGGAATGGAGAGAGCGTATTACAAGCTTGTTAGAATCAAACTGTTTCGTTGAACTGAAAATATTAGTAAGTTAAAATTCAATCAGTTGAATCAGTCAAATCGGTATTTGAATTGATATTTAATAATATATATATATATATATATAAGTAATTAAAAAAATAATAATTATATATAATGATCAAATATTAATTTTTTTAATTTTAAAGACTAAATTAAAAATTTTAATTAGATTTAGAATTAAATTAAAATTTTTAATTAAATTTAATACTTAAATTATAATTTAAATAATATTTATGATCAAATTATAATTTATAAATTTTTTAATTTTATTGAACTTATCCAATCGATTTAATTTTTGATTAATTTTTATCGATTTTAATTAATTTTTTACCTATTTTTACCTGTTCAAGTTAATATCCAAAATTTACTTAAACTGTACTAAACCATCAACTGATCATCGATTAAATCTATCCAACCAATAAATTCGGTCTGATTTTTTAAACACCGGTGTACTGTCAAGGAGGGTAACTTTTTTGAAAGTTAGTAACTTGACTTTGAACCGTCACGTTGGACTTTACTCGTAGTCATAAGTTGCTGCTGATGTGTTTGCTTTATCCGACAGATTAGTGGCCACATCAGAACATACGTCAGCCAATAACAGTTTGTGAGATGAAAGACTTGATTTCAGATCATTTCAAAAAGTTCTAATCTTATTTGGATGATTTTTTTTATTATTGATACTATTTATGCCAAATTTATAATTACTAACGGATTATGAATTTCTCATTGTTCTTCCATAAATCATAAGTGGACCCGAGAAAGATGATTTGGCTTCTCCGAATTTTCAGTGAAGAGTCCGTTGAAAAGATACTGAAGAGAGATAGGGTGGTTTCTACGAATATTTTATTCTTTTTTTATTAAACAAAATTTTTGATAGGCATATAATCACCTACAATGTGTAAACTACATTTTCAAAGATTGTAAATATGCTTTACAATAATTGTATACATATTTTATGTTAATTTTATGAAAATAATTAAAAAAAAAAAATAGAACCGTCTTCTTATCTTTTCCTTTTTGTCTCCCTCATCTCCCTTTTGTCTTTTTTTTTTTTGCTTCCTTCAATGAATTGCTAAATCAATTTATTTTTTGCACAAAATAATAGTTGCTTTGGCAGCGGCATGGGACCAAAAATGTTGACAGGGTTTAGTCAATTTATATTACGTTTCCTTTCCCATGAGAATCTCATGAGAAAAGAAACGTAATAGAAAGAAAAGCTGGGACATGATACTGTCTTAGCTCAAGGATTAAGATTAAGCTACGTAGTAAAGTTTATTTTTCATTACTGACTCAACACTTTTCCTACATATGAGCAGATTCCATTAAAGTGCTTATATGTCCTCGAGTGATTTGTCAAATTTAATAAAGAGACAATGAATAATATGATTATTCAGATAAGCAATGTAGAGGTATGGGTTGGGGTGTTGGAAAAAACTAAAAATTTCAATTAACTGACAAAATTGAACTGAACTGAATTGAATTTTCAATTAACTAAACTGATTTTATAATCAGTTAATTAAACTGAAAAAAATCAAAATTTTCAGTTCAATTTCAGTTTCTAATATTAAAAAATTATAGTTAACCGAATAGAACTGAAATACTAATTTATATAGACATGCACACACATACATATATATACACACAAATACACACACACACACACACACACACACACACACACAGATACCCACATATATGTATATAATTTTTTAAAAAATAAGAAAAAATATTTCTAATACAATAATTATTAATAAACAAATAAATGTTAATAAAATATTATTACATTTCAAATAATCATTTATTTATTTTTATAAATAATCATAGTTATACTCTTTAAAAAAGTATATATATCAAAAATATTATTTACATTTGGATTATAATTTAAAATTTTTTTGTTATTAAATTCAATTAACCAAACAGTTAACTGAAACTAAACTGAAATTTTCAATTAACCGAAATTTCAGTTTAAGAATAGTTTTTAATTTTGTATAACCAAAAATTTAAGTTTAAGAACAGTTATAATGGCTTAATTCAGTTGACTGAATCATGACTAGCCCTAGGTATGAGTAGATAAGATTTAAAAGACAACATTTAAGAGATTTAATTGGCTAAATAGCATTATTAGTTTTTTTTATTATTATTAAGAAATTAATTGAGCTATAAATTACAAAACTTTTAAAATAAAATCTAAACTATAATTATTAGAGTATCCCTAATTTATAAAGTTATTTTTCTAAGTGTAACTTTTTTCCTTATGTATATTCTAGCAATCTTGATGTGTCCCAAAGACCTGAAATTAAACATGCCTCTTCTGCTCATAAAGTCCAACGACACTTTCACTGGAGTCATACGACAGTTAAGTAAATTCTTGCGACACTTTTGTCCTTACGTATATTCTGGCTTTCTTGCTATGTCTCAAAGACCTCCCAATGCTTGCTTCCCAAACACACTGTTAGCGATTCTCGTTAGGTGAAATGTGACTCTTCTACCTAAATCTCAATGGCCATCATTACAACACCGGAAGACTGTACCTAAAGAATTTGTTCGAATGCAATTACGTCATTTTTTTTTTGTAATTATGTTTTTAATTTTTACAACAAAAAATTAATAAGATGTATTATTTTTTTTCATTACAAAAAATAAATGTGTAGTTGAAAAAAAAGAGAACATAATTACGTTCAAACAAATTTTTGGGGCACAATTTATCAGTTACTGTAATTTTTTTGAATCTCAATTGATATGCCTAGAATTTCAATATGTTAGATAATGTTTTCCTCCATATTTTATAGCACTACGTTCGAAAAACGGCAAGAAGGCAATGCTCGGTACCTCTATATATAGCCCCGGTGGACAGGGAAAAAAATGGAGTTCAATTAGAAACGTACGCCATTAAAGCTAGCGTACCATTACTCTAATCTCTGCACGTCATGGCACCACCAAACTGTGTCAAAATTCTAGGTCAATATCAAGTTGCTCCGGCAGCGTTCGACTCGCTGGAGATAGCAAACCAATTCGTGACGCTTCCTCTCACCTTCTATGACATACTCTGGCTGAAAGTTCCACCCGCAGAGTCTCTATGGTTTTACAATATCAATTCAACTCCAGAATTCTTTAACACAATAATCCTCCCCAAACTTAAGCAATCGCTCTCATATACATTGCTCCACTTCCTTCCTCTGGCTGGCCACCTTACCTTGCCCTCGGATTCCCACAAACCCATCATTTTATACAGTCCAAACGACACAGTTTCCCTCACTGTTGCATTGTCCAACGCAGATTTTGACCGCCTCTCAGGCAATGAAATCCGTGAAGCCATTGAGTCACGTCCATATGTACCTGAGTTGTCCAGCTCTGATACAAAGGCTTCAGTGATTGCCCTGCAAATAACTCTGTTTCCTAACAAAGGTCTTTGCATTGGCATCACTAATCATCATGCAGTCATTGATGGCAAGTCCGCGACTATGTTTATCAAGGCGTGGGCCCATACGTGCAAAAACATAGAAAAAGAGTCCTCAGTGCCATCGTTGCCCGCCCAGCTTACGCCTTTCTTTGATCGGGAAGTTATTGAAGACAGTGCTGGGCTTGAGATGCTGTTCTTGAACCAATGGTTAGGCCCCAACAAGTTGGATTCACAAACTGACCCTCCAAGCTTGAGGATACGGCAAGAAATGGTGGGTGGCACCCAAGACTTGGTTCGGACCACATTTGAGCTGACTCGTGAAGACATAGAAATGCTGAGGCAAAAGGTTTTGTCTCAATTGAATGCAGAAGAGCCGATAAATGCTGCAGCAGATACAATTCACCTGTCAACTTTTGTGCTTACGTGTGCTTATATCTTGGTTTGCATGGTAAAAGCAAGGAAGGAAGAAGAAAATATTACTGCTCATAAAAGCATTTCCTTTGCTTTCTCGGTGGATGCTAGGAGCCGTTTAGACCCAATTCCAGAAAACTATTTTGGCAATTGTGTCTGTAGGCATTCCTTCGTTGAAGAAGCTGGGGAATTTATGGAGGAAAATAATGCACTTGCCAAAGCTGCGAAAAAAATTAGTAGCAAGATAAAGGGATTGCAGCAGGGACTTTTTGAAGGAGCAGATGATAAGCTACCAGAAATGGTTTCTATAGAACCTGGAACGCGGATTGCTGTTGTCGCGTCGCCCCATTTCCAGGTCTACGGCTGTGATTTTGGGTGGGGAAGACCAAAGAGGGTGGAGATGACTTCAATAGACAGAAGCGCAGCTATTTCTCTGATGGAAGGAAGAGAAGGGAATGGAGGCGTTGAAATTGGCGTGGCGTTGAAGATGCATCAAATGCAAGTTTTTGCTTCTTTATTTGTTGATGGTCTAAATGTGTAAGGTGTTCCTGTGACTAGTGGTACATTATACCTTCTCCATATGCAAGTTTCCTTTTTTTTTTTTTTTTTTTAATACTTTTGTTACTGTCTCCATTTGTAAGTTGGTTTAACAGATATCCCTTTGCCTGTAATTTTTCGGAGAATAATTTGCAGGTAAGGCTTGAGGCTGAACCATACAAAAGGTTTAATCACTTTTGTTCATCTTCACACGGATCTAGATTTCAATGGAACCTTGATGGCAACTCAAAACATTTTCGGACCTAGTAGAGTCCTGCTAATTCGTCAAGCCTACCTCTCGAATTATAATTTCAGCACAATAACAAAAAAAAAAATTGGTGCTTAAACCTCATTTCTTTCCCTCACCTGTCTACAAATAAATTTTTATTTTCGATCAAATTAACATGTTAAGTCTAACTTTGGTCTCTATGTTTAAAAGGACTTTATTGTAAAGGTCCATTTATTTTGTGTAAAATAATTTACATGAAAATAAGGTTTTTCATTTTTTGTTGTTTGTTTCGATTAAAATGAATCGTCAATGAAAAATATAAAATTAGTCAATCTAAAAATGACCAATTTTTCTGTAAAATTACTTATAAATTTAAGTTCTGTTTTTATTTTAATACATTTCACTAGTTACTTGTTAAAAGAGATGGATTAGAGAGAATGGTGAGGGATGGAAATAAGAGAGAGAGAGAGAGAGAGAGAGAGAGATGAGGAGAGAAAGGTAAAGAAATTGAAAGAGAAGGAGGAGAGAGACGCTAATGGAAGAGAGGAGTGGGGAAAGATATGAGGAAATGAAAGGGAGAGATGTAGATCAAAGAGGGAGAAACAGAGATAGAGAGTAGGAGAGATATATGCAAAGATGGACCGGAAAGACGAATAGATAAACAATGGAGAGATGTAAAATTAGATAGAGATAGAAGATAAAGAGAGGCTTCAAGATAAAGAGATGATTTCCCTCTTGTTTGGGAGGGAGGAATTCCTGCAAATAGAAAAGAATTTAGGTAGAAAATGGGATAAGTGTGTGTTTGGAAAGGAATACATGAAAAAAAAAACAAAAAACAAAAAAAGGGGCCCTAGGGTTATTTTCTTTGATCCCTACCAAAAGTGATTCCTCCAATTTTGGTGGGAGTCCCATTGCATGGTTTAATAAAATCACTCGAGAATTTATTCTCTTAATGTAATAAGGAAGAAATTTTTTACAACCATATTTATAAAATGTACAATAAAAATAAAAAAAATAATCATCATTTTTCGTTTCACATTTTATCACTGTTATTACATAAAATATAATAATTTTTACATTACCTAATAATAACCGAAACAAAACTCTTGATACCATTTAATATTTATCCTTTCGGGTGGGAAAGGCGGTTTGCTCCGCGCAGCCACCTCTCATTTTTTAGTGTAAAATTACGTTTCTGACGTTGTTTTCATTTTTTGAACTTTTACTTTTTACAATAAAATTAATATTATAATATATATATATATATATATATATATATATATATATATATATACTTTTTACTTATTTTCAAATAAAATATTTTTAATTTTATTTTTTCACATTATATTTTTCTAAACACAAGAAATACATAATTTTTTTATTAATGCTTATTCCTCACATTTTTATTTTTGCCATTTTTCTCTCTGCTTTTTTGTTTTCCAAACAAGTGAAAAGCGATAGATGCGAGAGTGAGAGAGAGAAAGGGAGATAGAGATTGAGGGGAGAAAGAGAGTGATGGAAAGAGAGAGAGAGATAAATTGACGGAGGAGAAAGAAGAAAAGTGGGATAGAAGAAAAATAGACGGAGAGCAATGGAGAGACAAAAGAGAAAATGAGTTTGAAAGAAAAGAGTTAGAGGTAGAGAGATACGATAGAGAGAATGTTACGTAATAAATGTAAAATAATTCACAATTTTCATATATGTCTACCGGCAAAATATTTTTAGTGTTTCATGTAAGTTCAATTGTAAATATTTGGTAATTTATAGAGTCTTTCCAATTTTATAATAGAGACACCTCTCTTACATGTAAATTTTTTTAGACAACGAAAAAAAGTGTAGTTAGAGGATTTCTGCTATGTTTATTTTATCAAAAATCCTCTCACTACCCTGTCCAAAAAAGTTTATAGATAGGAAAGATGTATATATTCTAAAGTTAGGAAGTGCCTACAAATTACTAAATATTTATAATTGAAACTTGTCACCCAACAAAATTACTAATTAGAAAATAACTTATTGTCCTCTAAGGATATCCAAGGATATCCAATTGTTAGAACTTAAATTTTATTTTAAAAGCTTTTGAGTTTAAATTCTTGAAAAAGAATGGAGTCATATTAATAAGAGAGGAGAGGTACTTTCATTGTATGACTTATAGTCTAATGAGTTTTTAATAGAAAAAATACTTATTTTAAAGAAAATTTTTTTCCTAAAATTATCTTTTTCAAGCAAATTGTTTTTTTAATTGAAAAGCAGTTTAAATGTAGAGCCTTATTACTTTGTTTGAGGGTTTGCATCGTAGGGAGAGAAAAAAAAATAATGAGGGTAAATCACTCTAATTTCGGAAGAAATACATGAAGTCAAATCTTTATTTTATTTTATTTTTTTGTAATGTATATATAGCAATGTTGTAAAAACGGGTTCGGACCGGTCGGTTCGACCGGTTCAACTGGTGACCGGCCAAAGGTCCGGACCGGTTTATGGCTACAGTTACTCCTTAACTCGGACCGGTCAAAACCGGTTTGAACCGGTCAAAACCGGTGAAACCCGGTCAAAAACCAGACCCGGTTCAACCGGTTCAAACCGGGTATAAAAGTTTTATAAATTATAATTTGATCCCAATGTTTATTTAAATTATAATTTGAGTTTTAAATTTAATTAAAATTTTTAATTTAATCCTAAATTTATCAAAACTTTCAATTTAGTCCTAAATTTATCAAAATTTTCAATTTAATCCTTAAAAATTAAAAAAGTAATATTTAATAATCATGTATAAGTATTATTTTTTTAAATTATTTTTATAAATATATATATTAATAAATACCGGTTCAAATACCGGTTCAACCTTGAACCACTAATATTTTCAGTTCGATGATCGGTCTAGTTCTAACAACTTTAATATATAGAGGTTTAGGCGGGCATAAAACTACCCCTGGACTGGCCCTATCGCTTTATTATCTTTTGACATTTTTAGGTGGACCCACTCGGTAATTTCTTTTTTTTTTTTTTTTCAACCTCTTTCTTCTTTGGATATGCCTTATCAATTATTTATTGATCCTTTTCTCAGACTTATATATATTTTTTATTTTTGAGACCCGATAATTGCCCTGTCCCTAAATGGTTTTTAGCTTTTAAAATATATAATAAGAAATAATTTTTTTTATTCACTCTGGCGGACTCCCGTCGTTGATTCGTTGGAATTGCCCCGTCCACTGCAATTTTCCCTTTTTGTTTTTTTAACAAACTTCTGGATGCTGGAATGGATGAGCCTCAAGGTGCCCCCCAATAATGGGGTCTTTGCTTTGAGCAGACTAGTCTTTGAGTGTGCCAGCCCTGCTCCGCTGGTTTTCTACGGCTTCGGCTGACGAGTTCTCGCCATTGAACCTGGGGCACCAAACCACAAAATTTGAAGCACACACAAAGCGCATTCGATGTGGGAGTCGTCTCCCAATGCGTTTATTAGATATTGTTAACTCCATTGTCTCCCTTAAGACAAATTTTTTTGATAACACATATTCAAGTATACGATAAATCATTAAATTATTGAAAATATATTAAATTAAAAAAAAATTATTAATTATCACTAAATATGTTGTGTGCCTTTTATATATCTTAATATACGTATTTACGTAGTCAAACTACCATATTTGGGAAATATTAATATACATTATCAAACTACATATTTGTGTTCTCTTTTATATCTTAACTATTAATAGACTCGTATGATGCACAGATTTAATCATATTTTTTAAAAAAATTTATCTTTACTTTATTTTATTTAAAAGAAAAAATGAAAAGAATTCTAAATTTTGAGTATTTTTTTTAGGAATTTTTTAAAATTTTTTAAGAAAATAAAAAGAACTTTTTTCCTTTTTAGGAAAACAATTTGGAAGTAGTGTTTTTTTTTTCTTTTGAGTAAAAAAATTATAGATAAATTTGAGAGATTTTTTTTAATCTTTTTCTTTTTTTAACAAGGAAGATTTGTGAAATAGTTTTTTAATTATTTTATTTTACCATAAATTTATAGTTATAGAGATTTAACTATAGTTAAAGTCAAAATATATAAATTAATAGAATTATTATTTAATTATAATTAGATTTATATTAATTGTGAATTTTAATTTTAATTGTGATAAAATTTTTATAATTATAAAAATTTTAATATTATTTTTAATTTTCAAATTTTTTAGAAATCGTCACATATTTAAGAAAAAAAATTAAATTTTTTTTTAAAATTTTAATTTTATATACTTACATATATTTATGTAGTTAAACTATTCTAAAAAAATATTTGGGACTCTCTATTTTACGACGTGCCCATGGGGCTTCGCGTGCAATTAATACGGCTTGCTTCCCATAAAGAGTTCCATTTAACAATCCCTTTTTTTTTTTCAACGAACTAAAAGCTCCAAAAATATAAGCGCATGTGGCATTAAGAACAGCCAATAAGGCCGTACCCGGAGGGAGTGGAATCATATTTCAACTATTGTTGGTTTTTGTTCAAGAAATCAAAAGTGGAGTGGAGTACGATGATTTGGCTTATCTAGATAGTCAATGAATTCTAAACCAAGTTATTGTGCTTGATAATTTTATTATTCTTTTTTTGAATATTACTTGTTCATAAATTTATATTATATAATTTTATTTATTTTTATTTTATTAAATAAATTTTATTTATTTTTATTTTATTAAATAAATTTTATTTATTAAGTAATATAAAATTATTAATAAATTATATTAAAAAAACAAGCGAGTCGAATTAGAACCCAAAATCATTGGTAATTTGGGAGTTGCATTGGACCAAAAATGTTGACCGGCATTATTCAGTTTATCAACGCTTTAAATATATTAAATTTATAAAATAAATAAATAAATAAATTATTAAATATTATTAAATTAACAACATATATACTGTATGTTTTGCTAAATATTTGTAAGCGATTTTATTCTTACTTGAAATCTAACTTTGCGGGCACTCCACAACGCGTTGGTCTTGTTGAAGCCAGTCAACGGATTAAGGCTGGCATTACTGGCATCCATGACATTCTCTTTAAAGTTAAGAAACGCAGGAGGCCAGCAAGCAGTTGAGCGCACCCATGCTCTCCATATGTAACGAAAAGTGCTGCCAGTTGAACGGGTTCAGTAGGCTTCTCAATTTGGTTCTATTAAAAAAATTTATTAAATTATAAATTATATGAGTGTTAAAAAATTTTAATTTAAAAAATTTGTCTTGAATATAATAAATTATTAATTTTAAATAATAATATTTATATTTTACATAATAAAAAATTAAATAATAAATTTTTATTATATAAAATATAATATTATTATTTAAAATTAATAATTTATTACATTTAGACTCCATCTCCAGATCGAAATCATCCCGTTACTAACCTATTTCCAAACTACGTACACAACAAGTGTTTGACAGATCTGCTACTTCTCCGCCTATGATTTGACCTTGATACATTCAAAATAAATTTGTAATTTCTTAATCACTTGTGTTCCCTTTGAAACCCAGAGAATTGGCTCAATCCTCGGTAACTTATTTGTGTGGAATACATCTGGATCATTCTGATTTTAGTCCCTCTTTTTTTAAGTATTCTTTTTTTTTTCTTTTTCCATTGATGGTAGCAAATATTATGTCACTATAATATAGTCACATTTAATTAAAAACATATGACCCATTATGGCCAACTCGGCTTGGCCAAGTTGGTAATGAGGCTTTTGCCTCATTTGGGTTGGGTGGTGGGGAATTCGATTGTTACTCTCAAATTCTTTAATTTGGAAATTACCTATATGTTTGACTCAAGGTTCTCAGAACCGAATCGGTCATTGAACCGAAAAGTTGAGAGGTTCAAGGTTCAACCGGTTCGACCGGTAAAACCGCTGTTAAACCGGTAAAATCGGTATTTAATATTAAATATATAAAAATTAAATTTTTATATAACTTATATAATTATATAAAATGTTATATTATATAAGAATGATAATAAATATTTAAAATAAAGTGTATTTTAAGAATTATATTAATATTTACATACATTAAAGATATTACAATTAGTATATTTAATAAAATATAATTTATAAAAATTAATTTAAAAAATAATATTTATAAATAGTGATTAAATATTAATTTTTAAATTTTAAAGATTAAATTGAAAATTTTAATCAATTGAGGACTAAATTAGAATTTTTAGTTACAATTCTTTCATTTTGAACTCTTCCATCTAAACAAGGACAAAATTAATATGAATACCCATAAAATATTAAAAACTAAAGTCATAATTAATTTGGATTTAAACTTTAAAATCAAACAAGCATTTAAAATTTTTTTAGGGTTTTTTTCTTTTTTTTTTTAAATTCCAAACCGGTCCAACCGGAAGAACCGGTACCGGTTCACCGGTTTCCGGTTGAACCGGCCGGTTCTCCGGTTCTCTGGCCGGTTCTCATCCAGAACGGTTTTTTGTGTGAACCGGACCGGATTAAGGACCGGTTTCCGATTTTTCCGGTTGAACCGGCCGGTCCGGTCCGGTTCTTACACCCATGGTTTGACTAGGGATATTGGTATTTTCGTTCTGTGTTCTTTAAATTGGTTTCTCCTGTCTACTTTAATAATTAACTCATTAACAGCTAATTATTAGTTATGTTAAAAAAAATATGGCTCATTACGCTGGAAGAAACAATAGATTCAAAAGCTCAAATTTTTTGATAATTAACTCATCGTTTTCAATGCTATTTCGATGTGAAGGATGGAAAAATATAAGAGGAAGGATGAGCGGATACGAGAGGAAAGGAACGAGAAAAGAAGGACATGTATCTATCTTTGGGATGTGTGCTTGCGACAAAAAAGAAACGAGAGAAGATTCTACCGTGTGTGATTTAAGTTGTGTTTGTTTATAGGAAAATATTATTATAAAATTTTTTCTTTATTTTTCAACGTTTGGCGGACTAAAATAAAAAAAAGTCAAATGAAAATATTCATCAGTCAACAGGCACATATAAAAGCATCCGGGGCAAAACGTCTTCTCCTCATTATAAGTTAGGGCATCATACAAGGCCAAACGGTTTGGTATACGTTGTAGATAGATGATAATTTATGTAATTGTGAATATATTTTATGTAATTATAATAAAAAAATATAAAAAAAAAATAATATTTTTTTATATCACTTTTTATTATTACAGATACATAAAATTTATCTATAATTATATAAATCAGCATTTGCCCATCAGCCCATGCAGACCAACGTATACCCACTAACTTTTTCTGTATAAGATAACGTCATTTTACGGAAGCACACAAGGGGCAAAAGACGAATCGCCAGAGAGACTGCAATCGCTCGTAGGCCTCGTCGGCCGTCCTCGTCGATCTCCCCCGTGGCCTTCGTCGACCTCGCAGGCCTCCCTCTACCTTGTCAGCGGCCTTCATTGGTCTCGTCGGTCACTTCATTGCCGTCCCAGGTGATTTTGGCCGTCTAATGAAACTTGAATACTGTTACGGCTTCAAGTAACAAAAAAGGCCACCATCAACGGCGACAATGGTGAGGACGACATGATTCGGTACTAGCCAAGAAAAGAGACAATCGTTACACCATATAGAACTAAGGGTGAGTGGGGTTTCTAGCCCGAGAAATCAATTTATTCCATTTTTTCCAAGAACCACTGGAGACAAGATTGAAAGATTGAAGAAAAAACACCAAATGCCGATGAATAATTTAGATCCGGTCGTGATAAAGGGTAGGTGGGGTTTTTCACTCAATAATTAAAATAATCTTAGTTGTATTATGATTGAAAAAGATAACATTAAAGTATACATTTTTACAAAATTTATATTGTTTTTCATGTGCACCAAAAACAAGAAAATATTCTTCAACAAATTTCAGCATTACAGGCAAACAATGAAAAATAATTTATTTTCCTTACAAAATGTTTTATCAATAAATATTTTATACAGATAAATTATTTTACATCAACCAAATGGACCCTAAATGTCACATATAAAATTCACATATAAGGTAATTGGATTTTGATATATGGACAGAGAAATTAATTAAAAGAGTATTTAGAGATGCCTTTTATTTTCTTTTTTTCTGAAAAAAAAAAAACTAAATCCGATATCTTAAAACTTAATTTAAAAAAAAAAACACTTTTCAACTTTTTTTTCTTTTTTTAAAGTTGTGGCTGAATTCTCTATCTACCAATCTTCTTTGTAATGTAAAAGGTCATTAGATGAAGATTTGGAAGATGGAGTCTTAATTAAAGTCAACTGATTCAAGTAGAAGCATCCGTGGGAGTTGATCGAAAGATATAAATTTCAAGGATCCCGAATCTCGTCATTATCATTCCGCCCCTCTTTTCTTTTTCACGTGCACATGGCAACTTTGCATAAGCGGCAATATAAAATAGTTAATCCAAGTCCTACCATGGGTAAAATGTAGAAGAGTTCTCTTACATAATTTAATTTTACATAACACTAAAATAATTCTGCAAATTATTTATTTTAATTTTAACAATCTAACGGTGTACATGACTTCAGAGTATTTGGGGTAACTACCTATTATTTCCGAATATACAAATACAACTTAAGGCGTTCATCTTCCATGGCTGGATGGGTAGCAGCCATGAAATGTACCATACACACGCAACGACACACACACACATATACAACATGTGAATTATTAGTAAACATGCAAGAGAATGCACATCATTGTACACACACACACACACACACAATAAAAACATAGATACACATGCACACAGTCTTGTTAGCAAATCAGAACTTCTGTATGAAGTCATAGATTTGCTTATTTATCTCGTCGGGCTTCTCTTCAATGATGAAGTGAGCTACACCTTCCATCACAACTACTTCCTCCAGAAATGGAACATCTCTCTTGAATCCGCCATTGTGTATATATTCCTTGGCACCATAAGAATTGTAGTTACCGTCCAGATCCCCCACAATGAACTTTGCGGGCACCAACACCTGTGCTCCAGTCCATGGTGCAGAGAGTTCCCAGTTTCTGTAGTATGAATGACAAAAACGAACAAGATTTATATAAAATAGTACAATGCCAGCCTGGCAAAGGCCTTTGAAAGTTATTCAAGTCCCAGCAAAATTGCACTCTCAAATTTTATGCAAAATGATTTGTTACGAGACCCATGATAATCCATTGAATAATGAATTATATAATGGAATAACTTTTATAAATCCTATCCTCTTTTTTTTTAAGGATTTAAACTCAAGTCTTATAGAATATAATTCTTGAGCTCTAACTATACCGGGTTATCTTCTAAAAGACGAATTTTTAATTGATTTTGGCGTGCAATAGTAGTACAAAAGCAACAGGCCTGTTAGTTTGGCATCCTGAATATGGAAGAGGAACATACCGATCTATATTCCGGTAATAGTTCAATCCTCTAGTAAAGCCTGTCTTCTTAAATTTGGTGGTGTAGTACTTGATATCTTCCTCGGATAGCCATCCGGGCAAGTCAATCGGGGAGTCCGACGGGTGACCAAACCCTTTGCCCTCAGGCAAAAACAGGGGACCTGGAGTCCGATATGCATAGAATTCCTTCAAAACTCTCTCGGTACCCATCCGTGCAAACTCGGCTTCTATATCTCCAGGCTTCTAAAGAAATAACCAAGAACATGGTCAGATGAGCAACTCGCATTTACATCCTCAAAAAGCCAAGCAAGGTGACTTTACAATCAATTGAAAATTCTACACATGCGGTAGAATGCTTCTAGCACAATTTATTGGGACACCCTTGTTGCAACCTTTTGATTCCAAGGGGGAGCAGATGCAAGGCATAGGCAGTGGGGGCGATTACAGCAACAAAATATTTTTAACCTATTACTATAGGAAGAGCTTGCCCTAACTCACATTTTTACTACTAAATGGTGTCTAATATTTGGATTAATGTTTAATTATAAATACAACTTTTTATTTTTATAAAATTCATCCCTTCGTTTTTACAGTGAATTAATTTTATATTTTTCTCTTATATGACTGTTAAATTTATTAAAATTTACACTATCTACTCATCTATTTATTGAGGTTTATTAAATTTATATAAATTTGAACTATTAAGTCCATATATATTGAAATTTGCAATCTGACAAGTAATTGAAAAATAACCTGAAACCTGACGATGTAGTAATCATCTCCATAGAGAGCTCTTAAAGTATCGACAACTCTTCTTTCAGGATCCCTAGGATTGAAGAACACGCTCAAGCTGACCAAACCTTTGACTCGGTCCGGTCTAAATAGACACAACTGCCAAGCCATGTAAGCTCCCCAATCGTGGGCTACCACAAAGACCTTTTCTTGGCCGGGAGCCACCGTGTCGATGAGTGCGACGAGATCGCCGACGACATGGAAGCTGGTGTAGCTGGTCACGTCCTTCGGCGCATCCGTGTCGCCGTAGCCTCTCAAATCCGGAGCCACTGCCCGGTAACCAAGCGAGGCCAGAAACACGATCTGGTGCCGCCAGGAGTACCATAGTTGGGGAAACCCGTGGACAAAGAGGATCACTGGGCCGCCCACTGGGCCTGCCACTGCTACGTGCATGTTAATGCCATTGACCTTAACGGTTTTGTGCTCTATGGCCTCCATGGATGTTTGTTTGCTGAGAAAATGGCTCGGGAAAGTTAGTCTTTGCTTGGTAAAAAAATGTAAACCGAGAACAAAATGAAGGAGAAAAAAAATGAGTGAAAGTAAAGTTAAAACAGAGAAAATAATGTAAGTTGTAAAATTAATTTTACATGGAAAAGGCGCATGTTGAGAAGAGAGAAAACCCCTAGTGTCCTAATTAAAATATTAATTTTGCTCTTCATAATCCAAATACTGCTATAAATATATAATGTTTATCAGTTTAAATAATAAGTTTCAGCAATTTATTTATCATGATCACAATATTTGTAGTTTGTGTCATATAAAATTTATTTATTTCTGACCATAGAAAATATATAACAAAAAGCTTTGTGATACAGACAAATTGAATACTAGATATAAGTTGGAAAAGGGCCCTCCAAAGACTTTGAAGCGTGGTCGGCCTAGGAGAAAAAAAATAAAACAGAGAAAATGATCAAAGAATTGGCCAGTCTTGAGCATTGATTGTCTAGAGTAGTTAGTTTACTGATCTTAGGTCAGGAAAGAGGTTGAAAGTTTCATCTCTACCTCTTCTAAATTTCTAGAACAGCGACAATTCGATTAATGGAAGCCAGAGGAGCGACTTTAAACAACAAATAAAAAGAAAGCAAGAGGAGCGACGCAAGATTAACGGCAGCTATACGTATCTGCCTCTTTGATAATTTGGGAGTTAACACAGAGCCAGTCTTTATATAACTTTTTGATGGGAACAATAAAGCTTTCCCTTCAACCTTGCGAGGAATCAAATTTGACGGGCAAAAGCAATTAAGTGTCTTTCATCCCCCACATGGCAACCTCATTTTGCTTTCTTACAAGCAAACTAGCTATTGTCATTTTCTAGTCACAAATTCTCTCTTCCAACCCTTTATTCCTTCTCTCAAGCAACTGTGTCAATGATGGAAATAGCTACACCATAGAGCATTAATCACGTGATTTCCGGGTCCTAGACCTTAGAGAAGGATTGAACCGAGAGGATGATGCCGTCATTTATACTCAACAATTAGCTGTGTTTGTTGATGGAAGAGATATATATTTTGAAAATGTTGCGTTAGGTTTGGCATGTGACGCCTAATTGGTAACAGCTTTGTGACTTTGCTCATTTGGACGCCTAAGATACAAACACATATATAACAAGATATGAGGATTTTTAATTTGACTCACATTATTCTATCAGTATAATTTATTTATAATCATAAATCACGCAATGGGTGGCATCCACTTAAAATAAAAAAATGAAAAAATAAATTTATGTGATATAAGATCATAAGTGAGTTTTATTCACAAAAATAGAGTAAAATTAGCAAGCACTGAGTAAAATTAATATATCATGTATAGCGCGAGTCTATTATAAGAATTTATTTCTTATTTAATTATTTTCTTAGAGTGTTGATAAAGAAAAATCTGTTAAAAAATAAATTACTAATGTGGGTCGTTTAATAAGGAAGAAAATTTTGAATGTTATTGCGTCTAGTGACCCATGATGTCTAGAAGTCATGAAGATTATGCACTCAACAGTAAAATTGTACATGAATTAATGGATCTAATCTCGAGTGAGGTCGATTTGTAACTTTAAAAGAATTTACTTTGGATCTACAAAGTTTCAAAGAAAGAGGGAGAATTTTAGCTTTTTTCTTTCTTTCTTTCTTTCTTTTTTTTTTTAAATGAATGTTGATTAATGGAGAGAGAAATCATCTCTATTTGTATGAAATGTTCTTTTTAAATGAATTCCAGTGAAACTAAATATATTAATGTGATAAGCTCAAAACACAAAACATATCATGTGGGACAAATAAGTGAATTCTACAATCAAGTTGCTTGTTGGATTGCGAAGAAGATTGAGTAATAAACCCTCGTTCTAATAATTCAGCCTTTTAGGGTTTCTTACTATGTGGCTCGAACCCATTTCTTTAAGAAAAAAATTTATTGCTTTATTGAGGTAGTTGTAAAATATCTGCAAAGTCATATGAGCTTTGGATGATTAAATTCATAAGAAGTAAAAATAAGAAAACTGTTACATCCTTTTGAATGAAACTATATAATTACTTGTTAAAATATAAAATAATTACTTGTTAAAATCTAAATCCACGTAACGCCACTCTTTCTTTAACTAGAAGGTTACGTTTGACCAAGTACATTTTTAGCGGCGGATTTGAATAAGAGTATGGAAAATTCTTAAGGACAATACAATTGTAGGCACGCAACAAGTAAGCATCGATTTAAATTATTGGATATTAAAAGATATATTGAATTTGAAAATAAAAAAAAAAAATAAATCATTAAATACGGTTAATTAGATTGTATACTTGTCTCTTCTTGTTTGCCCACGTAGTCTTGCTCGATAATTGAAGCTACAGGAGTAGATGCACTTTTCTATATTTTTGTTACCGATCATAGTTATTAATTCCAAATTGTACTTCGACCCAAACAGCAGATTTAGTCGTTAGGATACGGGTTCAACCAGTGATATCAACAAGTACTTTCTCCAAAAAAAAAAAAAAAAAAAGGAAAAAGACATCAACAAGTAACGCCGGTTTAATAAGTATGATTCTTGATACGTTGTAGCTTTCTTGAGATCAAATGTCCGTTTTAATTCTTTCCTTATATGTGTTCCATAGAGGTTTCAAAATTCCTTTTCCGGCCCAGTAAACATCATGGGTCCTCATGTTTTTTGGGCCTAGGCGTAGCCTGTGTCAACAGTTTTGTTTTCATTCTGAAATGATTACGAATAAAAAAAGAAAAATGAAAAAAAGCGACGATTTATGATTGATTTGGTACTAGAATAGTTTCTAAGACTAAAAGTTCCCAATTTGAAATTTAGTTGAAGTCAATTATTCAAAAAAAAAATGGAGAAAGAAAGTGTGGCACAAAGAGCAATCGCGATCATCTACCACCAAATTATGGTTACTTAAAAACGTTGATATATACTCATTCCTCTAATCCATAAACAAAATACGGAAAAAGAAAAAAAGAAAATTCCAATTCTGATTGGATTAGATGGTTACTGTGATTCATAAATTCAATTGGATTCATGTGGGGTCATTTACACCGAATCATTTTGTCTAGGAAGCTAGGAGACAACAATTTTGCCGCCGTAGACGGTAGACACACATTAGACACAGATATATGTATCACATAATATGGTTATATGTACGATATGTCAAAAATGTATCCACCAAAAAAAAATAAAAAAATTGTTCAGACGCAACATGAACACATCAAGGTCACACTCAATACATGTCTGTGATATGCTGTGAGAAATTATTTTTTTTTTGTATTAAGTACTATATTTCATTGTTTTGAAAACCAAACGGGACTGTTTGAACCAGTGACTGACCAGAGGTCCGGATCGGTTTAGAAAAATTTTTAGGGGTGATTCGAACCGGTCAAAACCGGTTAAGAACCGGTCAAAATTGAATCGGTTGGACTGGTTCAATAAAATTAAAATTTTCATAAATTATAATTTAATCTTAAATGTTATTTAAATTATAATTTAAATACTAAATTTAATTTAAAAGTTCAATTTAGTTCTAAATTTGATCAAAAATTTTAATTTCATCATTAAAATTAGAAAAATTAATATTTAATCGATATCTATAATTATTATTTTTTTAATTACTTTTATACATATATATATTATTAAATATCGGTTTAAATACCGGTTCGACAGGTTTAACCGGTTGAATCTTAACCCACTAATATTTTCGATTCAATAATCGGCCCAGTTCTGACAACCTTGCTATATTTTATGTATTTGTGTACATTTAGTCCTTTTTTTTAAATTTTGACAATAAAAATTAAACTTAACACGAAATCATTTTTACACCTATAAATGAAGGCTTATAAATAACACAATATATATTTTCAATAATAATATTTGCTTGTATATATATATATATATATATGATTAAAGAGAAGACAAGTGGGAAAGACCAGGAGTTTTCCAGTCCTGTGGCCTGTGGATTTTTTATAGAGTTAAAAAATCTTAGACTAAATGAGTGACTATATATAGGTTCGCATTATAGTTATATAATTTACGTATGCATCAAGTTCAAAAATAATAATAATAGTAAGTATGCATCAAGGATGACCATATGTGATGATTTATTTATTACAAGAACAAGATTGATGACTTCACTATTATTTAACCAACCATGTGGCCATTAAACGTTTATGTTTAATTTTTTGTAAAATGCGCTGTTAACGACAGCCCTCGAAAATAATAATTGAACAAACTATGATGGCATCAATGATGACGAGAGAAAAACAAAGTTGATGGCTTCACCATTATTTAACTAACGACGTGGCCTTTCTCACAAAATATTATTAAAAAAAAAAACCAACAGTGTGGCCATCGGATGATCCTTCTTGAACACTTTTAATTTTCTATATTGAAAGCTTTAATCAAACTGTTCTTTTGCACACTCTCACTGTCTTAAACGAGGTTACACTATGTGCAAATGAAAGCTATAATTGATTTGGTCAAAAAAAAAAAAAGCTATAATCGATATTTTGCTGTATGGGAATGGACTCAAGCTATTTGTAATTTACAAGGGCATTGATTTTTTAAAACACATGAATTGTGCATTATCTTAAAGAAATGGATGCAAAGTTTTTGTTTTTTTTAGAGTGAATACTACTTGGAAAGTAACATTAGGGGATAAGTTCACCAAGAAATCAATAATTATTTGATTTTTCAAATCTCAGTCAGCAATTTAAAAAAATTATAATGTGGGTGAGTTCAGTTAGATAAAGTTTACAAATAGGCGAAAAAAACATTAATTTTTTAAAATTTGCCATCAATTGCTAATATAGACACACACGTGGCTCAAGCAGTGAACAACTTATGCCTACATGATTATTATTAATTTCTCCCCCTCTTGCTTTCACCAAGCAGACCATTATATAAGCACAAGTAAGCACAAAAGTTGACAAGTGAATTGTATTTTCTGCTGCATTTATCGGCTCTTCTACATTCAATTGAGACAAGACGTTTTGCCTCACCAATTTGATGTCTTCGCGAGTCAGCTCAAATGTGAACCGAACCAAGTCTTGGGTGTCACCCATTTCTTGCGGTATCTTCAAGCTTCGAGGGTCGGTTTCTGAATCCAACTTGTTGGGGCCTAACCATTGGTTCAAGAACAGCATCTCAAGCCGAGCACTGTCTTCAATAACTTCCCGATCAAAGAAAGGCGTAAGCTGGGCCGGCAAGGGTGGCACTGGGGACTCTTTTTCTATGCTTTTGCACTTATGGGCCCACGCCTTGATAAACATAGTCGTGGACTTGCCATCAATGACTGCATGATGACTGGTGCCTCCAATGCGAAAACCTTTGCTAGGAAACAGTGTTATTTGCAGGGCAATCACTGAAGCCTTTGTATCAGAGTTGGACAACTCAGGTACGTATGGACGCGACTCAATAGCTTCACGGATTCCATTGCTTGAGAGGCGGTCAAAATCTGCGTTTGACAATGCAACAGTGAGTGAAACTGTGTCGTTTGGACTGTATAAAACGATGGGTTTGTGGGAATTTGAGGTCCAGGCAAGGTGGCCAGCCAGAGGAAGGAAGTGGAGCAGTGTATATGAGAGCAATTGCTTAAGTTTGGGAAGGATTATTGTGTTAAAGAATTCTGGACTTGAATCGATATTGTAAAACCACAGAGACTCAGCGGGTTGAACTTTAAGCATGATTATGTCGTAGAAGGTGAGGGGAAGCGTCACGGATTGGTTTGCTATCTCCGGTGAGTCGAACGCCGGAGCAACTTGGTACCGACCTAGAATTTCGACACAGTTTGGTGGTGCCATGACGGGTAGAGATTAGAGGAATGGTACGCTTTAATAGAGTTTCTAATTGAACTCCATTTTTTTCGTCCTATACTGGGTTATATAAACCTTCGCAAACCGTTACAGTCAAGTACTTCTATCGATAAGATTAGATTAAATTGTGTAATTTCGTAAATTGATCTGATAGAAATAATCTCGATTGCGTTAACTATGAACTTGACGATGACAGATCCCAAAAGTTAAAGACCGAAATAAAAAATTAAAAAAAATTAATATTTAAAAAATTCATAAAAGGTTAGAAGTAATTTTCCCTCTTTCTCCACTCTAGTAGTATGGGAAAAGTGTTGACAGATAATAAAAAAAGGCAAAAGCTTGAAAGGTATATAATGATAGATATACAATTAGTACATAAAATTTATATTATTAAATTTTAAAAAATATATTAAATTTTAAAAAATATATTAAATTTAAAAGATAAAAAATTATTAAATTATTAAATTAATTATATATTTTTTATAAAGCGTAAATTATGTGACTGCTTAGTAGACGTTGAATAAAAAATACCTGAATCATTATTGTTAGTAACAAGGGGGGTGGGAAAAACTTTTGACCACGAAAAAGAAGTTTATAAAACCAACAATTAAAAGGGTTATTATGTAATCATACTTTGGTAAAAAAAAAAAAAACATAATTATATAATTTACGTTATATAAAAAATATATAATTAATTTTATAGTTTATTTATATTTATATTTTTTAAATTTAATATATTATTTATAATATAATAATTTAAATTTTTATGTAATAATTTTATTTTTATTATTTTGTATTTATTTAATTTTTTTAATTTAAAAATCAATTGGTGCCTTCGAGGTCCCAATGCTAATCCCAATCATCAATTTTTGATAAAAAAAAAAAAAAATTCTTCCGTACCTTTCCAACGAACTCTTCACTAAAATCCAGGTAAGCCAAATCATGCTTCTCCATTCGTCCTTTTGATTTTTTATGGAACAATTATAAATGTCAAAATGGGTCATCGGGTCGGATTTGAGTTGTGTCACTTCAGGTTCGGGTCATTTCGGATCGGGTCACTTATGGATCAAGTTATTTTCGGGTCATTTTGGGTTGGGTCACTTCGGGGTCGGATCAGATTCGGGTCAACCCATGAGTTGGTCACGTCATAAAATATAATGACGTAACATTTTTTATTAAAAATTTTAAAAATTTAAAAATTTCAAAAATTTTACTAAAAATTCTTAAAAATCAAAAAAAATCATATGATTGAAAAATAATTGAAAAAATTTCTTTTAAAACATTCTAAAAAATTAAGATAAAATTTAAAATTGTATAAAAAATTTCAAAATATTCTTAAAAAAATTATAATTAAGATTTATATTGAAAATAGTATAATCAGTACTTTTTATAATATAAAATATGCTAAATTTTTTCATTTTATTTTTTTGTTCCCTTAAGAAAAAAAAAATTCGAGTCAAACGGGTCGGGTTAGGGTTGGGTCGGATTTGACCCAAAGATTTTCGAATCATTCGAGTTCAGGTCATTTCGAGTTATGTTATTTTTCGGATCAGATTCAGATCGTATTTTTTGAACAGATTCGGATCAACTTATCAAATCGAGTCAGATTTTGACGTCTTTAAAACAACAATAAATAGAATTAATTTGCACTTCCCAGCCAGTATGGCTCAATTTGCTGTTCTTATGTCACGTGCGCTTACATTTCGGAGGTCTCAGTTCGTTGAAAAAAAAATATTTATTGTTAAAGGAAACTTTTATGGGACGCGAGCCCTATCTGGAGCAAGAGAAAGAAAAGTCCCATACATTTTTCGGAAATCGGTGAAGTTAATAAATGCACAAATAGTGTTTATAAGCGGTTCAACATGGCGCGAGTTTTGAGACGTGAGCTCGTCAGCCAAACGCCGTAGAGCACACCCCTCGACAGATATTAATAGGGTTCGGATCCCCAAATCGAGAATCACTCGGTCTGAGTGCCCTTTAATTGGAAGGGTTGCCTGACTCGAGCGGGTGGTGGGCGACGCGGTGGCTTGGCCGTGGAGAGAGAAAAAGAGAGAGTGCTAAGACAAAAAAATAAAAAAGAGAAACAGAGGTGGAGTGATCGGGTTCTACTAATTTTTTTTAAATTTTCCTACATCTAAGTCAATTGATTAAAAAAAAGAAGATAATTAGAGAGATTGAACATTCGAATTCTCAATTTTATATTTATTAATATAATATTAATACTATTTAATTAGAAGCTCATAGCTATTAAGATTAAATTTGATATGTAATAGATTTAAGTACAGAAGTTAGTTAAACTTAAGTGTATATGAGTAAAGGTTTATGTATAATAAATAGTGTGTATAAAAATTAAAATTAATGGTAACAGACTTAATTTTAATATGCAATACACGTAATTTACAAAAAACAAAAATAAGAAAATGTGAAATTACCATGTTAGCCCCAACAACTTTCACATTGTGGCCATGTATCACAACTTAATAAGGTGAGTTTCAACTCGAAAATCTACTATAAAAGAATTGATAATCATAAGACCGAATTGAGATCTTACCGATCACCGATTAGAATCATTGACTTCATTTATGATCATAAAATCGTAAAATTTTATAATTTAAATTAAAATATTAATAATTTTAATTGTGACCTGAAAATTATCTAATTCAAAATAACTTGAATCTGGAGTGACCTACCTCGAGCTCCCAATCCACCCGTTTGACACTATAAACAACATAGGCACACCCAAAGAAGAAAGAGGCCAGAAAGAGGCGGGGAGAATTAAAAAGGAAAATTATCATTAGCTCCCTTTCCAACGATGACTGAAAATAATTATGCACCCAAAGAAAGAAGCCAAAATAATTTCCACAAGCCCGTCAAAATAAAGAAGCATAACAAAAAAAAAAGAGGAAAAAAAAGAAAAACCGATGACTTCTCGAGCCCAAACAGGACTGTTGCCTGGTAATTTTCTTTTCGTTTTTGTACTATGGTTCTATTCTTGAAATAAACACCGTTACGTAACAGTTTATAAGAAATAATATAATAGTAACAAGAGGGTTATGGCGCATGTTGGTGGTTGTCACCACCCATTTAATTTTTCTTGTATTCAACTATCTTATGATAGTGTCGGTGTCGCTGCCATCCAGAATTTTCAAATGTCCTTCAAATTCTGGAGGCGAATAATACACTGGCATTTTCCCTTTCACCACATTTGCCTTGCCCCGCGAAATTTCGCTGAGTATTTAAGTTCCGGCGATAAAAATATGGTAATTAGAGGGAAAATATTTGCTGCCTTCCTGTACAACGTCGGCCATGCATTTTCCGCTCACCCAAGGGCTTGAATCTTCTCCTTTTCCCACTCAAAGGTTTCTCCCCCCACCCCAATCCCCCCCCCCCTCCCAGCCCCGGCCGCCGCCCTAAAAAAAACATGTCTTAATTAAGTTAGAAATTACCAATTTCAATTTAGTGTAAATAAGATCAATAAAAAAAAAATTATTTAAATAAAATCAAAATATTTTTAATTGTTTATTTTTTTTAAATCAAATATTAATTACTGATGTGATATATGATATAGACCGCGATATGACAAGAACTAATTCACACAGTCAACATTAATGCCAACGAGGAAAATGATGACGCTGGAGCTTAGAAATAAGTTATTAATTTTGATTTACACTTAAAAGATGAAATTTTGAGAAAATAATCTTAAAAATTTTGTAAAAATTTAAAATTAACTTTAAAATTTTAAATTATATAATTCATAAAATTCAATGTAAAATTTTTAAAAATTCAAAAAAATTTGAAAAAATATAAAAATTTAATAGAAAATTCAAAATATTTTAAAAATTCTTGAAATTCGAAAACAATTTTGAATAATTTTGAAAGTATAAAAAATTCTAAAAGTTAAATTTTTTTTTAAAAAAATATAATTTTCCAAATAATTCTAAAAATTTAAAAAAATATTTAAAAAAAAAACCATCTCGACCCCTGTTCCCTCGACGCACCATCACTGCCGCCACTTAACAATCTTCGCAGCCGTTGACAGCACAGCAACTCTCACCCTTCTCTGTCTCCGATTGCTCTCAAATTAAGGCAGAAATCGTTCTAATGAAGCTCTGTTTTTTTTTATTATTTTGTTCTTATTTTCTTTTTTTCGTAATTTCTAGCTTTTCTCTTTTCTTATTGGGTTTGGTTATTGTGTAATGATTTGGCAGATATAAGCTGGTGAGTGATTTCTTCGATGGCGAGTCTTGAGCCACGAAGCTTCCGGCCCACCTCTGACTAGTGGATTTCAGAGGCGTATGCCCGCAACTCTGAGACCCTGACCAAGGCGTTCCACGAATTTCTCCAGATTGGCGTTGGAATTCGAGGGCACCGAGCTCGTCTCAGGGTAATTGTTCTGCAAGACTACGGATCGGGCCGCCCCTAGCGTCAAAGCGGGATAGTAGAGAAGCTCCTTGGCCTGATTCGGCGGCAATTTCAAAGAGAGCTTGCATTATTTTATAAAAATTTTAAATTTTAAAATAATATTTATTTAATTTTAAATTTTAGTATTATTATTTTTATTATTTTTTAATAAAATTATATTAGAAGAGTGATTAATGACAGTTAAAAAAGTTATTAATTACAATTTTGTTAAGAGTATATATTTTTTTAATATATATATATATATATCTCGAACATCGTTTTAGAGGCTTAAATTTTAGTTAAAAACTTCAAAAAAATATAAATTTGTAAGTTTATAATAATAATATTTATATTTTATATAATAAAAAATAAAATAATAATATTTTATTATTTAAAATTAAAAATTTATTATATTAGGTACACTTCCTAAAAGTTAAAAAATTTGACGTCCCAAATTTTTTTTCATATAAACCTCAGCAGTCAGCACACTTTCACAGATACGATATTTCTCGGCAAATACAAAGAAGCCAAGCGTAACTCATCATGGATGGGCGATCACATGTGTTAGCAATAGCATATCCAGTACAAGGCCATTCTGGACTTCTGATGAAGCTATCACAACAGATTTCAGATCGTGGAATCAAGGTTACATTCGTGTGTCCAGAGTCCATACGCAAGCGTGCATTCACAGAATTTTCCACAAATGGTGAGGTACAAAACCAGGTCAATGTAGTATCAATCAACGAAGGCTTTGAACCAGGGGTTGAAGAGGAAGAGAGCGTAGAATTTATGGAAGCAGTGTAAAGGGCCATGCTTATCAACTTGGAGAAGTTGATAAGGGATATTAACTCTTCAGGTTAGGAGAAGATCACTTGCGTCCTCGCGGAAGCAGAGGTCAGTTGGGCACTGGAGATTGCTAGCAAGCTAGGAATCAAGAGGACCCTGTTTTGGTCTTCCCTTGAAGTCGGCTTGGCCTTGGGACTCCAGATCGAAAAGCTCATTCAGGATGGAACAATTGACCAAGATGGTAATTAAGTTGGATACACGTAAATCTTTCCTTTCTTGCTCCATCCATCTCCCTAACTTTACTGAAAATGTAAAGAAAGAACAAATATGGTGACCAGCTGAAAAACGGGGGGGAAAGAGAAATTTTTTAAGGAGACTCTTTAATTCTCGAGAATAGAATAATGATTTTGAAAACTTGTTGAGGTGTTTCTTTTGAGTAGTTGAATTTCTCCTCAAAACTTATGATGTCTGAATACCTAACAATGATAGACTTGACGCTCCTCTCAAGTGGTGTGAAATTCTAAGTTTGAGCGCTGAAATTTGTTTCTGTTGTGATTTAAAGATTATTGAAGAATGCAAAGAGAGTTATGTCCTGGTCAATTGGAGTGGTCAATGGTTTATCTATCTGCTGAATCTTGCATCATGTTGCACGTTGTTCACTCCAACTTGCTACTGAATCTTGAAGTTTTGGTTGGGGCATTATGTATGGAGTCTTAGGCTCCTCATTCTGGCATAATGGTAAAAAAAAAATATTTAGTTCCAAGAATAAGGGGAAACAGATTGAAAGGAAACCCATTTTCAATTGCTGAAAGTTCTTGCTGTGTTGAAGACTCAAGTTATATGCATTAGCAAGGTTCCTTTGTTCTGCATTTTTTAATCATCCTTTGTCAAGCTTTAAGCTGATTCTTGATAATCCAATGTGGATTAGTTGAAGCCTATGAGTGGAAATAATGGACATTCAATTATGAAATATTTATCTCCTAAAAAAAATGAAGTCAAATTTGCTTCATCTTTTTAGTTGTTTTCTTTTCTTAATGTTCGGGGGTTACTTTTATATTCTAAAGTGGAGTATTGTTTCAATAGATAACAATAATTATGTTGATTGTGTTGGATCTGTTTTCATTCTTCCTGAGCTTATTTGTATGATAAATTTAACAGTTTGTTAACTTCGCAGTTCAGGGACTGAATGTCTTGGGTCCGTTGACTACAACTCCAAATTTTATGCTGCATCCTCCTAAGGATAGTTTAGTTGAGAAGGCAAGTTCATTTAATTTATATTATTAGCTTGGCTGCTTGTTCTGCACTCTGCAGTATGAAGTTCTAAAGTTTTTCTGCAACTTTGAGCCAATGCTCATAGTTTTCCTTATTCCACCACTAGCTTTTGACATGCATTAGCTCACATATTGAGTGTGGTTATCTCATTCTTCATCATGTGGGATTGACTTCATTGGTATATATGCTCATTCATGTTCAAGGCTTGAAAGGTTTGCAGTGTTAGATGGGCCATGTATTCATATTATTTAAACATTGTTTGGTGAACCTGTCGTTGCATCTTTTTCTGATTAGAGGCATTCAATTGATAACTGCACCATCATACACCAATTTTCCGAGTTTAGCAATTTGATGTTCTGATACTGAATGTTTTGTGCAGTATTTCCATCCCGATAACATGTCTTCCTCAGAGAAATTGAAAATTGAGCTTGCTAAAGTTAGAGATGAATTTAAGATGTCCGAGTCTGATTGTGGATCTGCACGTGTTCAAGGTAAAGGGATTTCCTTTTTTGTTTCATGGTTATATACCTGGCTGAGATAACTACTTCTTTCTGTTGTTTCCTGGCAACTTTTGTACATTTTGGGGGCAGGGGGCAGCATTTGGCGAAGTGCTTACTCTAGCAGAATGATGCTTGCCAAAAACAAACTAGCTCTGCGTACTTGTAGGATTATGATTTGTCTTTCACATCCGTGTCCTGCAGATTGAACATGGGTAGAAAACATGTGTACTTCATGTGGCCTTGCAATTATGAGAAGGCAGAGCATTATCTTTGTGGTAAATGGACTAGAAAAAAGAAAAATATTGCTATAGCAAATTGACTATAGTATTTCTGGTTGGTTTTGGCGAGATGGTTATCCATCAATGGTTTTTTGTCCAGCCAAAATTTTGACATTTATTTCATTTTGTGATTATCTACAATCTGGCAAGAAACAAGTTTAAAAATTTTTTGTATTGCTTTGCAGTGGCACAACTCACAACTAAGATCAAGCATCTATCATTGGTTCTGCACAAAAAGGTGAATTTCTCGAGTGCAAATTCTCACATCATTTAAGACTACGGTTATCCTATCAAAGAAGAGAGTCATCAGTATTAAAATTGCTGAACACTACCTTTTGAAATTTTGACTTCTAACTTTGGGGAACTTTAAGATTGAAAACAATTTGAACTTTTCATATATCCATGGCTGATTTGCGTACTTATAATATGGCCTTTACATAGCACACTGAGGCAATGTGATTCTGCCAATATTGAGGCCATGGGTATGATGACTTTATCTTATTTGTGAAGTGGTCCCAACATTGTTTCTTGTTTTTTTGACATAGTCCCAACATTGTTTCTGGACATGGGATTTAGTTTTATACTCTTCTTTTCATGAATCATTAGTACTTTTTGCTGGAGTTTAGGTTCTCTCTCTCTCTCGCTCATTCTCATGTGGGTGATTTCAAGTTCTTGGTTTTGATACTGTAGGATAAGCATTCTCGAAAGGGTCTCCAAGCAATGACGCAAAAGAGGAAAAAGTTGTTGAAGTATCTCCGAAGAACTGACTGGGATTCTTACTGCTACGTTATATCAAAACTTGGTCTCCAGGACAATCCAAGTCATAAGACCAAGTTGAAGGTGGGAAACTAGACTAGGAAATTCCTGTATTAATCTCAAGTGTTCCTTTTGTTACCTAATCATGGTTGTTGTTACACCAGAATCATCAATATTGTTCTGTTCAATTTCCATTTTATTCTGGGAACAATCCTATTGTTTACAAATACTTGTTTGAATTCGGAATATTTTGCATTTAATGGCTAGAATGAAGGTAGACATTGATGATTAGATTACTCCTTGTAAAGTAATAAAGATGAATCAATGAATGCTTATTGGACATTGTTCCATTGATTAGTCTTGGACTGTTACTCTTTTCCATTGGATGACACAGAAACATCTGCATGCTCTCCGATGTTTCTGCAAAGTATGCAGATGTTTCTGCTTGCCTTTGTTTCGTTTTTTTGTGGTGTGGTAGTCTGGTGGCTACTAAAGTCCCGCCGCAGGGGCTGGGGAGGGAGGGGGAGGAGGGGTGCGGTGGCTACTAACAGCCTATTGTTCCCAGACCAATTGGACAAATGCCTGCCTCCTACTTGCTTTAGTTGTCTGGATTGTTCAAAACCATCATGGGGCTGGACAAAACACTTGGTTTTTTGTTTGACCGAAGGACAAAGACTTGTTTACATGTGGGAACTTATCCATCAAAATTGATATCGTTTTTACTAACAAAGTTTATAATCGATCTTTGAAGGTCAATTGTATAGACAAATTAGATAAATTTTGTGTTTTTACAAACAAACCATGATAAAGTGACAGAGAGACAAATGCCAGTGATGCTTTTTATGTTCCAGGTGTATAGAGCCATAGTAAGATTATCTCATCCGAGGCATGCATTGTGAAAAAAGGATAACATCAAAAGGTTGGGTTCAAATTCAACAATGGCCTGCCAATACCATTTCAAAATTTTATTATTAATAATATAAAAAAATAATGGTATCATATGTAAGATCCTTATCGTATATTTTTTGTCTTAATGAAATCAGATGCAACAATTATTTAGGCATTAATTTGCTCATTCTATGTCTTACAGATTCACACAAACGCCCTTCTCGATTTCTCTTTGGTGAATTGTGATAGTTGAGAGCTTGAATTCATCCTTCTCTTCCTCTCCTCTTAACAGAATTGGATATATATAGGGAGAGAGAGAGAGAGAGAGAGGAGCGTTTTAATGCAGTTGTACAATTTCTATATTAATCAAAATGGAAATATTAGGTACACAGAAATTTATATTCTAAAAGTACACAAATTCAATAAAATAATATCTTTTTTTTACTGTATTAGAAAAAAAAAAAATTTTTTAAAATTCTTTTTTTATAAAAAATTTTATATAATATCTATAATTTACGTTATAAAGTAATATTTGTTTAACTCTAAATTTTAATTTTATAAAAAAAAGAAAAAAATTATTTTAGACACTCAAAGTGCTGCTCTCACGCTAATGGCAAATGGCTCAGGGGATTTCTAATGTGGTAACGATAGCATGCTGAGGTGTTGACATGGATAAACCGCGTCAGGTTGAACTAATAGTGGGCCAAAGGAATCCTCACCCTTAATTGTAAGCTGAAATCTTCTTGCTGAAAATGAAATGACAAAATGGATCTTAGTCGCTTAAAAGGGCTCTTTAATAATTAAGAACTTAGACAGTTTAGAATTTAAATATTCATCTTTGAGATTGTAAATTCTAATCATAAAATGAGATTGTAAAATTTACAAAAATGAAGTGATATTTTCATTATACAATCCTTGATTAAATAGACTTTCTGATGGACAAAACAGATTTTCTTGTACCTTATTACCAATGTCCTGCTCTCATTGCGGGATTTAACGAGGGATTCAAATTCCACTCAATTGTGTTAATTGTCGATCTATAATTTTTATGGAATTTATTTCCAAGGGGACGTCCTAAAATTCAAATGGCTGTGTCCCATAAACCCACTACATTGAATTGTTTGGGTTCGAGTTTGATCAATGATTTCTCCTTATTCGATTCTTTTTCCATGAAAATAGCAAATAGAAAGAGTGAAACAACATAATTTGTTTACATCTACAATGATGGAGCCCATGTATATGTAACTCAGCATTCTTTGTTCAGCCCAAGCTTTGGTCCGCACAGAGACCCACTTATAAGTCTGTGCCTACGCTAACCCTCTCAACTTTTACCTTATTTTAAGGAATGCTCAGTCACTCTAAAGTCTCATGCTTTAAATTAGTATAAAGTGTTACTAACTCCTGCATAACAAGTGCTCATAAGGAGGTAACATACAATGTGAATTTATTCACGTATGCTCATGCATGTCTATGCATGCACGTAGTTACGGCTTATATTAAGTTTATCTTCGATGTGGTCGCTCCTTGCTACTACACAATTTGTGGAAACATGCTGTCTGAGTTTGTGCCACAAAAAAAGGAGAAAGTAATGAAAAATTAACCATGATAGTGCTTTTATGATAATTATTTGTTTCAATACTTGGTGCATTTTAAGACTCTGGCAGCTAATACGAATAGTATGTAATTTTACCAAAAATTCGCTCAGATGTAGGAACAACAAATACTTAGCATTCAATTGCTGTCAAATTCTTTAATAGTCAGTGTACACTAATGGCCCCTCCTTCATTTTGATTAGATAGCAGAACACTTTAATGTTCCCAATTCTGTACCATTTGTTTAACTAATTAAATGAAAAGCCACCAGAAGATAAAGTTCACTTACTTGAATATCAAAGTTTAAAATTGTGATTATAGTTGTAACATTGGTAAGGAGGCCTTATAAATGGTCATGATTGCTGCGCATACCTTTTCGCTTTTCTTATTTGTGCAGTGCATTTGTTGCATTGATTAACATGATTTAACTTGCAATGCTGAAAGAAGTATCTTCTAAGGCAACTTCAAAAGAAAGAAATAAGACATTTGAGCAAAAGGTGCCTCTTGTCTGTTAAAGTTGCTGGTGTTTTAAATGTAATGGATGTTTACAGGGAAGGGCATGACTGCTAAAGTTACATAGCTGCCATTGTGAAGCTACAAATAGAGACTACAAAAGGTGTTATGAAAACTTATCAAAGGTGCCTGTATTGTTTACTAACATTGAGCAAGCCTAAACTCGGAAAACTTGTCAGAGGTGTGTGTATTTGCTGGAAATATGTTATGTGTGTGTACTTCCAATGGATTTGCAAGCTTGCTTTTCGTTGATGGCAGCTAATTGCAAATTTTTGCATTTCTCCAGTTCATAATTCACAATCAGGCTCTCCTTGTCTCTATCAAGTCCCCACACAAAATCATAAGAAGAGTATCAAGAAAGAAGCTTGCTGGACAATTTCAAGTGTTACAGCTGGAAATAGAGGGCAAATGTTGGTATAGTAGAGCGCAAATGTGGTCTAATCTCAGGCTGGTGAAAACTCTGACTTGAATGGCATAGACGATTCTTTGTCTGACAATGGAAGTTTTCGGTCTTCTTCTGTTTTCGTCAATGGTTCTGAAGTAAATCATGTCTCATGCACTGGCATTGCTACCATTGCTAATACATCGGCTGAAAGAAATAACAATCCGTGTGCACCGACCTTGAGAACCTGGAACTGGATACACCACCAGATTTCCAACCCGCTGTAAGCTTCGCCTCAAAAGCTTTCTTTTGTTTGCTTTTCCAAAAAATGTGTATATAAGAATATGCCTGCTAATCCAAGGTTTTATTTCTTCAATTGCCAATTTCTTCTGCAGGATCTGCAGTTTGGTTCTCAGGACAACACTTTTAGTTTGGTTGACCGATTATGACGATATCCAAATTAGCCAACATCAAAGTTTTTGCCTGAGGCTGTCCGGGACACTTTGTTCAACACGATGAAGTTGGCTCGCATTGTGGACATGATAATTTCTTTTAAGCAAAAACTATGCAACATGCACAAAAGTAATCACAAAGTGTTTATAAGACCTGAATTGTTAGATTGTGAAAAATATAATAAATTTAAAATAAATAAATAAATAAATTATTAAATTAACTATTTATTTTTTATGTAACGCACAATGCGTGTCTACGTAATCTTATTTTTTCTCTTATTTCCAAAATAAATATGAATTTTCTATGATGTTGTCAAAAGTGATTTAATAGCGCATGAATTGCTGTCATTGGGATAGCAAACAAGGCTAATATATCAGCCTGAGATTTTTGTTTATGCAAATTATTTCACTATTATCAATAATAGTGCTCGGTAAGACAAGAATAGAGGGAGAGTGACAGAGAGATTGAGTAAATGATAGGAAGAGAGACAAAAAGAAGAAGAGAGAATTTTTGATAAAGTTAAATTTTTAGTATCTAATTTTATATAATTTCACTAAACAAAAAAGGATTTTGATATAACAACTAAACGCTAGAACCAAAAAAATATAGTTTAAGAATTCTATTTTATTAAGTAAATATTTTTCACAAACATGTTATTTTTCAGCAAACAAAAGAATTTTTAGAGCATTTCAAGAATGTGTCTTGCATCAATGAAAAAGTTTCTAAATATTTCATCCAAAATTTGTCAAATTTTGTTCTTTTAGTATTGTTTGCTAACATTGAGCATGCCTAAAGTCTAAAAACTTATCAATGGTGTGCGTATTTGCTGGAGATATGTTTTATGTGGGTGTAGTCCTATTGGATTTGCGAACTTTGTTTCCCTTGATGGCAGCTAATTGCAAATTTTTGTGTTTCTTCAGTTTATAATTCACAATCCGACTCTTCCTTGTCTCCATCAACTTTTTCAACAAAATCATAAAAAGAGTAAAGAAAGAATCTTGTTGGACAATCTCGAATGTCACAGCTGGAAATAGAGGGCAAATTCAGGTATAGTAGAGGGCAAATGCCGTCTAATCTAAAGAGCATGAAACTACAAAGAGTGCTGTTGGAATGCTTCAGGATAAGATGCAGACATTGGAGAGTGCCTTGGCTGCTATGATGCAACAGATTCGGATGTTTTCATTGTCAGAACATGCTGAATCAACTTTTTGCAGCAAATAGAACTATGTAAATCTGGTCCAGGTTTGTCCTCTATAATGCCCTCGTTTTTGAGCGCCATGCATCGAGGAGCCAGCCTTGGCTGGTCTGTTTCACTGCAGAACCAGCCATAGTTGGCTCTAGTATGTTATTCTCCATGCCAAAAGGTACAATCCCAGTATACTTGATAATTATATCATAACCTTGCAATAGCAGCCACTCACAGAAAGAGTCCCCATCACCCTCAGGGGATTTCATTTTATTGAAATAGAGCGTAAATTACACTATCACAATTACATCTAATTGTTACAACAACAGATGTGTCGCTTGGGATCACATTGTTATCGGACACAGTGTTGTTGGATATAATTTTTGGAGGTGCTGGAGTGGTCCCGTCAACATATCCATGGAGTTGATACTGGACTTACATTACTTGCTCATGCCAATATTCCTTTTAAATTTTGGTCCTATGCCTTTGCCACCAGTGGGATCCTTATTAATTATTTACCTTCTACCACAACTAAACAAAGGAGTCCCTATAGTATTTTATTCTGTAAGGATCCTCCTTATTCTAATCTAAAAATCTTTGGTTGTGCCATCTATCCTCTTCTTCGACCGTATAATTCACATAAGGTATCCTTTCGCAGCAAAAAATGTGTGTTTTTAGGCAATTCAGCTGATCACCAAGGGTATTCCTGTTTAGATATTGATACTGGTCGAGTATATATTGTCAGACATGCTCGTTTTGATGAAACAAACTTTCCATACGTATCTATTCCGAATGTGCTGCCAATCACTAACCAAGCAAATTCACCAAGTCCTTGGCTTCAACTTCATCACGTGCTGCCGTTTGCGCCAGGACCACATTCAGGTCAGGCTTCTTTTCCTTCTCAAAATCATATTCTTCAACCTCCTTTGACCACTCAATCATCATCTCCTAAATCACCGTCCATATCTACTTCTTCCTTGTCCTCTTCAAAATTGCCCACGTCCCCTTCTAATTCTCACCGAGACTTATCCTTGTCCTTATCTCCTATTTTACATGACCCAATTTCATCTCATTCACAACGGCCAGCTTCCTTATCAAATCCTTCTGCTCCACCGTCTCATACCCCTGGCCTTAATCTTGTTGTTGACCTTACCTCTTATCCCAATCACCTAGCACCTTCTCCATCCTCCTCCAAGTCTCCGTCTATCCTCACTAGAACTCACCCAATGACTCTACGTCCTCACACTCTAGCCCGTCGTCAAGCTCATCTAACCCACATATCTAAGTCCACGTTTAATTATCTTGAAACTGAACCATCCACCTTCAACCAAGCCCACCAATATTCTGAATGGACTACTGCTATGATTGATGAGATGCAGGCCCTCCATGCTAATCACACGTGGGTTCTAGTTCCTAGACCACCTGGTAAGAACGTTGTGGGTTCCAAGTGGATCTATCGAATAAAACGGAAGGCGAATGGGCAGGTTGATCGCTATAAAGCCCTTCTTGTTGCACAGGGCTTCACTCAGCAGTCTGGTGTAGATTATACAGAAACATTCAGCCCTGTCGTCAAGGCTACAACCATCCGTTTGGTTCTAGCATTAGCCACTCATCATCGATGGCCTATGCGTCAGTTGGATGTCTCCAACGCATTCCTTCATGGTAATCTCACAGAGGATATTTATATGGCTCAACCTCCGGGGTTTGTTGATGCTTCCAGACCTTCCTTTGTCTGCAAACTACAAAAATCTTTATATGGTCTCAAGCAGGCTCCGCGGGCTTGGTTTCGTCGTTTGAGCACTTTTCTTCTATCTTATGGCTTCATGGCATCTAAAGCCGATACTTCTCTTTTTATTTTCCGCCACGATTCCAAACGGATGTTTCTTTTGTGTTATGTTGATGATATTGTCTTAACTGGGTCTTCTTCTATACTCCTCACAGCTTTCATTCAGGCTTTGCAGAAGGAGTTTCCAGTCAAGGATATGGGAACTTTGCAATATTTTCTTGGGATTGAAGTCTCTTCCCATCCATCTGGTCTTGTCTTATCTCAGTCTCGATATGTCCAGGATTTACTTCACAAGACTGCCATGGTGAATGCCAAGCCCTGTTCATCCCCGATGGTCACTACACCACCGTTATCTAAGACTGATGGCGTTCCTTTCTCCGATGGCAATTTTTATCGTCAAATAGTTGGTGCCCTTCAGTATTTAACTATGACGCGCCCTGATATATCCTTCTGTGTTAATAAATTATGTCAGTTTATGCATGAACCAAGGGATGTTCACTAGAGTGCTGTTAAGCGGCTCCTACGGTATTTGAAAGGCACGTCCAATTATGGATTGATCTTATCTCAGCATTCTGATTTGGTTCTTCATTGTTTCACTGATAGCGATTGGGCTGGCTGTCCAGATGATCGTCATTCCACTGGCGGGTATGGTATTTTTCTGGGAGCATCATTAATTTCATGGAGCTCCATGAAGCAACCAACTATTGCCAGATCATCGACTGAGGGTGAATATAAGGCACTAGCTAATGCCACAGCAGAGGTTATTTGGCTAAGATTTATTTTATCTGAGCTTGGGTTTCGTCCTCCGAAACCGATTCTATGGTGTGATAATATTGGGGCTATTTATCTCACTGCCAATCCCGTTTTTCATGCCCGTACCAAGCATATCGAGGTGGACTATCATTTTGTTCGTGATGAGGTGGCCCGTGGCCAATTGGATGTTTGATTTATTTCGAGTGCTGATCAAATTGCTGATATCTTCACCAAGCCATTGGCCACTACCCGCTTTATTCTTCTTCGACAACGTCTGCATCTGCGGTAGTGCCCATTGGCTTGCGGGGGGATGTTATCGGATCAGCTTTATCTTGTACTCTTGTTAATCTTGTTTCTGTTTCTTCTCGTTAGGTACCTAGGTTGTTTCTTTGGTTTATCTTGTGGGTTGTTCAACCCTATATATCCAAGCTGCTTTGTACGTCTTCAAGATGGAATGAGTTGTTCAAAGGAGTAAATAATACAAACATATTCTTTCTCTTTTATTATTTCAACACACATGTCCAGTGTTTTAAACCTTTCATGGCGCAATTCACCAAGCATCCATATTCCCCAAAGCTGGAGCAGTCAGCACCGAAGCATTGGGAATTCGAGGCCCGTAATTTCACTTGATTCTCTGCAAGAATATATACACAATAACATTAAAACATTTATGACTAGAGCACTCAGTTTACTTTGTATTAAAAATAATTACTAATCAAACAGAGAGATGCGCCTGAGATAACAGGAGAGATGATTAAAGCAAGAGCGACAAAATGTTGACCAGCATTGTTCAATTTATGAAAGATTTAAGATATAGTGAATTTGAAAAATAAAAAAATAAATAAATTATTATATGTTATTAAATTAATTGTGCATCTCCTAAATATTTTACTAAGTGTGTTAACGTATTCTTATTCCTAGCATGAAATCTAACTTTGTAAATACTCTACAACGTGTTGGTTCTGTTGAAGCCAGTCAACAGATTACTGTTGGCGTCACCGGCATCCATGGTATTCTCTTTAGTCCCATGCTCTCAATATGTTACGAAAAGTACTGACAGTTGAACCTGTCTGGGAGGCTTCTCGATTTGGTCTATCAGAAGAACTAGATTTTGATAATTCTCTTTCTTCTCCGCATATGATTTGACCTTGATACCTTCGAGATGAACATGTAATTTCTTAATCATTTGTGTCCCCTTTTGAAACCCAGAGAATTGGCTCAATCCTTGGCAACTTATTTGTCTGGAAAACATCTAGATCACTCTGATTTTAGTCCCTGGTTTTTCAAGTATTCTTTTTTTTTTTTTTCTTTTTCCTTAATGGTGGCAAATATTATGTCACTATAATAGTCACATTTAATTAAAAAGATACATATTACCTGTGCGGGCCAACTCGGTGAGGCCGAGTTGGTAATGAGGCTTTAGGGTGGTGGGAGTTTGATCCCAGCACTCTCAAACCCTTCAATTTAGAAGTCATTGACATGTGTAGGTACGAGTGTTTGCACTTCCCGTGAGGTGTTTTTTGATCCATCTTTTCTTACCTCTTCTAATAATTAACTGTATGACTAACCGTTAATTATTATTTATGACAAAAAAAAGCCCATTACAATTGGAAGAAACAGTAGATTCAGAAACTCAAAAATTTTGACAATTAACTCATCTTTCTCAATGCTATTTCGATTTGAAGGATGGAAAATATATGAGGAAGGATGAGCGGAAAAGAGGGAAAAGTAATGAGAAAAGAAGGATATGAATCTATTTTTGGCATGTGTGATTGGAAAAAAAACAGACGAGAAAAGATTGTAACTTGTGTGATTAAATCTCACATGCAAAAATCACATATGAAGGGATTTGAGACATGAGCGGAGAAATTAGTTAAAAGGGTAATTAGAGACGCCTTTTAGTTTAGTTTTTTTTTAAAAAAATAAATCTTGATTATATTTAATGTTATTTTAAAATTTGATTTTTCAAAAAAAAAAACTTTTCAAATTTTTTTTTTGAAAAATTTGTTGCCAAGTCTTCTACCTACCTATCTTTATTGTAATGTAAAAGGTCATTAAAAGAAGATCTTGAAGTTATAGTCTTAATTAAAGTCAATTGATTCAAGTAGAAGCATCCGTCGTAGTTGATGGAAAGATATTAATTTCAAGGATCCCGAATCTCGTCATTCCCATTCATCCTCTTTTCTTTTTCACGTGCACATGGCAACTTTGCATAAGCGGCAATATAAAATAGTTAACCCAAGTCCTATCACAGGTAAAACATGAAAAAATTTTATTATATAATTTAATTTTGTATAACACTAAAATAATCAAATAATTTATTAAACGACATTTAACAGTGTTGACACAGGGCCATACAGTCTTTATACAACTTTTCGATGGGAACAGGAAAGTTTTCCCTTCAACCTTGCGAGGAATCAAAATTTGCGGGCAAAGTAAATTGTCTTTCATCCCCACATGGCAAGCTCATTTTACTTAGAAGGAAACAAGCTATTGTCATTTTCTAGTCACAAATTCTCTCTTCAACCCCTTTTTTTTCCTTCTCTCAATTAACGTGTCAATGATGGAATAACTACATCGCAGAGCACTCATGACGTGATTTGCATGTCCCAGACCTTGAGGAAGGATTGAACCGAGAGCATGGACGAGGCCGGATTGGAGGGCGCCCCCCATCCCCCGCCCCCCCCCCCCCCCCGGCCCGGTGGTTCTTATTTTTTTTATTAATATTTTACCGAATTACGTCTCGGGGAGATTGGTTAGCCTAATTGGTTGGAGCATTTTGCTCCCCCTTAGCTCTTTCTTCTCATAACAAGTTCGAGACTCAATGGCAACAATGGTTGTGTTTTTGCTTTTTTTTTTTGGGGTTAAACTTCCTTTCTTCTTCTTCTTCTTCTTCTTCTTCTTTTTTTGAAAATTGTTTTTTTTTTTGTTTCTTTTCAAATGTTTCTTTTTGAGTTTCACAATTTACAATTATACTTCCTAAAATTAAGTTTTATTAAATATGAGAATTTTGTATACTAAACTATCTTTTTAATTTCATCTCATTTATTTTTAATAGTATTTGAATAATTTTTTTTTCGTTTTATACAGTCTTTTGAAAAATATTCAATCTTTTTAAAAAATAAATTAATATCAATAGACATTAAAAAAGAAAAAAATATCTAGAAATATATTGTATATCTCTAAACATGTATTTATTTATAAAATTAACTTTAATTTTATCGGTTATAACACCTACGCAAAAAAATTAGTTTTTTAACAATTAACATAATGAAGAATCTATTGTGCAATCATATAAGAGATAAATAACTAAATGATTGAATTATTATTTATATAAAAAATAATATATTTAATTACATATAAAAAATATATTAAAATATTAAAACTCATAAAATATAATTATAATATTTATTACTCAAAATAATTAATATAATTTTTATTTTTAATTGTGTAAATTAAATTTATAATTATAAGTATACATATAAAATTTACCCTACTAAATTTTTTTCTAGCTCCGTCACCGACCAAGAGGATGTGTCATTTATACTCAACAAACAGGTGTGTTTGTTGATGGAAGCTATACATATTTTTGAACATGTTGTGTTAGGTTTGGCATGTGACGCCTAATTGGTAACAGCTCAGTGATCGACACCTAAGATACAATACATATATAAGACATAAGAAATAAACACGCACTAGGCGCGATTTTGTATAATTTAATATTAATTTTATTATTTATAAAATCTTTATTATATTACATGTAAAAAATTATTAGATGCTAAAATTAATGTGACTCATGTGTGTTGATCATTGAGGGACAATTAGGGACGGATCCATAAATAATTTTTAATAGGGCAAAGTCTACATGTACATAAGAAAATAGTCATTGTATGGGAGGGCAAAAAAAAAAAAAAAACTTGTGGGGGCAAAAATAATAGTTTAATGGGGGTAGCAACACAAAATGCAACTACATCATACAATTTTTTTTTCTTCTCAGTGAGGGCAGTTGCCCCTACAACTCTCAAAATACCTCCAGCCTTCGGTACAGTTGAAGTCATTTGGCCACAGCTTTCTACTAATAGAGAGACAGAGAGAGAGAGAAAAGAAAAAAAAGGGAAATATCTACTAATTTGTATTTTTTTTATGATTGCGGAGACAGCTTCACATGTCCTTTAAACTAGTAAGAAGGAATGTACTAATTTGTATAAGAAATTCTTGATCAATAATTAGAGAAGTATCTTAACAAAAGAAGCAATAGACAATAAACAATATAAGAGAAAAAAAAAAAAAGAAGTATCTATTAATTTATATTTTTTCATGAGTGAGGTGACGGCTTCACATGTCCATAAATAATATAGGAGATTTTTTACCTTAAAAAATAATTTGTCCATAAACCATAGAGGAGATTTCTAACTGTAAAAAACCAAGACAAAAAAGGTCCAATTTTATTGCTAAAAAAACACCAAGACATAAAAGGTCGAAGTTTATTGCGGAACAATCCAAGAATTTTTTTTTTTTGCCATACCTATATAATTTTTTGTTACTAAAAATGAATTTTTAAATAAGCTATGTTGCTAAAGATGTGAATTTATAAATATTTTTTTCCTTCAAAAGAGAATATGAACTTAACTAAGAATTAGTAACTAAAGAGGTAAATTTAAATATTGTGTATTTTATCTCAATACACATTACAAAAGGCAAGGTAATTACTGTACAATGAGACAAAAAAAAAAGTTTCATGATTGAAAATTAGGAGCTGACGTTTTACCCAAGTAAACGAAAAATGCTCTAATTTTCATTATATGGCCATTAATTGTGAGAAGCTAAGGCCCTATTTGACTTTATTGTTGCAAATTACTGTTATTATTTATTAATTATTAATTATTGTTGTTATTTATTATTACTGATAAATAAAATAATCATAGTATTTACTTAAATTAACACTAATTATTACTGATTAAATAATAAAATAATAAATTTAAATATTTTATTTCTATTTTATTTAGTAGATAATTATTTTTGCTTCTAATTAAAGCATTCTATTACTGATTAAATAATAAATTAATCTTATAAAAATATATTTTATGTATTTATGAATAAAAATTTTATTATGTTGAATAAAATATAATTAATTATAAATATTATTATTTTTAAAAATATTATATAACAATATAAATTAAGACACTTGAAAAGATATTATTATTTTTATTTTGTAAATTATTGTTTGACAATAAATAAAAAGAAAAAAAAATTAGTTATTTATGAATAAAATAATATTATTTTATTATTAATTTTACCGTACACTTAAAAACAAATTAAAAAATATTTTAATACAAAAAAGTGTCGTGGCTGTTGTAGGTGTCAGACATCTGCCGTAGGCGTCAAAGATGCAGCAAAGTTACCGTTGGTAAGGTCCTTATTAGTGTAAAAGTATTGTGCAAAGGACAGCTCGATAATTTTATATTTATCAACAGCAGCGACAGACTTTAAAAAGTATTTTAATACTACATTCTCAATTAGTAGCAATTTATATGGTTTATCAATAATAGCAAATTTTTTAAAACATTAATCAAATACTATTATCCTTATTTTTTGAATCTAAAATATAAATACATTCCTTTAAAAGTTAAATCAAACATCCTATAAGTCTACATTTTGATTGGAGAATTACGTTGGAGAATGAGACTTGTGGACTGCCAGTTAGATATCCACCAAATGGTTCGAATTTCTTAAGATAAAAAAATAAAATATTGACAATTATACCAAAAGATAAAGAGAGAGCTAAAATAAAGATGGACAATTAATTTATATTGGTGGAGTGGTGGAATTAACTCAAATAAGAAGACATCTAATAATATCTAAGTGAATGGTGGAGTTTTAACAAATCAATAAAAACTAATGTGCAATGAGACGGGTACCAATGATGATGAAGAAGCTTTGGTAATTGCACAGCAACTCAAGAGCCCAACAATTTTTCATACAAAACAGCGCACAAAACACACAAAACACTAAAACAGATAACGTTTAAACATATCAAAAAATATTGCAAAAGACTTACATTGTAATCCTCTTTCTTTTATTATGTTGCATATGTCTTATAAAAGCAGAGAGATAAATTAAGAAACATTTAAATAGACTTCTATTTAATTTTTTAAAAAGGAGAGTTTATGAATTTAGATTATTAAAAAGGAATTGCATAATTTTCTGTTCTTAAACAGGTAAAAAGTATTATGTATTTAAATTGTCAATAATTTAAAAAAGCTTAAATGGTTTGATTTTTTTTCCTTTATAAGAAAAAAGAAGAAAATAAAAATAAAATAAAATAATTTCAAAAAAAATATAAAGAAAATTAAAAGAAAATGTTAAATCTGGGATTTTTTCTTTTATTTTCTTAATTTGAGAATTTGACAAGAGAAAAATTGAAGATTTTCTCTCATATTCAACTTTATCTATTTAACTAGTAAAAGATCTGTATGATACGCGGATTTGATAATATTAATTTATAAATTTATTTTTATTTCATTAAGTTACAACCTAAATTTGAACTAATGTTTTTTATTTAAAGTTTGGTATACTTGGGATGAACAAACTGTAAACGACAATGTTCAAATAGATTTTTTATCTTTTAATGGAAGTTAATATTGCTACTAAGATGTTAATTCTTCCATATCTATTATTTTTCATTTCTTTAATCACTTTTCCTTTAACAAGTTATAAATTTTACATTAATAATTTAATTATGTACTTCTTATAAGTTATTAATTTAATATTAATTTTTTTATTAAACTAGTGATCTAATGATAAATTTTTCGTAAGTTATTAAGTCAACCTAGAACTACGCGTCTAGTCACGTGAAACTTTGATCATGTGGACGTGTGGGGCTACCATGTCAGCACTTACGATTTGACCTAGCATGTGGCTCTTGCCACATAAATGTCACGTGTTGCCACGTTCTTGCCGCGTTATCACTATGTCAGTAATTAACATTTGTTTTGACAAAAATAAAATTAATGATTTGTTTCTAGATTTTTTTTTTTATTGAAGTGGCCTTAATTAATTTTTTTTTTTAAATTAGTGACTTTAATTAAATACTTAAATTAGAATCTATCCCCTCTCTCTCTACATTGGGTGCTTTTTGGGGTTGTAGTTGGATCAAAAAGTTTTGCTCTTTGCTGGTTGTGCCATAGAATGTCCGCCAACGGTTTGATCATTTGTCTCTGATAAACGTTACCCTTCTTTTTTTATTGCCTGTTTGTCTCTGATCTACGTCCAAACCAAATTCGTCCAACAACTTATTGTTACCAATTTATCTTGCTTCAAATTCCTTCCTTACAAACAATACAAAAAATCGTACACACTCAGAGAGACAGAGAGATTGTACCTTTTTGCCCGAAAGCTCCTGGAGTTGGGATGTAATCATCTCTCCTCATGGTCAGTGAGACATAGAGAGATTAATCCCAGGCCGTAGAGAAAGGGATGTAGAGAGAGAGAGAGAGAGAGACAGCGAGAGAGGGGGTGAGAGAGAATGTCTGTGTGTTTCAGTAGAGCGAAGTTAGAGAACGGGTTGGAGAGAGTGTATTACAAACTTGTTAGAATCAGACTATTTATTGAATTGAAAATATTAATAGGTTAAAATTCAATCAGTTGAATTAGTCAAATCGATATTTGAATTGATATTTAATAATATATATATATATATAAATAATTAAAAAAATAATAATTATATATAATGATCAAATATTAATTTTTTTTAATTTTAAAGATTAAATTAAAAATTTTAATTAGATTTAAAACTAAATTAAAATTTTTAATTAAATTTAATATTTAAATTATAATTTAAATAATATTTATGGTCAAATTATAATTTATAAATTTTTTAATTTTATTGAATTGATCCAATCGACTCGATTTTTGATCAATTTTTATTAATTTTAATCAGTTTTTTATCAATTTTCACCGGTTCAAGTTAATGTCCAAAATTTACTTAAAATGTACTAAACCATCAACTGATCATCGATTAAATCGATCCGACCGATAAATTCGGTCTGATTTTTTAAACACCGGTGTACTGTGAAGGAGGGTAACTCTTTTGAAAGTTAGTAACTTGACTTTGAACCGTCACGTTGGACTTTACTCGTAGTCATAAGTTGCTGCTGATGTGTTTGCTTTATCCGACAGATTAGTGGCCACATCAGAACATACGTCAGCCAATAACAGTTTGTGAGATGAAAGACTTGATTTCAGATCATTTCAAAAAGTTCTAATCTTATTTGGATGATTTTTTTTATTATTGATACTATTTATGCCAAATTTATAATTACTAACGGATTATGAATTTATCTCATTGTTCTTCCATAAATCATAAGTGCACCCGAGAAAGATGATTTGGCTTCTCCGAATTTTCAGTGAAGAGTCCGTTGAAAAGATACTGAAGAGAGATAGGGTGGTTTCTACGAATATTTTATTCTTTTTTTATTAAATAAAATTTTTGATAGGCATATAATCACCTACAATGTGTAAACTACATTTTTAAAGATTGTAAATATGCTTTACAATAACTGCATATATATTTTATGTTAATTTTATGAAAATAATTTAAAAAAAAAAATAGAACCGTCTTCTTATCTTTTCCTTTTTGTCTCCCTCATCTCCCTTCTGTCTTTTTTTTTTTCTTCCTTCAATGAATTGCTAAATCAATTTATTTTTTGCACAAAATAATAGTTGCTTTGGCAGCGGCATGGGACCAAAAATGTTGACAGGGTTTAGTCAATTTATATTACGTTTCCTTTCCCATGAGAATCTCATGAGAAAGGAAACGTAATAGAAAGAAAAGCTTGGACATGATACTGTCTTAGCTCAAGGATTAAGATTAAGCTACGTAGTAAAGTTTATTTTTCATTACTGACTCAACACTTTTCCTACATATGAGCAGATTCCATTAAAGTGCTTATATGTCCTCGAGTGATTTGTCAAATTTAATAAAGAGACAATGAATAATATGATTATTCAGATAAGCAATGTAGAGGTATGGGTTGGGGTGTTGGAAAAAACTAAAAATTTCAGTTAACTGACAAAATTGAACTGAACTGAATTGAATTTTCAATTAACTAAACTGATTTTATAATCAGTTAACCAAACTGAAAAAAATCAAAATTTTCAGTTCAATTTCAGTTTCTAATATTAAAAAATTATAGTTAACCGAATCCAACTGAAATACTATTTTATACATACATGCACACACATACATATATATACACACAAATACACACACACACACACACACACACATACCCACATATATGTATATAATTTTTTTAAAAATAAGAAAAAATATTTCTAATACAATAATTATTAATAAACAAATAAATGTTAATAAAATATTATTACATTTCAAATAATCATTTATTTATTTTTATAAATAATCATAGTTATACTCTTTAAAAAATATATATATCAAAAATATTATTTACATTTGGGAAATTTACCTCCACCATCCTTAACTTTGTCCTTATTAGAAAAAACATACCGTATTATCAGAAATTACAGAAAACATACCAAATTATGAATGCGGTTACAAAAAACATACTCCGTTAAAGAGCCGTTTGTAGACATCCATTTTAATAACAAAAATGCCATTATAATTGCCACAAAGGGTCCAAAATACCCTAAATACATAATTGACTAAATATAGCCGTTGGGTCAACAAAAATAGAGAACAATAGGCTGCTACAAAACAACAAAATATGTCTATTATCTGCAAAAGCAAAAAATAACCGTTGGATTCTCCAGCCAAAGCACCGTTGGACCTACATCTATAAAAACCAGCACCAGCATCCTTCTCAACCTCCTTCAGAAAACCCAAATAGTCATCTCTCTTTTTTACAGCAAAACAGCAACACAATTTCATCGTTCACAACCTCCTTCAACACGCCAGAAACTTCAATTACAGCCAAGTAGCTCCCCCTTTTACAGCAAAAACAGCAAAATCTTTATTTGAAGCCAATAAAATGTCCATGTCCAGCGCAAACTCCATGAATTTTGAAGGGTCAAAGTTCAGAAATATTTCATGCAAAACATGCAAGAAAAGAGCAGCAGTGAAAGTGAGTGAGTCAGAAAAGAATAAAAATAAGCTATATTATTGCTGTGAAGATAGGAACTGCAGTGCAAGCTTCCTAGGCTGGTATGTACCCATTTACAAGCAAAGTGAAGAGCATGCAGAAGCTAATGAAACTCAGTATCCAACAACAAGAATAGAAACTGAGTGGACACAACATCTATAATGGGTGAAGTGCAATTAGTGAGAGTAGAGCTTAGGAAGTTAAATAACAAAATACATAACTTAGGAATGCAAACTACTTATGTTAAGATGATTGGGCTGATTTTGATATGTTGTACACTCATACTTTATGTGTTAATCATTGTTTCAATTGTTATTTATTTAAATGAAATTGCATATTAAGGATACATATTTTAACATACCATAAAATTTATTGGGCTTGTTGTGATGCTGATGGCTGTGAATGAGATATACTAGCTTCTTGTGAGGCTCCTTGAGATGGCAAGTTATGATCCTAAAATAAAGCATAAACATAATTGAGGATTTACTAATAATTGAACTAAATAAACAGCAACACAAAATACATAAATAAGATGTACCTTTTTTGACTTTTTACCATCACCTTTACTAGTTTGTTTTCTCTTTTTACCTTGTCGGGTATTAGGAGTTGTACTGTCCCCAGGTACAGGCTGCATACCACCATTTTGTAAATTAAACTAAGTGCATATTACATTAGAATATATATATATATATATATATATATATATATATATATATATATATATATATATATATATATATATATATATAATATTAATTACTTACCTCTTTACATGTTCTCGCATTGTGTCCATATTTCTTACATCTCCCACATGTTACTGTGCAAGACCTCATCCGGGGTTGTTTCTCCTCACCCTTTTCCCTTGTCCTCAACCTTTTTGGCCTGCCAGGTTTCCTCTTCAAGGGAGGAGGTTGCATCCGTTTAGCTCCCTCAATAAGATCCAAGTTTGTTTCAAAAAGAGGGTGGATCATATTCTTGTGGGCAGCAAGATAGTTCTTCACAGTGAAATAATCATCACATAGATCCTCCAAGTTCATCCTCATATAGTTTGCACAAGCTGCAACATGCTTGCATGGAATCCCACCACTATCCATGCTCTACAACTACAATTCTTTGTTTTCAAATTTACTGAAAACTTATCAGATTCTTCAATGACCTGAAATTCTTCATTACTTGCTGGCACCAACTTCAAAAACCTAGCAGCTGTGAATACCTTTTCTAACATTTCCTTCACTTTTGGTGTGACCCTACCCTGCCAAGATGCAGCCTTGGCATATCGCTTATGTAGTCTAGCCATCAATTTCATTCGAATATTTTCTAAGAGTGTGAAGATGAGTTTATTTCTAAATTTTCCAATCCAATGGTTAAAGGATTCTGTCATGTTATTGGTAACATGGTTACACTTCACTCTCTCATCATATGTCCATCTACACCACTATTCTGATTTTGTGTGCCTAAGCCACTTAACAGGATCATCATTTCCAACAACCATAGCAATTTCATGCATAGCCTTCTGGTGGTCACTATGACAGTATGACTTACATGCAGTCCAAAATAGCTTTCTTAACTCTAAACCAGGCCATTTACATATAAAATTTGCATACAAATGCCTAGCACATTTTCTATGAACTGCCCAACCAAAGTGTTTATCTACAGCATTTATAATTCCCTACACCAAGCATAAAAACACAGATTAGATTATATGACGTTAAACATATTACAAAGAAAGTACATCAATTAGAAAAACTTACTGACCTTTTGTCTATCTGACATGAAAGTAAGTGGCTTTCTTTCTATGTCATCTCTAATTGCATCATGTAGAAGGTCCAAGAACCAATTCCAACTGTCAATGCTCTCTTTTTCCACCACGGCAAATGCAATTGGGAAGATCCCCATGTTGCCATCTACAGAGACTGCTGAAAGAAGACAACCACCATATGGACCTTTTAAAAAGCATCCATCTAACCCTACAAATGGCCTACAACCATCAACAAATCCATCCATAGATGCCTTGTAACATATAAATATTCTTTCAAATATGGGCGGGGAAGTATCATTCACATCTCTCTCCACATATTTGAATTTAGCTATGATCCCAGGATTTGTTGCTATTAGGTGGTCAACATATTGGGGCAACTTGAGGAAAGAATCATGATGTGATCCATCAATTCATTCTATAGCTATTTGCTTGACCCTCCACACCTTATGTGGGTGTGGCTCAACTCCATAGGGTTCTTTTGAAACACTTGAACATTAGCTCATTGCTCATGTCCGGATCTGCACGAAGGAAAGGCAACAGAACCCTTGCTATCCATTTTGCAGTGGCTGTCCTAACTTTCTCCAGCCTGACACAAGTGTGCTTATTGATTAATTTCTTGATCATAAATGTATTCCCAGGACTAGCTACCTTAAAAGTCCATATATAAAAAGGGCACCCATCTGCAGCACATTTAGCCCCCACTGCTTCCTTATGATTTTTTTTATAAATGAAGTTAATGCCTTCCCAAACTACATATTCTTTCAATACTTCTCTAAAATGATACACATCTTTAAAAATGTGCATCACCTCCAAAACTACTCTACCTCCTTCCTGTGGCCTAAATGTTTTGCCTTTTATCCCAAAAGTTGGATCAACTTTTTTTAAATTAATTTTTTTCTCTTCCCCATCGTCTTCCACCGAAATTTCTCCATCTGAACCAGTGTTATCTGATTCATTACTATCCAGGTCCCAATCATCACTGTCACTACCATCAAAACCACCTCTAAGTTTAATACCATCAACAATCCTTTCTGCTTTTGCATCTAGCATTTTATCCTCATCAACAGCTTCTTTTAGCCACTCATCATCATCGGATTCAGTATACACAAACTCTTCATCTGAAAGTCTAAAATCCGAATCGTCACTATCATTATCATCAGATCTCTCATCAGTCTCTTCTAAAGTTGGATGCTTTTGTCCTCCACTCCTACCGATGCAAGACCCCTCCTCAGTTTTCTTCCCATTTTTCTTTATTTCTTCACTTTGTTTTCTCACCTTCCCAGGCAGTGTCCCACCTTGCTTCTTAGTTGCAGGGCTCTTAGCCTGCTTAGAAGGACTATCTGTAGTCACCTTGCTGGGTTGTGAAGCACTAATAGGTTGCCCACTATAAGCCAGCTTTTTCTTAGACTTTGGTGTTTTAGCCACAGACTTTTTGGCTAGTTGTTTAACCTTTTTTCTAGAACTAGGTGTGTATTGTCCACTAAGATTATGCATTTCACTAGGATTGGGACTAACACCCTTGCGTCCATGCACATCATCTTTTTCCTTATTCTGTTGCTCATTCTTGTCACTCACAGGATGCAAGATTTGCAATGGAACATCAACTCCAAATGTTTTCCCATAATCTTTACCACTTGGACCCTCATCTATAACTTTAAGCCTCCACAAGACATAATTCCTAGCAATCTTGGACAACTCAGACTGCTGCAAAAGAACTTCATCAACTTTGGTTTCAGATCTAATAGGTGCATCAGGTAGCTTGAACTGTAGAGGCTTGAAGTGTGAATCTGCTTTGAGGTATAAATGTAGTTTGTCACTCTTCTCACTATCAACTACCTTCAGCAAATCAGCATCATTTTTAATTTGTATGCTCCTATTAGTTGCAAGAGAGAATCCCTTTTTGTCCACATCGAAAAGTAACTTGCAGATCTTTAAAATCTCAATAAAATTGGCATAGTCTTTGTTTGGTATTTCTAAGACTTCCTGTTTGTCTCCATAATGGACGACAAAAGTAAACATGGTGGTCCCTGTCAAACAAAGAATTCAGAAATAAACAAACTTACTGGACAAACTCTTAAAACAAAAATTAAAGTGGTCCCAAACTCCAGAACTAACATAACGTTCTTTCCCTTCGCTACAGCTAGCCCAACAATTACTTATGTTTAAAAATTGCTTTTTTTGTAATCCCACACTTCAAAATATTAATTAAAACACCTACAGCAAATAAATTTGAACTTTTCGAGAGTAAGAAAAGGGAATTCTCGAATCATTTGGGTCAGCAAATTGAGAAGCATCAAATTACACTTTGTTTGTCTGGTAGCCTATGACAAATGTCCACCAAAATTCACCCCTTCTCAATTCATCCAATTTCCAAATTGTCTAGTCAATGTCTAAAAAAAAATTAGCGAAAATGAATATGCAAGGTTCAAATTTATCCAAATCGTGTAAGACAAATACCCACCGAAAATCAAATGTCCACAAAAAATTTATTAAACAAAATGGGTGTGCAAGGTCACAAAAATATTTAAAATGATATTGATTTTACTTTTTTTGCAGTAGAAAAAAAATCTTTAATTAAACTAATAATAAGAAAGAAAAACACTTACCTTTTCAAATGGAGAAACTGAACAACCCAAATCCCCACAAGTGATGGTCCCCAACGGCTTCTTTTGTCGGGAAACAAACAAGAATCTTTTGGGCGACGGTCGGCTACAACAGATAGAAGGCGAAATAAATAGACAGATTTTAGTATTTTGAATGCTGGGCTACTCGATAATTAAAGACTTTGATAGATTTTAGTCAATAATTTTGGTGATGATTGTGAATGATTTTGGGTTCAAAAGTTTGAGAGAATCGGCTGTTTGAGAGAAAATAAGAAATTAGGGTTGGGTTTGCCTGATGGCCCCATCATTTTCTTTATATATGAGGGCTTTGTTGTCTTTTCACATGTTCCGTCTTGTTTGACTAACTGTCGTTAGTCTCAATATGTTTTTTATAATTTCTGATAACACGGTATGTTTTTTGTATTAAAGCCAAAGTTGAGGATACTATGGGTAAATTACCCTTTACGTTTGGATTATAATTTAAAATTTTTTTGTTATTAAATTCAATTAACCAAATAGTTAACTGAAACTAAATTGAAATTTTCAATTAACCGAAATTTCAGTTTGAGAACAATTTTTAATTTTGTATAACCAAAAATTTAAGTTTAAGAACAGTTATAATAGCTTAATTCAGTTGACTGAATCATGAACAGCCCTAGGTATGAGTAGATAAGATTTAAAAGACAACATTTAAGAGATTTAATTGGATAAATAGCATTATTAGTTTTTTTTATTATTATTAAGAAATTAATTGAGCTATAAGTTACAAAACTTTTAAAATAAAATCTAAACTATAATTATTAGAGTATCCCTAATTTATAAAGTTATTTTTCTAAGTGTAACTTTTTTCCTTATGTATATTCTAGCTATCTTGATGTGTCCCAAAGACCTGAAATTAAACATGCCTCTTCTGCTCATAAAGTCCAACGACACTTTCACTGGAGTCATACGACAGTTAAGTAAATTCTTGCGACACTTTTGTCCTTACGTATATTCTGGCTTTCTTGCTATGTCTCAAAGACCTCCCAATGCTTGCTTCCCAAACACACTGTTAGCGATTCTCGTTAGGTGAAATGTGACTCTTCTACCTAAATCTCAATGGCCATCATTACAACACCAGAAGACTGTGCCTAAAGAATTTGTTCGAATGCAATTACGTCATTTTTTTTTTGTAATTATGCTTTTAATTTTTACAACAAAAAATTAATAAGATGTATTATTTTTTTTTCATTACAAAAAATAAATGTGTAGTTGAAAAAAAAAAAATATAATTACGTTCAAACAAATTTTTGGGGCACAATTTATCAGTTACTGTAATTTTTTTGAATCTCAATTGATATGCCTAGAATTTCAATATGTTAGATAATGTTTTCCTCCATATTTTATAGCACTACGTTCGAAAAACGGCAAGAAGGCAATGCTCGGTACCTCTATATATAGCCCCGGTGGACAAGGAAAAAAATGGAGTTCAATTAGAAACGTACGCCATTAAAGCTAGCGTACCATTACTCTAATCTCCGCACGTCATGGCACCACCAAACTGTGTCAAAATTCTAGGTCAATATCAAGTTGCTCCGGCAGCGTTCGACTCGCTGGAGATAGCAAACCAATTCGTGACGCTTCCTCTCACCTTCTATGACATACTCTGGCTTAAAGTTCCACCCGCAGAGTCTCTATGGTTTTACAATATCAATTCAACTCCAGAATTCTTTAACACAATAATCCTCCCCAAACTTAAGCAATCGCTCTCATATACATTGCTCCACTTCCTTCCTCTGGCTGGCCACCTTACCTTGCCCTCGGATTCCCACAAACCCATCATTTTATACAGTCCAAACGACACAGTTTCCCTCACTGTTGCATTGTCCAACGCAGATTTTGACCGCCTCTCAGGCAATGAAATCCGTGAAGCCATTGAGTCACGTCCATATGTACCTGAGTTGTCCAGCTCTGATACAAAGGCTTCAGTGATTGCCCTGCAAATAACTCTGTTTCCTAACAAAGGTCTTTGCATTGGCATCACTAATCATCATGCAGTCATTGATGGCAAGTCCGCGACTATGTTTATCAAGGCGTGGGCCCATACGTGCAAAAACATAGAAAAAGAGTCCTCAGTGCCATCGTTGCCCGCCCAGCTTACGCCTTTCTTTGATCGGGAAGTTATTGAAGACAGTGCTGGGCTTGAGATGCTGTTCTTGAACCAATGGTTAGGCCCCAACAAGTTGGATTCACAAACTGACCCTCCAAGCTTGAGGATACGGCAAGAAATGGTGGGTGGCACCCAAGACTTGGTTCGGACCACATTTGAGCTGACTCGTGAAGACATAGAAATGCTGAGGCAAAAGGTTTTGTCTCAATTGAATGCAGAAGAGCCGATAAATGCAGCAGCAGATACAATTCACCTGTCAACTTTTGTGCTTACGTTTGCTTATATCTTGGTTTGCATGGTAAAAGCAAGGAAGGAAGAAGAAAATATTACTGCTCATAAAAGCATTTCCTTTGCTTTCTCGGTGGATGCTAGGAGCTGTTTAGACCCAATTCCAGAAAACTATTTTGGCAATTGTGTCTGTAGGCATTCCTTCGTTGAAGAAGCTGGGGAATTTATGGAGGAAAATAATGCACTTGCCAAAGCTGCGAAAAGAATTAGTAGCAAGATAAAGGGATTGCAGCAGGGACTTTTTGAAGGAGCAGATGATAAGCTACCAGAAATGGTTTCTATAGAACCTGGAACGCGGATTGCTGTTGTCGCGTCGCCCCATTTCCAGGTCTACGGCTGTGATTTTGGGTGGGGAAGACCAAAGAGGGTGGAGATGACTTCAATAGACAGAAGCGCAGCTATTTCTCTGATGGAAGGAAGAGAAGGGAATGGAGGCGTTGAAATTGGCGTGGCGTTGAAGATGCATCAAATGCAAGTTTTTGCTTCTTTATTTGTTGATGGTCTAAATGTGTAAGGTGCTCCTGTGACTAGTGGTACATTATACCTTCTCCATATGCAAGTTTCCTTTTTTTCTTTTTTTTTTTTTAAATACTTTTGTTACTGTCTCCATTTGTAAGTTGGTTTAACAGATATCCCTTTGCCTGTAATTTTTCGGAGAATAATTTGCAGGTAAGGCTTGAGGCTGAACCATACAAAAGGTTTAATCACTTTTGTTCATCTTCACACGGATCTAGATTTCAATGGAACCTTGATGGCAACTCAAAACATTTTCGGACCTAGTAGAGTCCTGCTAATTCGTCAAGCCTACCTCTCGAATTATAATTTCAGCACAATAAAAAAAAAAAAATTGGTGCTTAAACCTCATTTCTTTCCCTCACCTGTCTACAAATAAATTTTTATTTTCGATCAAATTAACATGTTAAGTCTAACTTTGGTCTCTATGTTTAAAAGGACTTTATTGTAAAGGTCCATTTATTTTGTGTAAAATAATTTACATGAAAATAAGGTTTTTCATTTTTTGTTGTTTGTTTCGATTAAAATGAATCGTCAATGAAAAATATAAAATTAGTCAATCTAAAAATGACCAATTTTTCTGTAAAATTACTTATAAATTTAAGTTCTGTTTTTATTTTAATACATTTCACTAGTTACTTGTTAAAAGAGATGGATTAGAGAGAATGGTGAGGGATGGAAATAAGAGAGAGAGAGAGAGAGAGAGAGAGATGAGGAGAGAAAGGTAAAGAAATTGAAAGAGAAGGAGGAGAGAGACGCTAATGGAAGAGAGGAGTGGGGAAAGATATGAGGAAATGAAAGGGAGAGATGTAGATCAAAGAGGGAGAAACAGAGATAGAGAGTAGGAGAGATATATGCAAAGATGGACCGGAAAGACGAATAGATAAACAATGGAGAGATGTAAAATTAGATAGAGATAGAAGATAAAGAGAGGCTTCAAGATAAAGAGATGATTTCCCTCTTGTTTGGGAGGGAGGAATTCCTGCAAATAGAAAAGAATTTAGGTAGAAAATGGGATAAGTATGTGTTTGGAAAGGAATACATGAAAAAAAAACAAAAAACAAAAAAAGGGGCCCTAGGGTTATTTTCTTTGATCCCTACCAAAAGTGATTCCTCCAATTTTGGTGGGAGTCCCATTGCATGGTTTAATAAAATCACTCGAGAATTTATTCTCTTGATATAATAAGGAAGAATTTTTTTGCAACCATATTTATAAAATGTACAATAGAAATAAAAAAAATAATCATCATTTTTATTTCATATTTTATCACTATTATTACACAAAATATAATAATTTTTGCATTACCTAATAATAGCCGAAACAAAACTCTTGATACCATTAACATTTATCCTTTTGGGTGGGAAAGGCGGTTTGCTCCGCGCAGCCACCTCTCATTTTTTAGTGTAAAATTACGTTTTTGACGTTGTTTTCATTTTTTGAACTTTTATTTTTACAATAAAATTAATATTATAATATATATATATATATATATATATATATTACTTATTCTCAAATAAAATATTTTTAATTTTATTTTTTCACATTATATTTTTCTAAACACAAGAAATACATAATTTTTTTATTAATACTTATTCCTCGCATTTTTATTTTTGCCATTTTTCTCTCTGCTTTTTTGTTTTCCAAACAAGTGAAAAGCGATAGATGCGAGAGTGAGAGAGAGAAAGGGAGATAGAGATTGAGGGGAGAAAGAGAGTGATGGAAAGAGAGAGAGAGATAAATTGACGGAGGAGAAAGAAGAAAAGTGGGATAGAAGAAAAATAGACGGAGAGCAATGGAGAGACAAAAGAGAAAATGAGTTTGAAAGAAAAGAGTTAGAGCTTGAGAGATACGATAAAGAGAATGTTACGTAATAAATGTAAAATAATTCACAATTTTCATATATGTCTACCGGTAAAATATTTTTAGTGTCTCGTGGAAGTTCAACTGTAAATATTTGGTAATTTATAGGGTCTTTCCAATTTTATAATAGAGACATCTCTCTTACATGTAAATTTTTTTAGACAACGAAAAAAAGTGTAGTTAGAGGATTTCTGCTATGTTTATTTTATCAAAAATCCTCTCACTACCCTATTTTTTTTGTCCAAAAAAGTTTATAGATAGGAAAGATGTATATATTCTAAAGTTAGGAAGTGCTTACAAATTATTAAATATTTATAATTGAACTTACTTGTCACCCAACAGAATTACCAATTAAAAAATAACTTATTATCCTCTAAGGATATCCAAGGATATCCAACTGTTAGAAGTTAAATTTTATTTTAAAACCTTTTGAGTTTAAATTCTTGAAAAAGAATGGAGTCAGATTAATAAAAGAGGAGAGTTATTCTCATTGTATGACTTATAATCTGATGAGTTTTTACTAGAAAAAATACTTATTTTAAAGAAAAAAATTTGCCTAAAAATATCTTTTTCAAGCAAATTGTTTTTTTAATTGAAAAGCAGTTTAAATGTAGAGCCTTATTACTTTGTTTGAGGGTTTGCATCGTAGGGAGAGAAAAAAAATCAATGAGGGTAAATCACTCCAATTTCGGAAGAAATACATGAAGTCAAATCTTTATTTTATTTTATTTTTTTGTAATGTATATATAGAGGTTTAGGCGGGCATAAAACAACCCCTGGACTGGCCCTCTCGCTTTATTATCTTTTGACATTTTTAGGTGGACCCACTCGGTAATTTCTTTTTTTTTCTCTTTTCAACCTCTTTCTTCTTTGGATATGCCTTCCCAATTATTTATTGATCCTTTTCTCAGACTTATATATTTTTTTTATTTTTGAGACCCGATAATTGCCCTGTCCCTAAATGGTTTTTAGATTTTAAAATATATAATAAGAAATAATTTTTTTTATTCACTCTGGCGGACTCCCGTCGTTGATTCGTTGGAATTGCCCTGTCCACTGCAATTTTCCCTTTTTGTTTTTTTAACAAACTTCTGGATGCTGGAATTGATGAGCCTCAAGGTGCCCCCCAATAATGGGGTCTTTGCTTTGAGCAGACTAGTCTTTGAGTGTGCCAGCCCTGCTCCGCTGGTTTTCTACGGCTTCGGCTGACGAGTTCTCGCCATTGAACTTGGGGCACCAAACCACAAAATTTGAAGCACACACAAAGCGCATTCGATGTGGGAGTCGTCTCTCAATGCATTTATTAGATATTGTTAACTCCATTGTCTCCCTTAAGACAAATTGTTTTTGATAACACATATTCAAGTATACGATCCATCATTAAATTGTTAAAAATATATTAAATTAAAAAAAAAATAAATAAATTGTTAACTGTCACTAAATATGTTGTGTGCCTTATATATATCTTAATATACATATTTACGTATTTACGTAGTCAAACTACCATATTTGAGAAATATTAATATACATTATCAAACTACATATTTGTGTTCTCTTTTATATCTTAACTATTAATAGACTCGCACGATGCGCAAATTTAATCATATTTTTTTTAAAAATTTATCTTTACTTTATTTTATTTAAAAGAAAAAATGAAAAGAATTATAAATTTTGAGTATTTTTTTAGGAATTTTTTAAAATTTTTTAAGAAAATAAAAATAACTTTTTTCCTTTTTAGGAAAACAATTTGGAAGTTGTGTTTTTTTTTCTTTTGAGTAAAAAAATTATAGATAAATTTGAGAGATTTTTTTTAATCTTTTTCTTATTTTAAAAAGGAAGATTTATGAAATAATTTTTTAATTATTTTATTTTATCATAAAATTTATAGTTATAAAGATTTAATTATAGTCAAAGTCAAAATATATAAATTAATAGAATTATTATTTAATTATAATTAGATTTATATTAATTGTGAATTCTAATTTTAATTGTGATAAAATTTTTATAATTATAAAAATTTTAATATTATTTTTAATTTTTAAATTTATGAGAAATCGCCACATATTTAAGAAAAAAAAATTAAAATTTTTTTAAAAATTTTAACTTTATATACTTATATATATTTATGTAGTTAAACTACTTAAAAAATATTTGGGACTCTCTATTTTACGTCGTGCCCATGGGGCTTCGCGTGCAATTAATACGGCTTGCCTCCCATAAAGAGTTCCATTTAACAATCTTTTTTTTTTTTCCAACGAACTAAAAGCTCCAAAAATATAAGCGCATGTGTCATATTTCAACTATTGTTGGTTTTTGTTCAAGAAATCAAAAGTGGAGTGGAGTACGATGATTTGGCTTATCTAGATAGTCAATGAATTCTAAACCAAGTTATTGTGCTTGACAATTTTATTATTTTTTTTTAAATATTACTTGTTCATAAATTTATATTACATAATTTTATGAGATTAAGTATTTATTTAATTGGTTGAGTGAGTTGTCTCTCACTCAGTAGGTGGGGGTTCAAATCCCACCAAATCTCATTTTTTCCTCTCAAATACCCAATAAATCTTTTTATAGATAAAAAAAAATTATATAATTTTATTTATTTTTATTTTATTAAATAAAATTTTTTATTAAATAATATAAAATTATTAATAAATTATATTAAAAAAACAAGTGAGTCGAATTAGAACCCAAAATCATTAGTAATTTGGGAGTTGCATTGGACCAAAAATGTTGACCGGCATTATTCAGTTTATCAACGCTTTAAAATATATTAAATTTATAAAATAAATAAATAAATAAATTATTAAATATTATTTAATTATCAATATATCTTCTGTATGTTTTGCTAAATATCTGTAGGCGATTTTATTCTTGCTTGAAATCTAACTTTGCGGGCACTCCACAACGTGTTGGTCCTGTTGAAGCCAGTCAACGGATTAAGGCTGGCATTACTGGCATCCCTGACATTCTCTTTAAAGTTAAGAAACGCAGGAGGCCAGCAAGCAGTTGAGCGCACCCATGCTCTCCATATGTTACGAAAAGTGCTGCCAGTTGAACGGGTTCAGTAGGCTTCTCAATTTGGTTCTATTAAAAAAATTTATTAAATTATAAATTATATGAGTGTTAAAAAATTTTAATTTAAAAAATTTGTCTTGAATATAATAAATTATTAATTTTAAATAATAATATTTATATTTTACATAATAAAAAATTAAATAATAAATTTTTATTATATAAAATATAATATTATTATTTAAAATTAATAATTTATTACATTTAGACTCCATCTCCAGATCGAAATCATCCCGTTACTAACCTATTTCCAAACTACGTACACAACAAGTGTTTGACAGATCTGCTACTTCTCCGCCTATGATTTGACCTTGATACATTCAAAATAAATTTGTAATTTCTTAATCACTTGTGTTCCCTTTGAAACCCAGAGAATTGGCTCAATCCTCGGTAACTTATTTGTGTGGAATACATCTGGATCATTCTGATTTTAGTCCCTGTTTTTTCAAGTATTATTTTTTTTTTCTTTTTCCATTGATGGTAGCAAATATTATGTCACTATAATATAGTCACATTTAATTAAAAACATATGACCCATTATGGGCCAACTCGGCTTGGCCAAGTTGGTAATGAGGCTTTTGCCTCATTTGGGTGGTGGGGGATTCGATTTTTACTCTCAAATTCTTTAATTTGGAAATTACCTATATGTTTGACTAGGGATATTGGTATTTTCGTTCTGTGTTCTTTAATTTGCTTTCTCCTGTCTACTTTAATAATTAACTCATTAACAGCTAATTATTAGTTATGTTAAAAAAAATATGGCTCATTACGCTGGAAGAAACAATAGATTCAAAAGCTCAAAATTTTTGATAATTAACTCATCGTTTTCAATGCTATTTCGATGTGAAGGATGGAAAAATATAAGAGGAAGGATGAGCGGATACGAGAGGAAAGGAACGAGAAAAGAAGGATATGTATCTATCTTTGGGATGTGTGCTTGCGACAAAAAAGAAACGAGAGAAGATTCTACCGTGTGATTTAAGTTGTGTTTGTTTATAGGAAAATATTATTATAAAATTTTTTCTTTATTTTCCAACGTTTGGCGGACTAAAATAAAAAAAGTCAAATGAAAATATTCATCAGTCAACAGGCACATATAAAAGCATCCGGGGCAAAACGTCTTCTCCTCATTATAAGTTAGGGCATCATACAAGGCCAAACGGTTTGGCATACGTTCGTGGACAGATGATAATTTATATAATTGTGAATATATTTTATGTAATTATAATAAAAAAATATGAAATAAAAAATAATAATATTTTTTTATATCACTTTTTATCGTTACAGTTGCACAAAATTTATCTATAATTATATAAATCAGCATTTACCCATCAGCCTGTGCCCACCAACGTATACCCACTAACTTTTTCTGTTTAAGATAACGTCATTTTACGGAAGCACACAAGGGGCAAAAGACGAATCGCCAGAGAGACTGCAATCGCTCGTAGGCCTCGTCGGCCGTCCTCGTCGATCTCCCCCGTGGCCTTCGTCGACCTCGCAGGCCTCCCTCTACCTTGTCAGCGGCCTTCATTGGTCTCGTCGGTCACTTCATTGCCGTCCCAGGTGATTTTGGCCGTCTAATGAAACTTGAATACTGTTACAGCTTCAAGTAACAAAAAAGGCCACCATCAACGGCGACAATGGTGAGGACGACATGATTCGGTACTAGCCAAGAAAAGAGACAATCGTTACACCATATAGAACTAAGGGTGAGTGGGGTTTCTAGCCCGAGAAATCAATTTATTCCATTTTTTCCAAGAACCACTGGAGACAAGATTGAAAGATTGAAGAAAAAACACCAAATGCCGATGAATAATTTAGATCCGGTCGTGATAAAGGGTAGGTGGGGTTTTTCACTCAATAATTAAAATAATCTTAGTTGTATTATGATTGAAAAAGATAACATTAAAGTATACATTTTTACAAAATTTATATTGTTTCCATGTGCACCAAAAACAAGAAAATATTCTTCAACAAATTTCAGCATTACAGACAAACAATGAAAAATAATTTATTTTCCTTACAAAATGTTTTATCAATAAATATTTTATACAGATAAATTATTTTACATAAACCAAATAGACCCTAAATGTCACATATAAAATTCACATATAAGGTAATTAGATTTTGATATATGGACAGAGAAATTAATTAAAAGAGTATTTAGAGATGCCTTTTATTTTCCTTTTTTCTGAAAAAAAAAAACTAAATCCAATATCTTAAAACTTAATTTAAAAAAAAACACTTTTCAACTTTTTTTTCTTTTTTTAAAGTTGTGGCTGAATTCTCTATCTACCAATCTTCTTTGTAATGTAAAAGGTCATTAGATGAAGATTTCGAAGATGGAGTCTTAATTAAAGTCAACTGATTCAAGTAGAAGCATCCGTGGGAGTTGATCGAAAGATATAAATTTCAAGGATCCCGAATCTCGTCATTATCATTCCGCCCCTCTTTTCTTTTTCACGTGCACATGGCAACTTTGCATAAGCGGCAATACAAAATAGTTAATCCAAGTCCTACCATGGGTAAAATGTAGAAGAGTTCTCTTACATAATTTAATTTTACATAACACTAAAATAATTCTGCAAATTATTTATTTTAATTTTAACAATCTAACGGTGTACATGACTTCAGAGCTATTTGGGGTTACTACCTATTATTTCCGAATATACAAATACAACTTAAGGCGTTCATCTTCCATGGCTGGATGGGTAGCAGCCATGACATGCACCATAAACACGCAACGACACACACACACATATACAACATGTGAATTATTAGTAAAAATGCAAGAGAATGCACATCATTGTACACACACACACACACACACACACCATAAAAACATAGATACACATGCACACAGTCTTGTTAGCAAATCAGAACTTCTGTATGAAGTCATAGATTTGCTTATTTATCTCTTCGGGCTTCTCTTCAATGATGAAGTGAGCTACACCTTCCATCACAACTACTTCCTCCAGAAATGGAACATCTCTCTTGAATCCGCCATTGTGTATATATTCCTTGGCACCATAAGAATTGTAGTTACCGTCCAGATCCCCCACAATGAACTTTGCGGGCACCAACACCTGTGCTCCAGTCCATGGTGCAGAGAGTTCCCAGTTTCTGTAGTATGAATGACAAAAACGAACAAGATTTATATAAAATAGTACAATGCCAGCCTGGCAAAGGCCTTTGAAAGTTATTCAAGTCCCAGCAAAATTGCACTCTCAAATTTTATGCAAAATGATTCGTTATGAGACCCATGATAATCTATTGAATAATGAATTATATAATGGAATAACTTTTATAAATCCTACCCTTTTTTTTTTTTTAAGGATTTGAACTCAAGTCTTATAGAATATAATTCTTGAGCTCTAACTATACCGGGATATCTTCTAAAAACGAATTTTTAATTGATTTTGGCGTGCAATAGTAGTACAAAAGCAACAGGCCTGTTAGTTTGGCATCCTGAATATGGAAGAGGAACATACCGATCTATATTCCGGTAATAGTTCAATCCTCCAGTAAAGCCTGTCTTCTTAAATTTGGTGGTGTAGTACTTGATATCTTCCTCGGACAGCCATCCGGGCAAGTCAATCGGGGAGTCCGACGGGTGACCAAACCCTTTGCCCTCAGGCAAAAACAGGGGACCTGGAGTCCGATATGCATAGAATTCCTTCAAAACTCTCTCGGTACCCATCCGTGCAAACTCGGCTTCTATATCTCCAGGCTTCTAAAGAAATAACCAAGAAGATGGTCAGATGAGCAACTCGCATTTACATCCTCAAAAAGCCAAGCAAGGTGACTTTACAATCAATTGAAACTTCTACACATGCGGTAGAATGCTTCTAGCACAATTTATTGGGACACCCTTGTTGCAACCTTTTGATTCCAAGCGGGAGCAGATGCAAGGCATAGGCAGTGGGGGCGATTACAGCAACAAAATATTTTTAACCTATTACTATAGGAAGAGCTTGCCCTAACTCACATTTTTACTACTAAATGGTGTCTAATATTTAGATTAATGTTTAATTATAAACACAACTTTTTGTTTTTACAAAATCCATCCCCTTGTTTTTACTGTGAATTAATTTTGCATTTTTCTCTTATATGACTGTTAAATTTACTAAAGTTTACACTATCTACTCATCCATTTACTGAGATTTATTAAATTTATATAAATTTGAACTATTAAGTCCAAATATATAGAAATTTGCAATCTGACAAGTAATTGACAAATAACCTGAAACCTGACGATGTAGTAATCATCTCCATAGAGAGCTCTTAAAATATCGACAACTCTTCTTTCAGGATCCCTAGGATTGAAGAACACGCTCAAGCTGACCAAACCTTTGACTCGGTCCGGTCTAAATAGACACAACTGCCAAGCCATGTAAGCGCCCCAATCGTGGGCTACCACAAAGACCTTTTCTTGGCCGGGAGCCACCGTGTCGATGAGTGCGACGAGATCGCCGACGACATGGAAGCTGGTGTAGCTGGTCACGTCCTTCGGCGCATCCGTGTCGCCGTAGCCTCTCAAATCCGGAGCCACTGCCCGGTAACCAAGCGAGGCCAGAAACACGATCTGGTGCCGCCAGGAGTACCATAGTTGGGGAAACCCGTGGACAAAGAGGATCACTGGGCCGCCCACTGGGCCTGCCACTGCTACGTGCATGTTAATGCCATTGACCTTAACGGTTTTGTGCTCTATGGCCTCCATGGATGTTTGTTTGCTGAGAAAATGGCTCGGGAAAGTTAGTCTTTGCTTGGTAAAAAAATGTAAACCGAGAACAAAATGAAGGAGAAAAAAAATGAGTGAAAGTAAAGTTAAAACAGAGAAAATAATGTAAGTTGTAAAATTAATTTTACATGGAAAAGGCGCATGTTGAGAAGAGAGAAAACCCCTAGTGTCCTAATTAAAATATTAATTTTGCTCTTCATAATCCAAATACTGCTATAAATATATAATGTTTATCATAAGTTTCAGCAATTTATTTATCATGATCACAATATTTGTAGTTTGTGTCATATAAAATTTATTTATTTCTGACCATAGAAAATACATAACAAAAAGCTTTGTGATACAGACAAATTGAATACTAGATATAAGTTGGAAAAGGGCCCTCCAAAGACTTTGAAGCGTGGTCGGCCTAGGAGAAAAAAAATAAAACAGAGAAAATGATCTAAGAATTGGCCAGTCTTTTGCATTGATTGTCTAGAGTAGTTAGTTTACTGATATTAGGTCAGGAAAGAGGTTGAAAGTTTCATCTCTACCTCTTCTAAATTTCTAGAACAGCGACAATTCGATTAATGGAAGCCAGAGGAGCGACTTTAAACAACAAATAAAAAGAAAGCAAGAGGAGCGACGCAAGATTAACGGCAGCTATACGTATCTGCCTCTTTGATAATTTGGGAGTTAACACAGAGCCAGTCTTTATATAACTTTTTGATGGGAACAATAAAGCTTTCCCTTCAACCTTGCGAGGAATCAAATTTGACGGGCAAAAGCAATTAAGTGTCTTTCATCCCCCACATGGCAACCTCATTTTGCTTTCTTACAAGCAAACTAGCTATTGTCATTTTCTAGTCACAAATTCTCTCTTCCAACCCTTTATTCCTTCTCTCAAGCAACTGTGTCAATGATGGAAATAGCTACACCATAGAGCATTAATCACGTGATTTCCGGGTCCTAGACCTTAGAGAAGGATTGAACCGAGAGGATGATGCCGTCATTTGTACTCAACAATTAGCTGTGTTTGTTGATGGAAGTGATATATATTTTGAAAATGTTGCGTTAGGTTTGGCATGTGACGCCTAATTGGTAACAGCTTTGTGACTTTGCTCATTTGCACGCCTAAGATACAAACACATATATAACAAGATAAGAGAATTTCTAATTTGACTCACATTATTCGATCAGTATAATTTATTTATAATCATAAATCACACAATGAGTGGCATCCACTTAAAATAAAAAAATAAAAAAATAAATTTATGTGATATAAGATCACGAGTGAGTTTTATTCACAAAAAATAGAGTAAAATTAGCAAGTACTGAATAAAATTAATATATCGTGTATAGCGCGAGTCTATTATAAGAATTTATTTCTTATTTAATTATTTTCTTAGAGTGTTGATAAAGAAAAATCTGTTAAAAAATAAATTACTAATGTGGGCCGTTTAATAAGGAAGAAAATTTTGAATGTTATTGCGTCTAGTGACCCATGATGTCTAGAAGTCATGAAGATTATGCACTCAACAGTAAAATTGTACATGAATTAATGGATCTAATCTCGAGTGAGGTCGATTTGTAACTTTAAAAGAATTTACTTTGGATCTACAAAGTTTCAAAGAAAGAGGGAGAATTTTAGCTTTTTTCTTTCTTTCTTTCTTTCTTTTTTTTTTTTTAAATGAATGTTGATTAATGGAGAGAGAAATCATCTCTATTTGTATGAAATGTTCTTTTTAAATGAATTCAAGTGAAACTAAATATATTAATGTGATAAGCTCAAAACACAAAACATATCATGTGGGACAAATAAGTGAATTCTACAATCAAGTTGCTTGTTGGATTGCGAAGAAGATTGAGTAATAATCGTTCTAATAATTCAGCCTTTTAGGGTTTCTTACTATGTGGCTCGAACCCATTTCTTTAAGAAAAAAATTTATTGCTTTATTGAGGTAGTTTTAAAATATCTGCAAAGTCATATGAGCTTTGGATGATTAAATTCATAAGAAGTAAAAATAGGAAAACTGTTACATGCTTTTGAATGAAACTGTATAATTACTTGTTAAAATATAAAATAATTACTTATTAAAATCTAAATCCACGTAACGCCACTCATTCTTTAACTAGAAGGTTACGTTTGACCAAGTACATTTTTAGCGGCGGATTTGAATAAGAGTATGGAAAATTCTTAAGGACAATACAATTGTAGGCACGCAACAAGCAAGCATCAAGCAAGCATCGATTTAAATTATTAGATTTTAAAAAATGTATTGAATTTGAAAAAAAAAAAGATAAATTATTAAATACAGTTAATTAGATTGTGTACTTTATGCGTGTCTCTTCTTGTTTGCCCACGTAGTCTTGCTCGATAATTGAAGCTACAGGAGTAGATGCACTTTTCTATATTTTTGTTACCGATCATAGTTATTAATTCCAAATTGTACTTCGACCCAAACAGCAGATTTAGTCGTTAGGATACGGGTTCAACCAGTGATATCAACAAGTACTTTCTCCAAAAAAAAAAAAAAAAAAGGAAAAAGACATCAACAAGTAACGCCGGTTTAATAAGTATGATTCTTGATACGTTGTAGCTTTCTTGAGATCAAATGTCCGTTTTAATTCTTTCCTTATATGTGTTCCATAGAGGTTTCAAAATTCCTTTTCCGGCCCAGTAAACATCATGGGTCCTCATGTTTTTTGGGCCTAGGCGTAGCCTGTGTCAACAGTTTTGTTTTCATTCTGAAATGATTACGAATAAAAAAAGAAAAATGAAAAAAAGTGACGATTTATGATTGATTTGGTACTAGAATAGTTTCTAAGACTAAAATTTCCTAATTTAAAATTTTCATAAATTATAATTTAACTTCAAATGTTATTTAAATTATAATTTAAATACTAAATTTAATTTAAAAGTTCAATTTAGTTCTAAATTTGATCAAAAATTTTAATTTTATCCTTAAAATTAGAAAAAATAATATTTAATCGCTATCTATAATTATTATTTTTTTAATTACTTTTATACATATATATATTATTAAATATCGGTTTAAATACCGGTTCGACCGGTTTAACCGGTTGAATCTTAACCCACTAATATTTTCGATTCAATAATCGGTCCGGTTCTGACAACTTTGCTATATTTTGTGTATTTGTGTACATTTAGTCCTTTTTTTTAAATTTTGACAATAAAAATTAAACTTAGCACGAAGTCATTTTTACACCTATAAATGAAGGCTTATAAATAACACGATATATATTTTCAATAATAATATTTTCTTATATATATATATATATATATATATGATTAAAGAGAAGACAAGTGGGAAAGACCAGGAGTTTTCCAGTCCTGTGGCCTGTGGATTTTTTATAGAGTTAAAAAATCTTAGACTAAATGAGTGACTATATATAGGTTCGCATTATAGTTATATAATTTACGTATGCGTCAAGTTCAAAAATAATAATAATAGTAAGTATGCATCAAGGATGACCATATGTGATGATTTATTTATTAGAAGAACAAGATTGATGACTTCACTATTATTTAACCAACCATGTGGCCATTAAACGTTTATGTTTAATTTTTTGTAAAATGCGCTGTTAACGATAGCCCTCGAAAATAATAATTGAACAAACTATGATGGCATCAATGATGACGAGAGAAAAGAAAAGTTGATGGCTTCACCATTATTTAACTAACGACGTGGCCTTTCTCACAAAATATTATTAAAAAAAAAAACCAACAGTGTGGCCATCGGATGATCCTTCTTGTACACTTTTAATTTTCTATATTGAAAGCTTTAATCAAACTGTTCTTTGCACACTCTCACTGTCTTAAACGAGGTTACACTATGTGCAAATGAAAGCTATAATTGATTTGGTCAAAAAAAAAAAAAAGCTATAATCGATATTTTGCTGTCATGGGAATGGAGTCAAGCTATTTGTAATTTACAAGGGCATTGATTTTTTAAAACACATGAATTGTGCATTATCTTAAAGAAATGGATGCAAAGTTTTTGTTTTTTTTAGAGTGAATACTTACTTGGAAAGTAACATTAGGGGATAAGTTCACCAAGAAATTAATAATTATTTAATTTTTCAAATCTCAGTCAGCAACTTAAAAAAATTATAATGTGGGTGAGTTCTGTTATATAAAGTTTACAAATAGGCAAAAAAAACATTAATTTTTTAAAATTTGCCATCAATTGCTAATATAGACACACACGTGGCTCAAGCAGTGAACAACTTATGCCTACATGATTATTATTAATTTCTCCCCGTCTTGCTTTCACCAAGCAGACCATTATATAAGCACAAGTAAGCACAAAAGTTGACAAGTGATTTGTATTTTCTGCTGCATTTATCGGCTCTTCTACATTCAATTGAGACAAGACGTTTTGCCTCACCAATTTGATGTCTTCGCGAGTCAGCTCAAATGTGGACCGAACCAAGTCTTGGGTGTCACCCATTTCTTGCGGTATCTTCAAGCTTCGAGGGTCGGTTTCTGAATCCAACTTGTTGGGGCCTAACCATTGGTTCAAGAACAGCATCTCAAGCCGAGCACTGTCTTCAATAACTTCCCGATCAAAGAAAGGCGTAAGCTGGGCCGGCAAGGGTGGCACTGGGGACTCTTTTTCTATGCTTTTGCACTTATGGGCCCACGCCTTGATAAACATAGTCGTGGACTTGCCATCAATGACTGCATGATGACTGGTGCCTCCAATGCGAAAACCTTTGCTAGGAAACAGTGTTATTTGCAGGGCAATCACTGAAGCCTTTGTATCAGAGTTGGACAACTCAGGTACGTATGGACGCGACTCAATAGCTTCACGGATTCCATTGCTTGAGAGGCGGTCAAAATCTGCGTTTGACAATGCAACAGTGAGTGAAACTGTGTCGTTTGGACTGTATAAAACGATGGGTTTGTGGGAATTTGAGGACCAGGCAAGGTGGCCAGCCAGAGGAAGGAAGTGGAGCAGTGTATATGAGAGCAATTGCTTAAGTTTCGGAAGGATTATTGTGTTAAAGAATTCTGGACTTGAATCGATATTGTAAAACCACAGAGACTCAGCGGGTTGAACTTTAAGCATGATTATGTCGTAGAAGGTGAGGGGAAGCGTCACTGATTGGTTTGCTATATCCGGTGAGTCGAACGCCGGAGCAACTTGGTACCGACCTACAATTTCGACACAGTTTGGTGGTGCCATGACGGGTAGAGATCAGAGGAATGGTACGCTTTAATGGAGTTTCTAATTGAACTCCATTTTTTTCCTCCTATACTGGGTTATATAAACCTTACGCATACTGTTACAGTCAAATACTTCTATCGATGAGATTAGATTAAATTGTGTAATATCGTACATTCATTTGATAGAAATAATCTTGATTACGTTGACTAAAGAACTTGGACGAGGATAGATCTCAAAAGTTAAAGACTTAAATAAAAAATTAAAAATTTGGTCAAAAATTAAAAAATTAAAAAATTAAAAAAATTTAACATTTAAAAAACTCATAAAATGTTTCCCTCTTTGTCCACTCTAGTGGAATGGGAATGGGAAAAGTGTTGACAGATAATAAAAAAAAAGGCAAAAGTTAGGTAGGTATATAATGAGCGATATAAAATTAATATATAAAAATTTATATTATTAAATTATAAAAAATATATTAAATTTAAAAAATAAAAAATTATTAAATTAATCATATATGTTTTATAGAGTACAAATTGTGTGATTGTGCAGTAGACGTCAATAAAAAATACCTGAATCATTATTGTTAGTAACAAGGGGGGTGGGAAAATCTTTTGACCACGAAAAAGAAGTTTATCAAACCAATAATTAAAAGGGTTATTATGTAATTATACTTTGGTCAAAAAAATTACGTAATTATATAATTTATGTTATATAAAAAATATATAATTAATTTTATAATTTATTTATTTATTTATTTTTTAAATTTAATATATTATGTATAATATAATAATTTAAATCTTTATGTAATAATTTTATCTTTATTGTTTTGTATCTATCTAATTTTTTTAATTTAAAAATCAATTGGTGCCTTTGAGGTCCCAATACTAATCCCAATCATCAATCTTTTATAAAAAAAATAATTAAAAACTCTTCCGTATCTTTCCAACGAACTCTTCACTAAAATCCAGGTAAGCCAAATCATGCTTCTCCATTCTACCTTTTGATTTTTTATGGAACAACAGTAGATGGAATTAATTTCCACTTCGTAGCGCAATTTGCTGTTCTTATGTCACGTGCGCTTACATTTCGTAGGTCTCAGTTCGTTGAAAAAAAAATATTGATTGTTAAAGGAAACCTTTATGGGACGCGAGCCCTATCTGGAGCAAGAGAAAGAAAAGTCCCATACATTTTTCGGAAGGCGGTGAAGTTAATAAATGCACAAATAGTGTTTATAAGCCGTTCAACATGACGCGAGTTTGGAGAAAAATAAATGTATCACAAATAGTTCTCGTCAGCCAAACGCCGTAGAGCACACCCCTCGACGGATATTAATAGGGTTCGGATCCCCAAATCGAGAATCAGTCGGTCTGAGTGCCCTTTGATTGGAAGGGGTCCCTGAGTTCCCTCCTCTCATTTGTTCCCAATTTCAAGGGGAAACAGGCCCTAACTCGAGCGGGTGGTGGGGGACGCGGTGGCTTGGCCGTGGAGAGAGAAAAAGAGAGAGTGCTAAGACAAAAAAATAAAAAGAGAAACAGAAGTGGAGTGATCGGATCCTACTAATTTTTTTTAAAATTATTTTTTTATTAAGATTAATTTTTTTTAATTTTCTTAAATCTAAAGGGGAAGGGAGATAGTTGGAGAGGTTGAGAGTTCGAACTCTCGATCTTATACTTTACTGGCATACTGTTAATGTCATTTAAACTGAAACTTATAATTATTAACATTAAATTTGATATGTAATAGCTTTAAGTGCAAAAATTAGTCAAACTTAAGTGTATATAGGTGAAGATTTATGTATAACAAATAGTGTGTATAAAAATTAAAATTAACTGTATAACAGCCTTAATTTTAATATGCAATACACACAATTTACAAAAAACAAAAATAGAAAAATGTAAAATTACCATTTTAGCCCCAACAACTTCCACATTGTGGCCGTGTATCACAAATTAATAAGGTGAGTTTCAACTCCAAAATTTATTATAAAAGAATTGATAATAACAGGACTGAATTGAAATCTTACTGATTAAAATTATTAACTTCATTTATGATCGTAAAATCGTAAAAGTTTACAATTCAAATTAGAATGTTAACAATTTAAATTGTGACCTACAAATTATCTAACTCAAAATAACTTGAATCTGAAGTGACCTACTTCAAGCTCCCAATCCACCCGTTTGACACTATAAACAACATAGGCACACCCAAAAAAGAAAGAGGCCAGAAAGAGGCGGGGAGAATTAAAAAAGAAAATTATCATTAGCTCCCTTACCGACGATGATTGAAAATAATTCTGCACCCAAAGAAAGAAGCCAAAATAATTTCCACAAGCCCGTCAAAATAAAGAAGCATAACAAAAAAAAAAGGGGGAAAAAAAAGCCGATGAGTTCTTGAGCTCAAACCAAGGTTTTAAGAACCGAACCGGTCAGTGAACCGAAAAGATTAGTGATTCAAGATTCAATCGGTTCGACCGGTACAACTGTGGTTGAACCGGTAAAACCGGTATTTAATATTAAATATATAAAAATCAAATTTTTATATAGCTTATATAATTATATAAAATGTTATGTTATATAAGAATGATAATAAATATTTAAAATAAAGTGTATTTTCAGAATTATATTAATATTTACATATATTAAGGATATTACAATTAGTATATTTAACAAAATATAATTTATAAAAATTAATTGAAAAAATAATATTTATAAATAATGGTAAAATATTAATTTTTTTAGTTTTAAAGATTAAATTGAAAATTTTAATCAATTGAGGACTAAATTGAAATTTTTAGTTAAAATTAGAGTTTCAATTATAATTTAGATAAAATTTTGGGTCAAATTATAATTTAAAATTTTTTGATTTAAATTGAATCGGTTCAACCGGACCCATTTTTTGCCGATTTTTCCAATTTTTCTGATTTTTAACCGATTTTTTTCCGATCCGGTCTGCATCCAATTTTTACGCCAAAATCGGACCAGACCTTAGGACCGGTCACCGGTTTAACCAGATGAACTGATCGGTCCGGTCCGGTTCTAACTTCATTGGCTCAAATAGGACTGTTGCCTGGTAATTTTCTTTTCGTTTTTGTACTATGGTTCTATTCTTGAAATAAACACCGTTACGTAACAGTTTATAAGAAATAATATAATAGTAACAAGAGGGTTATGGCGCATGTTGGTGGTTGTCACCACCCATTTAATTTTTCTTGTATTCAACTATCTTATGATAGTGTCGGTGTCGCTGCCATCCAGAATTTTCAAATGTCCTTCAAATTCTGGAGGCGAATAATACACTGGCATTTTCCCTTTCACCACATTTGCCTTGCCCCGCGAAATTTCGCTGAGTATTTAAGTTCTGGCGATAAAAATATGGTAATTAGAGGGAAAATATTTGCTGGCCTTCCTGTACAACGTCGGCCATGCATTTTCCGCTCATCCAAGGGCTTGAATCTTCTGCTTTTCCCACTCAAAGGTTTCTCCCCCCACCCCAATCCCCACGCCCGGCCGCCGCCCCAAAAAAAAAACATATCAACCCGTCATTGACCTGTTTAAGAGATAAGTTTATAGTTAAGTTAAAAATTACCAATTTCGATTTAGTGTAAATAAGATCAATAAAAAAGAAATTTATTTAAATAAAATTAAAATATTTTTAATACGTTTATCTTTTGTTAAATTAAACATTAATTACTGATGTGATATATGATATAGACATTGATATGACAAGAACTAATTCACACAGTCAACATTAATGCTAACGAGGAAAATGGTCATGCTGGAGCTTAGAAATAATTTATTAATTTTGACTCACCCTTAAAAGATAAAATTTTGAGAAAAAAAATTTAAAAAAATTTAAAAATTTTGTAGAAATTTAAAATTAACTTTAAAATTTTAAATTATATAATTCATATAATTCAATGTAAAATTTTTAAAAATTCGAAAATGTTTGAAAAATATAAAAATTTAATAAAGAATTCAAAATATTTTAAAAATTATTAAAATTAAAAAAAAATTGAATAATTTTGAAAGTATGAAAAATTATAAAAGTTAAATTTTTTTTTAAAAAATATAATTTTCCAAATAATTCTAAAAATATAATAAAAAACCAAAAATTTTATTTAAAACCCGAAAATATTTTTTTTTAAAAAAAAAAAAAAAAAAACACCCTCTCCACCCCTATTCCCTCGACGCCACCACAACTGCCGCCACTTAACAATCTTTGTCAGCCGTAGACAGCACAGCAACTCTCACCCTTCTTTGTCTCTGATTGCACTCAAATCAAGGCAGAAATCGTTCTAATGGAGCTCTGTTTTTTTTTTTTCCTTGTTTTTTTTATTATTTTGTTCTTATTTTCTTTTTTCCTAATTTCTAGCTTTTCCCTTTTAGGGTTTGGTTATTGTGTAATGATTTGGCAGATACCAGCTGGTGAGTGATTTCTTCGATGGCGAGTCTTGAGCCACGGAGCTTCCGGCCCACCTCTGACTAGTGGATTTCAGAGGCGTATGCCCGCAACTCTGAGACCCTGACCAAGGTGCTCCACGAATTTCTCCAGATTGGCGTTGGAATTCGAGGGCACCGAGCTCGTCTCAGTGTAATTGTTCTGCAAGACTACGGATCGGGCCGCCTCTAGTATCGAAGCCGGATAGTAGAGAAGTTCCATGGCCTGATTTGGCGGCAATTTCAAAGAGGGCTTGTATTATTTCATAAAAATTTTAAATTTTTAAATAATATTTTTTTAATTTTTAATTTTAGTATTATTATTTTTATTATTTTTTAATAAAATTATATTGAAAGAGTGATTAATGACAGTTAAAAAAGTAATTGATTGCAATTTTGTAGAGAGTATATTTTTTCTAATATATATATATATATATATATATCTTTAGAAAACCGTTTTAGAGGCTTAAATTTTAGTTAAAAATTTTAAAAAATATAAATTTTTAAATTTATAATAATAATATTTATATTTTACATAATAAAAAATAAAATAATAATATTTTATTATTTAAAATTAAAAACTTATTATATTATATACACTTCCCCAACATTAAGAAATTTGGGTCCCAAATTTTTTTTCATATAAACCTCAGCAGTCAGCACACTTTCACAGATACGATATTTCTCGGCAAATACAAAGAAGCCAAGCGTAACTCATCATGGATGGGCGATCACATGTGTTAGTGTTGTGCAGATGGGCAGCGGAAGCGCGAGAAATAGACGCAACAAAATAGAGAAGGCTTAAAGAAAAGGATAAATGGACTCACAGAGTTACGTGGTTCGGCTTATTGCCTACGTCCACGGGCGAAGACACGCAGAGAATATTCATTAACAAAGCAAATGAGAGATATTACAGTGTCACTCTAAAGGCTCACAATACCCAAAAGCCCGATACACCCAAATTGACACTCACTCCTTTTGCAACAACAAATTCAAAACCTCACATACACCAAATAACAAAACACGAGAGTGCAGGACTTAAAATAACAAAAGAACAAACCTTGTTCTTAATCCCTCAATCCCTCTCGGTTGCCCACATCAAGCAAATGAAGATGCCAACACATATATATACTAAATCTTTAAGCACAAAAGGTCAACAATTAGGCCATTCTTCTTGTTCAAACTTGCCAAACTTGCCAAACTTACCAAACTTTGAATTTCCAATTCAAAGTTGGTTAGCTAACCAAATAAGACCAAAACTAATATTGAAAAATAAACATTTAACACATGATCAATGTCTTCAATATTGTAAGAGTTAGCCATCCAAATTTGACCAATGAGATTTTACAATTCAAGACACAATACTACAAATCTCCACCTTGACTTGAATTGAAAGTTACGACAAGTAGCTAAAAAAAAATACGCGAGGTAGCAACAAAATTCCCTTCAACAAGTCTTTTCCAAAAGAGTTGAAAGACCCTCTTTAATTCATACCAAATCCAACAGTAGACTTCAACTTGACCGTTGGAATATTATCATAATCCATTAACGAATAAGACGAAACACAAGCAGCTCCACCTGCAACGGTAACACCTTGCAGCACATATAGACTCCCAATTTTGTTAGCATTCAGAAAAATTAGAGAATCTTTAGTAATTGTCAAAACTCCACCTTGAGCTGAAAACACGTACCCATTAGTTTCAAGAGTACCCAAAGAGATGATATTCCTTTTCAGGTCCGGAATGTGCCACACATCATAGAGAGTCCTCAATGTCCCGTCAAACATCTTAATCTGGACAGTACCTTTTCCAGCAACGAAACAAGATGTATTGTTCCCCATAAATACAACTCCACCTTCAACTGAATTATAAGTGGAAAACCACTCCTTACTTGGAGTCATATGGTGGGAACAGCCAGAATCTAAGATCCATTCAGATTTGGAACTTAAATTATCACCGGTTGCAACAAAAAGAACCTCAGCACTAGAATCATCTACTGCAAAACTAGCTTCTCCAAGGGGAGTATCATTCTGCTGTTTATTTCTGAGTTTATAGCACTCAGACTTAATGTGTCCCTTCTTGCGACAATAATTACAGGTCATATTTTTGTGTTTAGATTTATACCTGGATTCATAATTGTCACTACTGGAGCCTGCATTTATGAACTTTCCTCTTGTGAGCAAACCATCTGCTAGAACGACAGAGCTCTCGCCAGATAATTCTTTATCAATAAGCTCTTTAGATAAAAGAGCAGCTTTAACATCTGCGAGAGAAATAGTCTCTTTACCATAAAGCAGAGTCTCTCGAAAATTCCTATAAGAGGGAGGCAATGAACATAAAAGTCGTAAGGCTTTATCTTCGTCTTCGATTTTGAGATCAATGGATTCGAGATCCATAATAATAGAAATGAATTCATCAAGGTGGGACTTGATTGGTGTGCCTTCTGCCATACGAAGCATATACAGGCGATGCTTCAGGTGCAGTCTATTAGTGAGGGATTTAGTCTTGTACAAAGACTCTAACTTTTGCCATAATCCCAAAGCTGTCTTTTCATGAATGACTTCGCGCAAAACTTCATTAGACAAGCACAATTGAATTTGGGCGAGTGCTTTAGCATCCATCTCATCTTTCTTCTCTGCGGTCATAGACTCGGGCATTTTTTCTTTTCCAAGTAAAGCAATTTGCAAATTAGATTGAGTTAAGAGAGCAGACATCTTTACCTGCCACAACAGAAAACTAGTATTACGATCAAACTTCTCGATTTCAAATTTTGTTGACGTCATACTTGGAAGCCCTCAAGAACAAAACTAAACAGCTCTGATACCAGTTTGTTGTGCAGATGGGCAGCGGAAGCGCGAGAAATAGACGCAACAAAATAGAGAAGGCTTAAAGAAAAGGATAAATGGACTCACAGAGTTACGTGGTTCGGCTTATTGCCTACGTCCACGGGCGAAGACACGCAGGGAATATTCATTAACAAAGCAAATGAGAGATATTACAGTGTCACTCTAAAGGCTCACAATACCCAAAAGCCCGATACACCCAAATTGACACTCACTCCTTTTGTAACAACAAATTCAAAACCTCACATACACCAAATAACAAAACACGAGAGTGCAGGACTTAAAATAACAAAAGAACAAACCTTGTTCTTAATCCCTCAATCCCTCTCGGTTGCCCACATCAAGCAAATGAAGATGCCAACACATATATATACTAAATCTTTAAGCACAAAAGGTCAACAATTAGGCCATTCTTCTTGTTCAAACTTGCCAAACTTGCCAAACTTACCAAACTTTGAATTTCCAATTCAAAGTTGGTTAGCTAACCAAATAAGACCAAAACTAATATTGAAAAATAAACATTTAACACATGATAAATGTCTTCAATATTGTAGGAGTTAGCCATCCAAATTTGACCAATGAGATTTTACAATTCAAGACACAATACTACAGTTAGCAATAGCATATCCAGTACAAGGCCATTCTGGACTTCTGATGAAGCTATCACAACAGATTTCAGATCGTGGAATCAAGGTTACATTCGTGTGTCCAGAGTCCATACGCAAGCGTGCATTCACAGAATTTTCCACAAATGGTGAGGTACAAAACCAGGTCAATGTAGTATCAATCAACGAAGGCTTTGAACCAGGGGTTGAACAGGAAGAGAGCGTAGAATTTATGGAAGCAGTGTCAAGGGCCATGCTTATCAACTTGGAGAAGTTGATAAGGGATATTAACTCTTCAGGTGAGGAGAAGATCACTTGCGTCCTCGCGGAAGCAGAGGTCAGTTGGGCACTGGAGATTGCTAGCAAGCTAGGAATCAAGAGGGCCCAGTTTTGGTCTTCCCTTGAAGTCGGCTTGGCTTTGGGACTCCAGATCGAAAAGCTCATTCAGGATGGAACAATTGACCAAGATGGTAATTAAGTTGGATACACGTAAATCTTTCCTTTCTTGCTCCATCCATCTCCCTAAGTTTACTGAAAATGTAAAGAAAGAACAAATATGGTGTTTTGAATATAAAACTTCTCGATCATAAAGTTCCTGATATTATTTCAAGAAGCTGTCTCACTCTAAAGTTCAAGCTATTGGTGAAATCTTAAATAATATATATATGTTCAACTCCAAACAAGATTAATTTTTTATATATCTTTCCATGCCTTGCAAATTTATGAATTCCTCTGCAGGAACTGTATTAAATCATGAGAAGATCCAGATATCGCAAGGACTGCCGGCCGTTAGTGCTTCTGAGCTTTTTTGGAACTGGCCAGGTAATCCAAACGGGCAAAAGTTGTCATTCCAACATGCTTTAAAGGCCATTGAGGGTGTCAAAATCTCGAACTGGCTTCTTTCTAACTCCTTTTATGAACTCAACCCCTCAGTTTTTGACATGATTCCAAACCTCTTATCTGTTGGTCCATTGCTTTCAAGTGCAAGTAAGCTTGGAAAACCTGCTGTAAACTTCTGGCAGGAAGATTCGAGTTGCTTGACATGGCTTGATAAGCAGTCTACTAGATCAGTGATTTACATATCCTTTGGTAGCTTTGTCGTTCTTAACCAACAACATTTTGAAGACTAGCGCTGGGACTTGAGCTGTCGTGCATGCCATTTTTGTGGGTAGTACGGTCAAACCTTTTGGAGGGATCCTCTATTCAGTTTCCAGATGGATTCTTGGAAAGAGTTGCTGATCGCGGAAAAATAGTCAAATGGGCACCTCAGGAAAAGGTGCTGGCTCACCCTTCCATTGCTTGTTTCTTGACCCACTGTGGATGCAACTCAACCATGGAAGGGCTAAGCATGGGTTTACCCTTTCTGTGTTGGCCATACTTTGGTGATCAGTTTCTTAACAAGAGTTACATTTGCAACATATGGAAGGTCGGTTTGGGGTTGGAAGCGGATGAAAGTGGCATAATCTCAAGGCACGAAATAAAGGCCAAGGTGCAGAAATTGCTATGTGACAGCGAAATATAAAAGTGCAAATTCAATGAGATTGAAGGAAATAGCCCAAAACAGTATCCATGAAGTGGGGTCATCAATGAAAAACTTCAAATTTTTCATTGACCAACTCAAATATTGAAGCAATAAACTTCTACCTACTGATTTCCACATCTGAAAGTGTGTGCTTGTTATTCAATTTTTATTTTTTATTTTTATTCATTGATCAACTCAAATGTTGAAGCAATAAACTTCTACCTGCTGATTTCTACATCAGCAATTATGACTGCTGTCGGCTTTCTTTGATCCATTTCCGCTCTTTAATCTGTTGCAAGCCTGATCTTTGGAGTCAATTTTTTACTTTTCTAGATCGGAATTTTGTTGTTTATCTCTGAAACCGTGGTTAATCTGCTCAAAAAGTTCAAAATTTTTTTCCTTTTATTTTTGCGTCTTCACAATTTTTATTGGTTTTATAATTGTGGACTTGAGAAATGTATTGGTAGTGGAGGGGCTTTGAATTACATAGAATTCAAATTGAGATGTTAATCATACTTTTAATACGTAGTTGGAACGAGTGAGGTTGTTCTTCACTGTTCTTGGGTCAATACACATGCACTGTGTTATTTGCAAGCATAAAAGATATGAAATGGAAGGTTAATTGGAAGCGATGCCTGAAGGTTAATGTGTGAATCAATTGGTTTAGTTTGCTAAGAATCCATCAGCGAAATAGTGACTTATGCGTACATGTGAGTATTATTAGCACTCTGGATTGACTTACGCGTTGTATAGAGAAAATTTGCAGGAAAACTAGTCATCAATTGGTTATGGCGCAGTTGAATTACTTAGCATGTGAATGGATTTAATTATGAGCGTTTTAGGCAGGTAAACTCCTTCTGCAACATTTTTTAGATTGCTTAATCATCCCACTGGGTAAATTAATTTCATTTCTTCACATAAAGCTTGAGATGTAATGATAAATTAAATAATGGCAGTAAAGTCTTCCAGGCCATCTCATGTTAAAGCTGTCGTATTCATGGGGCATCTTGGAATCTCCTTTTCTCGTTTCATTTGCATCATATATTTATTTGTTGATGTTCTTTGGACTTTTTCTATTGTATCTTCTTTTAACGGGACTGAAAAGGAAGATGATGTTAGACTATGATACGATTCCTGTTCAATTTGATTTAAAAAGCTCGCAATGTGATATATTTAATATAAATTTTTTTTGGGATTTATGATAAAAGCAGATGGATCAGATTATATGAACCTATTATGTTTTGAGTTTGAGGATTTACTTTATATATATATAATTAAGACTTATAAATTTTTGTTCTCTTACTATTGCCCTAATCTCTCTATTGTATGATTCTCTGATTTAGTGATTTTCCTCTATTTTAGTAATTTTTCCTCAATTCAAGATTTTTATACGTAAAACTTATGTGTTTTTATTTTTTTATTGTTTATTTGCCACCTTCGTTATTTTTCGCAACAGATAAAGTAACAAATCTGTTAGGAAAAAGGGAATGGAGGGATCCATGATGGGTCCATACAAAAATATAAAAATAGCAATAATTATTACTGTCAAATGTATGGTCTCTAGGAGATGATGATGGGAAAAAGTTTCTGAGCCGCACAGTACGATTAGACATGAAGGAAAAAATGTTACTGCTACTTAACAAAATATAATCACTTTTATATTTTGTATAAAAATTTTATTTTAAGGAAAAAAATTTGAAAAAAAAAAATATCATTTTTCACTTATGTCAGGTAAGATATACATTTTAATTTTCAAGATAATATTTATTTAATTTTAATTTTAATTTTAATTTTAATTTTTTATATTTTATAAATATAATTATACTATATTAAAAGTTGATTTCACTTTATTAATAATGCATAACGTTAGAATGTCACTGCCCTATTTGGCTCCTAAACCTCTCTCATCGTGATAATATGTAATTTTGCAAATCCAAGTTGTTGCTTATGATCTCTCAAAAAAAAAAAAAAATTGTTGCTTATGAAGAATTTCTTTTCGGAAGGCAAATGCTCATACACAGAGTTCAAACTCGAAGCAGCATGGCGTAAAGTATGATACCAGCCAACAGGCATCGCTGATAACAATCTTATTTTGCTTGATGAGATTAAACCCAAGCTTCAGCCGATGCATCTAGATCTCTTACCATCAGGCTTTGCAGTAACAATAATTTTTGAAATTTCACTTGTAAAAGAAAAAAAAAATGGTATCTGAAAATTTTATTGTTGTTGTCGTTGGTGATACCAGCCATTGAACCTAATGACCTCAAGCATGGACAATGCAATGCCATTGCGGTAATAAGAGGTTAGTGAAAAAGTTCTTGTTACTTACAGGTATATAATTTGTTAATTTAAAATTATTTAAGTGAATCCATTATTTTTTTAATAGAAAATAAACCATAGCAAAAGCTAGAAATAGATCAAAATTAACGAATCCAAATATGGCCAGCTGGGGGGTTGGTAGCTCTCATCTCCAATGGACATGGGCATTCCACGTAAAATTGCTCCTTCCACATCCTTTTGGAAGACACATGTGAATTATAACCTAATAAATTCAATGCACGACTGTTACATCCCAAATTGACCCCATATCTCTATGTTCCGTTCCATTAATTGTTCAAGTCGCATGATAGAATTCAGGGCCGATCTAGAAATTATTTTTAGTGGAGACCAGGTCATGTATATTTAATAAAATATTAATTTTAAAATTACTATAAAAAAATATTTTTAACATTAGTTTTTAAATTTAATTTTTATGATGTAATTATGAAAACTTAAGATGAATAGGAAAAATTTACATATACAATAATAATCTCTAGTGTAATAGATTTTTTATTCTCCATCTGTAAGAATTAAGTGATGATGATCTACATTTTTCTTAATTTTAAAGGAAAAAAGGTATTTTCAAAATTATAATTATGATCTTTTAATCACAAATTGCAACCACTTTATTCTTTTAAACAAAAAGAGGAAAGGAATTCATATAGATTTTGTATAACTCCAGTTATATTTAGTCATAATCAATATATTTGTTCCAAATCTAATAAATTAAATAACTTAACTTATTGGAGAACTTATAAAAATTGATGATAACTCTAATAATTTATGCCAGTTAAAGTCTTTTAGATTAAGGCATTTGCTATTTTTAGTCAGTTTTTTTTTAAGTATAACATATGTATTAACTTACATCATGTAAATTTTTTATTGTTTTCATTTTAAGCAAATTTTATTTATTATATGATATAAAATTATGAATTAATTATACTTACAAAATAAAATGTGTCAAATTAAAAACTCTCTTAAATTAATTAGTCCGATAATTTTTAATTTTAAGGGGAGGGGAAGTAAATTTTTAGTAGAGGCAAATTTTCTAACATTTTGTAATTGTAAATTCAGTATCTTTTTTTCTTTTCATTTAAAACTGGGAGCATTAATGTATATGTAGCCCCCTGATAAGGCCCTTATCGGTACTAGTATGGGACAAATTGCCGCATCCCTAACGGGTTTTATTAAAAAAATATTTATTTTTTGTTAAGATTAAAATAATAAAATTTTATTTTATAATAGTAGATAATATTTTTTAACCAATCTGGTGGGCGCCGTCGTTGACCCGCCGCCTTTGCCCATCCACCGCTTTTTTTCTTAATGACTATCTATATAAAGGGAAAAGATTTGTGCCCCAACTCTGCCGCTGTTGTATGCAACCGTTCAACATGTGCTAAAATATAACTTTTTATTAATAAAATAAGACTATATTAATAATTTAAGTAAAATTTATTATTTTTAAATAATTAATTAATTTTTTTAATTCATATCGGTTGAGATTTATATTTTAAATTTTATTATAATATTTATTTAATTTTATATTTTAATTTTATTATTTCACTTTTTATATATGTTGCATTTTATTATATAAGTGACTGCAATTTATTGATTGAATTGGGCCGCAGATTCTGACAACAACTTCGGATTTCGGAACCGCGCTCCTACATAAACATCTTTGTATGTATCACATAGCTTGGTAACTGACCAAGAACAGATCAACTTTTTTTTATAAATCTGAGTTACTGGTGTAATTATATGTGCTTTCGATATCTCAAAAGGCAGAAAAAAAATATTTGCCAATGGGCGCAGAGAGAGTTCAAACCATTGCTTCCAAGGCTTTATCATCCGGCACCATACCTGAGGAGTTCATCATTAGGTCTGAGACGGAGCAGTCTGCCATCACAACATTTCCAGGGCCAGTTCCTGAGATACCCACCATTGATCTGGGGGGTCTGGATGAACGGCCGGATAGAAAGAACGCCGTAGTACGTGCGATTGCGGATGCTAGCCGGGAGTGGGGGATATTCCAGGTGGTGAACCATGGGATTCCGGATGAAGTGATTGCCAGATTGCAGGCTGCTGGGAAGGAGTTTTTTGAGCTGCCACAGGAAGAGAAGGAGGTTTATGCCGAGCCTCCTGATGCAAAAGACATAGAAGGGTACGGAACCAAACTACAGAAACATCCTGATGGAAAGAAAGCTTGGGTTGATCACCTTTTTCACAGGATTTTGCCTCTTTCCCGCGTTAACTACCGCTTCTGGCCCGACAAACCTCTTTGCTACAGGTTTGTTTACCTTATCATCAAATGCCTCAATTTTATTCATCCAAAAAAAAAAAGAAAAAAGTCTATTCCTTTTTTTTATTTTTTCATTTTCTTGTAAATATGGATAAAACTTGACTGCATCATTAATATTAAGGGAAACAGTGCACAGTGCTGGCATACGATACGAGAAAAGTGTAAATTATTATTAATAAAATATTATTATGTTGATAATTTGTGTAAAAATTTTTTTAAGAAATTTTTTTTAAAGTTAAAATTTTTTTAATACATATTATGTATGAATTGTATTTTTAAGTTATAACATTTATCTAATTTTAAAATTTAATTTAATTTTTTAAAATTTTACAAATAACATTATATTAAATTACTAACTAATTGTACTTTATTTGTAGAATATGACGCTAAAACGCTCTAATATTAAAGAGATTTTTAACCATGCTGGCCGGCTTACGGAACTAATATATAAAGACAAGATACGGTAGCAGACATTCGCCTTAGTCGACCGTACATTTCAAGGCAATTAAAAGTGGCAGCTTCTGCCTTGGGATGCACAATGGTCTATAAATAGGTCTTCGGTATTAGTGACGATGCAGTTCATCGATCCTAGAAAAATATATATTGAGTGTTTCTAAGAAAATATTGACTGCCGAGTGATTTACACATTTTATTTTATTTGTGGGTATATTTGAGATTTTGGACAATAATGTATCTTGAGTGTATATTGGAAGTTTTCTTGTCATTGCACACTAAAATATTTTCTCATGGTATTAATGTAAACATAAGTTATAATCTAAATCACATAAATTTTTGTATCTTTTAGTTTTGACCGAGTTATTATTTTACTATTAAATATTACTCAACTTAAATAATTAGTATAGATTATATATATATATATATATATATATATATATATCAAATATTAAATCAAAAGTCTATAAGAAATTCTAGGTTAGTTTGGGAGGAAATATAAATTGAAGTCGAATTATAAACTAAATATACGAGTTAATTAACTTTTTCTATTAGATGAAACGGTTTTGTTCGGACTGAAGAGATGAATTAATCAAGCTCCGCATAATCTAACCTTTATATCAGTTGGGAGTACGTAAATGTGAACGTCTAGTCAATTAGGTGATCCTACAGTTGCCTAGTTAATTATATATACATATATAATATGTAAAAAAAACAATGCATGTCTATATCATCACTAGTTATGGTTTAATGATAAGTTTTTAATGTGTAGACCATAAAATTTTGAATTTAAATTTTATTAAAATATGCGGTGAGACTAAAATTTACATTGATTCCAATATTCCGATATCTATACTTTATGTAAGTATCTAAAATTACAACAACGCTATTAAGACATAGACTCAATATTTCCTGCAAACGAAAAAAACAATACGCGCCTGTACATTCTCCTTCTTTGTGATTACATGATGTCCCTCCAGGTCATTTTGTTCTGCTATTTTATTTGGTTGTGTGGCAGAGAGGCGAATGAGGAGTATGCAAAGCACATTAAACAACTGGCAGATAAGCTGATGAGGTACCTGTCTCTGGGGTTGGGCCTTGAAGATCACGTGATCAAGGAAGCTGTTGGAGGTGACGATTTGGAGTACCTGCTCAAAATCAACTATTACCCACCATGTCCTCGACCTGATTTGACACTTGGTGTGGTGGCTCACACCGATCTCTCCTCCTTGACCGTTCTGGTGCCTAATGAGGTCCCTGGATTGCAAGTGTTCAAGGACGAGCGTTGGATCGATGCTAAGTACATCCCCAATGCCCTCATCATTCACAATGGTGATCAAATTGAGGTCCCTTTCTTTCTTTGTATTTTGAATAAAGCTTTAAAATCAATAGAGTATTATTATTATTATTATTATTATTAGTTGTTCGTTTAGAATTGATAATCTAACCCTCTATTTGGATTTGTGATTAGAAAAGAAATCAATGCAAAATCCCATGTTTGGATTGCAAGAGAATCTAAATAAAAAAGAAAAATGATTAAAAAAAATGGGTCAAAAAAATCATGAAAGTCAATTAAAAAAAAAAACATACACTTAAAAGTACAATGACCAAAATAACTCTAACTCTATCTCTTCAAATTTCAATTATTTAGAAGGTTTTTTTATAATTTCATTTATATACTGTATTTTTCGTAATTTTCTCATAAAATTAAAATACAAAATTTTATTTTCTTATCAATTTTTTATAATTTTTTTCTCACAACTTACTTACACACTAAAATTTCACAATCCAAACAAATTAAGGGCTGTTATTATTGTTATAATTATTATTATCTTTTTGGCTGTGGCCCCAGTTTTCTATGCATAATCTTAACCTACGTAAGAATGTGTCGTGATTCAATTTCTTGACAACGTGGCATGGCATATTGCAGGTGCTTACCAACGGCAAGTACAAGAGCGTGCTGCACCGAACCACAGTGGCCAGAGCGAAGGCGAGGATGTCATGGCCAGTTTTCTTGGAACCACCGGCAGATTTGGTGGTCGGCCCTCTTTCCCAGTTCGTCGATCAAAACAACCCTCCAAAATACAAAGCGAAGAAATTTAAGAACTATGCCTACTGCAAACTTAACAAGCTCCCCCAGTAGTCTATTTTCCCCAGCCACCTTCGTGATTGAAGAACTTATCGTTGATAGGTGCCCTCGAGTGCAATGTTCAAAAAAAAAAAAAAAAAAGGAACAATAATATGGAATGTGAAAGTTGACTCCGCTAATATTTGTACTTTCGGTGGAAGACAATAACATACTTCATCCGTTTCGCCTGCTTCCTAAGAATCTAGAAAGAGAGATGTGTTCGTTCTTTACATAATTGCTTTCAGAAATGCATTATTTATATTTCTACAGTAATATAATAGACAACGGATCCAAACTCCGGGGCCACAATTTTTCTTGTGTTCTCTAGTCATTTAACTTAAATGACATAAAATGTCGTTATGCGTAAGGGTGTAAACGAAGTAATCAATTCCTCAATTCGTTAAAAATTCGACAATTCAACTAGATAAAAGTTCATTTGTTTGATACTCAATTTCAAAATTTGTTTAATAATAAACCAAACTTGAGCAAAGAGAAGTTTGATTCGTTAAAATTTGGGAATTAACACTTTTAAAAATCATTTAAGACTTGTCTTTTAGTTATTACAAATTTTTTTAGTAAGTAATTAAGATATGTTTGGTAGACTTATTCAAGTTATCGAAATAATATTTTGCGAAAACAAGATGAAAGTTAAACACATTTGGCCCCTAACAGATCTCACAAATGTAACCACCTTGGCTCAGTAAATAATAAACTCGACTTGATTTCATCCGGCTCGTTAGTTAAACAAATTAAGCTTCATTTATTAAAATTCAATTTGGGTTAACTAGTTTATACCCGTAGTTATGCGCAAACTAACAAACAACTGCTCATTAGCCCAGTGGTTAATTAGTTTTTCATCACTACTCGTTTAGAGTTGTGGGGCCAAAACGCTAAACCGATCGTCACGTCCGGGTGCAAAACTGCATTCTTGCTCTATTTGCTGGCCATGGACGCTATATATACGCCGCGTGGACGGTCGACATCTGACAGAGATGACAGCTTGTCCCCAAGATCTCGGAAAATTTATCTTTTAAACAAAGTGATTATTTATAGTAATAATTTAATAATAAATTAATATATATTTTTTAATATTAATTTAAATTTGAATTTGTTTTCATTACTTTTTTTTATAATATAGATAAAGTTTTATAATGCGGTATTAAATTTTAGAATCGTTAACAGCGATATCGGATTTAGAAAAAGTTTATTTAATTTTATCAGTACCTGAGTGACATATTTTTTTTGTAAAAAAAATTGAATGAGAATAGAACAAGTAATTTTCAGACTTAATCTACATATGTAATAACTTATATATCGATAATAAATATTTTTTTTATTAAAAAAAAAAAGGGTAGACATCTCAATTTAAATTTGATTTTTGAGCAGAGTGAAAGACGTCTTGAAGTGTTATTTGAGTGCATAGTTGCACGGTGTTTTCGAAATGATAAAGAAAGAAAGTTGACCTCGTGAGGATAGGAAAAAGGCTGGATGGTCGCGTGAATATAAATAAAGTTGCTCAGGACTGATCCGGCGGGATTAATTATTAGCCCACTGATTAAATTTTTTGCCAATGAACCTACTTAACTCGTGAATCTATGATCAAAGAATATTTTATTATAAAATAATTTGTGAGATGCACTCAATATATCCTAGTGTCTAAAATTTTAATTGTACCCGAGATTGCTCAGCATTGAATATTTTCTCTAAATTTTGCTCGGATGATCTATCTAAAACTGCAGCAAGTTGGCTATACGTATTTTTGTTTGCTCTGCCCCATCATTTAATGGCTGTTGGCCATTTCAAGGCCATTGGCATTCTCAAGGAGATAGGGCCATTAATGGACTTATCCTCTAGGCCGACATAGAAGGCCTTTTTGTTTTTCCTTCAAAATCATCATGGCCGGGGATGCAGCTTCGCCCCTGGAAGAGGGAAAATGAGAAAAGAAGAGCGGTCAGACTCATAGTAAGTCTTATTAATTTTTTTGTTAAAATTAATTTTATGTCTATGAGAATTAAATTTAATATATAATAAATTTAAATACAGATATTTATTAAACTCATATATATATATATATATATATATATATATTAAAATTTATGTATTAAAAAATACATAAGATTTAAATTTAATATACAACCGACATAATTTTAATATGTAATAAATATAATTTAAAAAATAATAAAAAATATAAAATTATTCCCTTAGCCCCCCGCATCCCTACACCCGTCGTCCATCACGGCTCTTTTTGCCTATTTTTTATTACAATTCTGACACAAAACAGAGGGCACGCATCACAACAGGCCTGACCTGGCAACTCAATTACTCAATTTTATTTTCCCATTTATGTCCCAGTTTCACAAATGGGCTTGTTACAAATTTTAAAATTTTTTTTGTCTGAATTTTATATAAATTATAATAAATCTTTAATATCTTATAATAATAGTGATATTTTTTATAATAAAAAATTAAATCGTATTTTTTTTGGAGAAAGTATTAATTGCAATTACAGAAAATTAAAATTCTATTGTAATTTCAGTAAAATTTGGATAAAAAAATTCGGACAATGTACCTTTTCTCTTTACAAATATGTTCATTAACGTTGTGACTGAGTGAGTAATATTTTTATTTTTTTTAATTTCTCTTTTGGTTTTCAACTTATTTTGAATGATTTATGATTTTAGATTATAAATAAAATACTTGTTATTTTTATTTATTTTTTTAAAATGTAACTCAATTATCATTTTTATCACACAAATTTATTGGGATATGTATAAATTAGGTCCTCAACCTTTAAGTTTTTTTTTTTATATTTGAGTCCTAAATATTTTTAAAATTTCATTTAAATCCTAAAGTTTTTGACTTTCTACCAAATCAGTACTTCTGTTGACGAAAGTGATCAATCTATCAAAAAATGATTTTGACCTTACAAAAAATTATTTGAAAAAAAATTAAATACATGAATTGAACGTTTTTTCTATCAAATAATATGCATACTATCTATTTAGTTCGTGTATTTGTTGATTAAAAAAATATTTAATGTGCATATTTTGTTAATGAAAAAAAATATTTAGTTCATGTATTTGACTTTTTTTTAATAATTTGCATTAATTTAAATTCATTTAGTAACAAATCCACTACTTTTCGTAAACAAGACTAATGTGGTAAGAAATCGAAAGGTTTAAAATTCAAATGAAATATCAAAAAAGTTTATGACTCAAATGAAAAAAAATGAATGGTTTAGGACTTAATTTATACATATCCCCAAATTTATTGTTATTTTTTATTTTAAATATAGCTCACTTATTGCATATTAATTATTATACTTACTCACAGACAAAAATATATAAGTCAAATTATAAGTAAGGATATATAATTTTTTTAGTCAGTATAACTTATTTATAATTTTATATTATACAATGAATGTGGTTTATTTAAAATAAAAAAACATAGGGACAATCCATTGACGAAGAGAAATACATGATTATTTTTTTTGAACATATTTTATATTCTAGTTGTATGTCAATCTTAGCACTATTGCACTTCATAAATTAACGAATCAAAAAAAATTAAAAAATTTATGAAACTTATAACTAAACTTGATATATAACAAATATATAAATAATATGCAAAGACTTAACTATATCAACTCTACATTCTACTTTTTGAGTTGTAGAAAAAAAAAATAAAGAATAAATTATATGGTATTAAATAATGTCTAAATTTTATAATAAAAAAAATAAAATTAGTAAATTATAATAACTATTTTGTGTCTTCTTTTTCATCTCTCATGTCCGCGTAGATGCTTTATTGGTTAAAAGCACAAAAAGTTAACCACTAACGAGAGCAACGGAAAATTGAGAGAAAGACAAGAAAAACTTCATTCATCTTCTCAGCCAATTTATGCTGTTTACGAGAGGAATAATCGGAGAAAAATCTGTGTGATTTCTTCGGTCGCTGTCGCTAAATTTTCATGAGGCTACTCAATTTTTGATGGCAGTCACTCAAAGCACGGGGGAGGGGGAGGGGGAGGGACATGTAGCCGTCCTGCCATGGCCATTCACAAGCCACCCATTTGCTCTCTTCAACTTGGTGGGCAAAGTAGCAGCCCTGTTCCCAAGGGTGCGGTTCTCTTTCATTAGTACTCCAGGTTCCAACAGGGCGATGTTGTTATCTGCGCAGAACAGCTGCCTGCCAAACATCAAAACTTACAATGTGGACGACGGCATGCCAAATGGGGATCACGAGCCATTAAGCCTCCAAGTGGAAGCGGGTTTTTTTGTCAGCATTTTACCGGAAAACATTAAACGCGGGATAGAAGAGGCGGTGAGTGACATTGTCAAGGGGGTCACTTGCCTGATGACAGACACCATGCTGTCGTCTGCTGTGGGCAAAATGGCGGAGGAGATGAATGTTCCCTGGGTGGCACTCTGGGTGCCTACGCCCTATGCCTTCTCGGCGCACTTGCAAATGGATTTGATTCAACAGCTCTACACGCAGGCTAAAGAGGTTCAAGGAAGACAGCCTGCAGAGTACCACCTGGAAGCCATTCCGGGTTTATCCGCAATACGGGTGGGGGACTTACCCCAGGAAGTAGTCCTGAGGGATGAAAATTACCCTGATACACCTGTGTTGTCCATGTTTCGAAAAATGCCAGTGTGGTTACCCAAGGCATCTGCTGTGGTGATGAATTCTTATGAAGAGCTAAATCCAGCTCTTCTTACCAATGATCTCAAGTCCAAGCTTCAGAATCTGTTCTACGTAGGTTTTCTGACCATCCCGGTCCCACTTCCGCCACCCGAGGGTCAAGACACGACCGGATGCTTGTCATGGCTGCACGGTCAAAAGGCAGCTAATTCTGTTGTATACATAGGCTTTGGAACCGTGATGTTGCCGCCTCAAGTGGAGCTGGTGGCATTGGCAGAGGCGCTCGATGCCACTGGCGTTCCATTCCTTTGGTCGCTTAAGGACAGGTTTAAGCCGGATTTGCCAGAAGGATTTCTCGAGAGAACTAGAATGCAAGGAAAGGTGGTTCCGTGGGCGCCCCAAATCCAAGTCTTGGCTCACAGAGCAGTCGGTGCGCATGTGACGCACTGCGGCTTCAATTCCATAGCTGAAAGCATTCTTTGTGAGGTGCCAATGATATGCAGGCCAGTTTGGGCCGATAATCACATTAATGCAAAAATGGTCGTGGAGGATTGGGGAATTGGTGTAGTTCCTGAGGGTGGAATTGTCACCAAGACTGGCATGATCAAGTGCTTGGACCTTGTTTTCCACCGTGAAGAGGGCGGGAAAATGAGGGAGGCCGTCGGTTCCCTCAAGCAGGTCGTGGTGAATGCAGCCCGACCAAATGGCATTGCTGCTAAAGATTTGAAATCTTTGGCGCATTTAGTTGCCAACCAGTCAATAATGTAGTTATCGAATACCCAATGCGGATGTGCAGCCAATTTAAGGTTTCATGCATTAAAGACATGAATTTTACGCCTTGGGTGTACAAGAAAATGTTACTCCTGTTTCTTAATTTGCTTGTCATTCTGTGCTGGTTCTGGGTATCTCCTCGTGCTTTATTATGGAATGCCATGAATAAAAGCTGCTTGTTATTAAAAAAAATAAAAGTGTGACTAGAGACATTGAGAAACGTGTCGTGGGTCGCACGAACACCGAATATTATTTATAACAAGGGGAATGAAATGGAAGGACCCTTGATACAATGTTGTCTCTTTCCGGTGACAATTTGGCCTTGCTACTAAAATCAACATCAATCAGATTTTAAGAAGCAACCCACGACTCTAAAATCACTTCCTATTACATAAGCTTGTCTTGGTTTGAAAAACGAAGTTCCTTTAATTCTTCAATAAGATCAATTATGTTCGAATAAAAAGACCATCCTTCTTCAACAGCCTTTCTAGCCATTTCCTCTAGTGCCTTGGCTCTGCTCCTCATTTCCTCTGCTTCTTCACCTATCATAATCCTAGCCAGTACCCCACTCGATTTTACGTACCTTTTTTTTTTACTTTTTTTTTTTTTAAAAATTCTTTGGTATATGTATATATATCCTGCATGCCCGAATTATAACACTACATCTCAGCTCTTCTTTTTCTCAAAAAAAGAAAAGGCTAGTCTCTACACTTATCTTAAGAAGTTCTTTGATTAAGAGATTGAAGGCGCACGAGTTAAGAAAAGAAGGAGTAGTCCTCCTCGAGTGATCTATAAAAGCTCTCGAAACTCAATCTCCAACGTCATTGGTGTCATATAGTTCAAACCACTCTCCTTAATTCACATCTATCGCAGCAAGCAGAGAAGTTGTGATCGTCTTCCTAAATCTACAGATGCAGCGACGTACAGGAAAGTTCAAACTACTCTCCTTACGTCGGAGCAGACTCAGAAAGTTCCTCCTAGTCTTGAAGTTCTGTAGTTTTGGGCCTTCTTTATGGTGAGGTTCAAGTTATTTGCCTACCGGATCATCCTCACCGGAATTATGGAACTTTAAAACATATAAAAAATATTTTGCGAGTTATGGAAGTTGGACCTTACTTGGAGTCAATACTTCAATTTCTATATTGACTGAACTGCTAACTTCCTTAAGATCGTATCAGTTTCTGTTGAGATCCAACAACAGTTGGGCTAACCGGAGATAAAATACTTCAACATTCAATATTCATCAGGACATCTCAATTTTCAAACTGGATTTCAAGACTCGGTTCCGATTACTTCAATAAAATTATTCCTTACTGACTCTTGAAGTGGGAGTATTTGTAAATATAAAAATAAAAAGAAAAAGAAGAAAAAAAAAGGAGTCAAGTCAATGTTGGCATTGCCAATTTCAAAATTGGCAACGCCGACGCGAAAATATTTTTTTTCTTCCTTTCTCATGTGATTTTCGCATGGGAAAGGAGTTCTATAAATAGGCTTACGTCCCGCAGTTCAAAACATATTCAGTAAAGTGTAAACAGAAAAATATAGAGAATTTGAAAGAAAAAAGAAAATTTTGAAAATCTCTTAAGAAAATTTCTTCTTTTCTTACGTGTTTTACTCTGCAGTATACTTTATTAACTCTTTTTTTTAGAGATATTTCAGCTGTAAGTCCAAAAAAATTTGCTGTTTCCATTTCTAAGTTTATTTTTGGGTTTATATTCTCCGATCGCTTTAAATATGAATTTATGAGAATATAGATATAAAAATATAAAAATATTACAAATTCGGCTGAGATCAAATCTCATACGGCTCTCAGTAAAATTCAGGCAGCTCATCCGAGAACCAATCCTTTCGACTCTTGGTGAAATCAAGTAAAATCGGTTCAGATAAAATCTCTACGGTTCTTAAATGTAGTCAAAACGTCTACATTAGATCCAGTTTTAGTCTACCTATTTCAAGAAAAAGTTGTAAAATTTACTGCTGTTAAAATCAAACTCGTGCAGGCCTGGATAAGAGTCACAAAAGAACACTAATTGGAGAAATTACGAATAGCGACCCCACGTAATTTTTTTTTATTTTAAATTTTAATTTGTAATTTGTTTTTGTATTTTCGAATCTAATTGTTATAAGCTCAAGATTTACGTCCGTTACAGTGCATACGACAATTGTTTTTTAAGACAAAACGCTACATACGTTGCCTAGCAACGACGGCATCTCGACAGAGACAAATATTAGATCGCAGAAAATAAAACTCATTAAATCATAATTATAAATAGGTTCTAAATCGATATAATTGCTCTGATATTATATGTTAGATAGTTTATAAGGGCTTGTTTGGATAATTTCCCAAAGAAAAGAAAAAGAAAAGAAAAAGATTTTCTTTTTCTTTTTTATTCATTTTCTATCAATTCAAACAAATACCTTTTACTTTTTCTTTCACAAATTATTATTCATTTTATTTCTTACAACTTTCTAATCCTTATTTTTTATCAATTATAATATCATCATTACTGTACTATTTTCTATTCATTTTCTTTTTCATTCACTTTCTATCTAATTTCTTATTATTCAATCACACCCAGTGTATCTTTAGGGTAAAAGGAAAGGTAAGAAGAAAAAAAAAAAAAATTAAAGTGATAAAAAAATTAAAAAAATATATAATAAAATAAAAAATAAATAATAATTTATAAAATAAAAAATAGTAAAAAAATAAATTGTTTAGATGAGGATAAAAAAATTTTAAAAAAAATATATAAAGAAAGCAAAATAATAATAATTATAATTTTTTTACTTTTTTATTCACACCAAACACACCATCATAGAAATAAATATAAATATGTCACGTCGTGCACCTACTAAACTAGCTTTTCATTTGAAAATTCACGTACTAGCAAGGTTGTCAGAACCGGACCGGTCATCGAACCGGAAACATTAGTGAGTCAAGGTTCAACCGGTCGAACCGGTATTTATTAATATATATATTTATAAAAATAATTTAAAAAAATAATACTTATACATGATTATTAAATATTATTTTTTTAATTTTTAAGGATTAAATTAAAAATTTTGATAAATTTAGGACTAAATTGAAAGTTTTGATAAATTTAGAACTAAATTGAAAATTTTAATTAAATTTGAAATCAAATTATAATTTAAATAAACATTAGGATCAAATTATAATTTATAAAACTTTTATACCCGGTTTAAACCGGTTGAACCGGGTCCGGTTTTTGACCGGTTTTCACCAGTTTTGACCAGTTCAAACCGGTTTTGACCGATCCGAGTTAAGGGGTAACTGCAGCCATAAACCGACCTAAACTTTTGGCCGATCACCGATTGAATCGATCGGACCGGTCGATCCGAGCCGATTTTAACAACATTATGTACTAGTCCACCATTAATTCAATGTCAATTCATTTCTGTGGCACCGAAGTAGTAGACAGGATACCGACAAATCATAAATATATAACAATTATGATAATAAATTTCCTGCAATAATATCGTCCTTTTGATTTGAAATTGAAGGGCGCCTGTCACATGTTTATACAGTCGAATTTTTCTCAAAATGTATAATCCGACGGTGTATCAAATAACTCTTTTCTTTTCGAAAGTCTTGAATAGTCTAAATGTGTGTTTGGAATAATAATAAAAAAGAAAAAAATGAAAAAAAAAAATTATTTAAAATTATGAAAAAAAATTATGAAAAAAAGTATAATGAAAAAAATGAATAATAATTTATAAAAAATATAAGAAAAATAAATTATTTAGATAAAAATAAAAAATTAAAAAAATGTAAAAAAAGACAAAAAATAATAATTATAATTTATTTATTTATTTATTTTTCACATCAATAACACCAGAAATAACCATGTCACGTCGTGCACCTATTCAATTAGCTTTTCATTTAAAAATTCACGTACTTCTCAGCAAGAATTCAGTGTCAATTCAATTCTGTATTACTGAAGTAGTAGACAGGATACTGACAAATCATAACTATATAATAATTATAGTAATAATTTCCTGCAATGATACCGTCCTTTTGATTTAAAATTGAAGGGCCCTTGTCACGTGTATACACAGTCGAACTTTTCTCAAAGCCCGCCACTATACAGTTGTCGTTAAAATACTTATTTTGTGATTGCCATAAATAACATATAGTTAAAATATATAACACAAAAAAAAATAAATTATATAATATTTGAAAAGAAATTATATAATACGTATAATCAGTTTTTAATAAAAAAAATTTAATAATTAATTATGCGTATTATATAATTTTTTTATATGTCGTATAATTTTTTTAATTTCTCTTTTGTTTCGTTTACCTATTGTCTTATACATTGACACCCATCAACATAGCCACTTACAATATGTTTCGCAATTTTTCAAAAGAAAAGAAAATGAAAAGAATTCTCTTTTTTATTTATTTTCTATTAATCTAAATAATTATATTTTACTTTTTTTTTTCTCAAAATTACTATTTATTTTCTTTATTATAATTTTATAATCATTACCTTTTATAAATCATAATATTATTATTACTGTACTATTTTTTATTTATTTATTTTATTTATTTTTTAATAAAATAAACAGGGCATTAAGATACAGCTAAAGGCCTCTTTAGAAAATTTTCAAAGAAAAAAGAAAAAAAAAGAAAAAGAAAATATTTTTTACTTATTTTTTTTATTTATTTTCTATCAATTTAAACAATTATTTTTTACTTTTTCTCTTATAAACAATTTAAACTATTTTTCACTTTATTAATAGTGCATAACGTTAGAATGTGACTGCCCTATTTGGCTCCTAAACCTCTCTCATCGTGATAATATGTAATTTTGCAAATCCAAGTTGTTGCTTATGATCTCTCACAAAAAAAAAAAAGAAAAAAAAATTGTTGCTTATGAAGAATTTCTTTTCGGAAGGCAAATGCTCATAGACAGAGTTCAAACTCGAAGCAGCATGGCGTAAAGTATGATACCAGCCAACAGGCATCGCTGATAACAATCTTATTTTGCTTGATGAGATTAAACCCAAGCTTCAGCCGATGCATCTAGATCTCTTACCATCAGGCTTTGCAGTAACAATAATTTTTGAAATTTCATTTGTAAAAGAAAAAAAAAATGGTATCTGAAAATTTTATTGTTGTTGTCGTTGGTGATACCGGCCATTGAACCTAATGACCTCAAGCATGGACAATGCAATGCCATTGCGGTAATAAGAGGTTGGTGAAAAAGTTCTCCTTACTTACAAGTATATAATTTGTTAATTTATAATTTTAGCGAATCCATTATTTTTTTTAATACAAAATAAAAGCATAGCAAAAGCTAGAAATAGATCGAAATTAACGAATCCAAATATGGCCAGCTCGGGGGTTGGTAGCTCTCATCGCCAATGGACATGGGCATTCCACGTAAAATTGCTCCTTCCACATCCTTTTGGAAGACACATGTGAAATGACTATTATAACCTAATAAATCCAATGCACGACTGTTACATCCCAAATTGACCCCATATCTCTATGTTCCGTTCCATTAATTGTTCAAGTCGCATGATAGAATTCAGGGCCGATCTAGAAATTATTTTTAGTGGAGACCAGGTCATGTATATTTACTAAAATATTAATTTTAAAATTAATATAAAAAATATTTTTAACATTAGTTTTTAAATTTAATTTTTATGATGTAATTATGAAAACTTAAAATGAATAGGAAAAATTTACATATACAATAATAATCTCTAGTGTAATAGATTTTTTATTCTCCATCTGCAAGAATTAAGTGATGATGATCTATATTTTTCTTAATTTTAAAGGAAAAAGGTATTTTTAAAATTATAATTATGATCTTTTAATCACAAATTGCAACCACTTTATTCTTTTAAACAAAAAGAAGAAAGGAATTCATATAGATTTTGTATAACTCCAGTTATATTTAGTCATAATCAATATATTTGTTCCAAATCTAATAAATTAAATAACTTAACTTATTGGAGAACTTATTAAAATTGATGAAAACTCTAATAATTTATGCCAGTTAAAGTTTTTTAGATTAAGGCATTTGCTATTTTTAGTCAGTTTTTTTTTAAGTATAACATATGTATTATCTTACATCATGTAAATTTTTTATTATTTTTATTTTAAGTAGATTTTATTTATTATATGATATAAAATTATGAATTAGTTATACTTACAAAATAAAATGTGTCAAATTAGAAACTCTCTTAAATTAATTAGTCCGATAATTTTTAATTTTAAGGGGAGGCGAAGTAAATTTTTAGTAGAGGCAAATTTTCTAACACTTTGTAATTGTAAATTCAGTATCTTTTTTTTTTTTTTCATTTATCATTGGGAGCATGAATGTATATGTAGCCTCCCGATAAGACCCTTATCGCTACTGGTATGGGACCAATTGCCGCATCCCTAACAGGTTTTATTAAAAAAATATTAATTTTTTGCTCAGATTAAAATAATAAAATGTTATTTTATAATAGAAGATAATAATTTTTAACCATTGTGGTGGGCGCCGTCGTTGACCCGTCGCCTTTGCCCGTCCACCGCTTTTTTTCTTACACTCAGATTGGAATGCAAGATGGGTGAGAAAAAGAAGTTGAGAGAAAAAAAGCGATGAGAAAGAAAATGAAGGGATAGAATGTAATTTTTTTTTATATTATTTGGAATGATAAGAGAAATGTGAGAAAAGAAAGTTGAGAGAAAATAATGATTTGTTTGAAAATGAAGAGAAAGTAAAGAGAAAAAAAAATTTGTAATTACAATTGACAACTATACCACTAATTTAAAAATAATTGGTTCACGTTTTTATAATTAATGGTAATTAATTTTTTTTTTCCAAAAAAATTTACATATATTTGATATATATATGTGGATATTTGTCTCAGCATCCAATTTATAACCATCCACCTTCTAAAGGGCATTATAAAAACGGGCATGAAAAACGGGATTGGCAGTGAACAAAATGATAGTCCATATCGATATGCTTGGTACGGGCATGAAAAACGGGATTGGCAGTGAGATAAATAGCCCCAATATTATCACACCATAGAATCGGTTTCGGAGGATTAAACCCAAGCTCAGATAAAATAGATCTTAGCCAAATAACCTCTGCTGTGGCCTTAGCTAGTGCCTTATATTCACCCTCAGTCGATGATCTGGCAATAGTTGGTTGCTTCCTGGAGCTCCATGAAATTAATGATGCTCCCAGAAAAAATTTATAACCACTCGAAATAAATCTAACATCCAATTGGCCACGGGCCACCTCATCACGAAGAAAATGATAGTCCACCTCGATATGCTTGGTACGGGCATGAAAAACGGCATTGGCAGTGAGATAAATAGCCCCAATATTATCACACCATAGAATCGGTTTCGGAGGACTCAACCCAAGCTGAGATAAAATAGATCTTAGCCAAATAACCTCTGCTATGGCATTAGCTAGTGCCTTATATTCACCCTCAGTCGATGATCTGGCAATAGTTGGTTGCTTCCTAGAGCTCCATGAAATTAATGATGCTCCCAGAAAAATACCATACCCGCCAGTGGAATGACGATCATCTGGACAGCCAGCCCAATCGCTATCAGTGAAACAATGAAGAACCAAATCAGAATGCTGAGATAACATCAATCCATAATTGGACGTGCCTTTCAAATACCGTAGGAGCCGCTTAACAGCACTCCAGTGAACATCCCTTGGTTCATGCATAAACTGACATAATTTATTAACACAGAAGGATATATCAGGGCGCGTCATAGTTAAATACTGAAGGGCACCAACTATTTGACGATAAAAATTGCCATCGGAGAAAGGAACACCATCAGTCTTAGATAACGGTGGTGTAGTGACCATCGGGGATGAACAGGGCTTGGCATTCACCATGGCAGTCTTGTGAAGTAAATCCTGGACATATCGAGACTGAGATAAGACAAGGCCAGATGGATGGGAAGAGACTTCAATCCCAAGAAAATACTGCAATGTTCCCATATCCTTGACTGGAAACTCCTTCTGCAAAGCTTGAATGAAAGCTGTGAGGAGTAGAGAAGAAGACCCAGTTAAGACAATATCATCAACATAACACAAAAGAAACATCCGTTCGGAACCGTCACGGAAAATAAAAAGAGAAGTATCAGCTTTAGATGCCATGAAGCCATAAGATAGAAGAAAAGTGCTCAAACGACGAAACCAAGCCCGCGGAGCCTGCTTGAGACCATATAAAGATTTTTGCAGTTTGCAGACAAAGGAAGGTCTGGAAGCATCAACAAACCCCGGAGGTTGAGCCATATAAATATCCTCTGTGAGATTACCATGAAGGAATGCGTTGGAGACATCCAACTGACGCATAGGCCATCGATGATGAGTGGCTAATGCTAGAACCAAACGGATGGTTGTAGCCTTGACGACAGGGCTGAATGTTTCTGTATAATCTACACCAGACTGCTGAGTGAAGCCCTGTGCAACAAGACGGGCTTTATAGCGATCAACTTGCCCATTCGCCTTCCGTTTTATTCGATAGATCCACTTGGAGCCCACAATGTTCTTACCAGGTGGTCTAGGTACTAGAACCCACGTGTGATTAGCATGGAGGGCCTGCATCTCATCAATCATAGCAGTAGTCCATTCAGAATATTGGTGGGCTTGGTTGAAGGTGGATGGTTCAGTTTCAAGATAATTAAACGTGGACTTAGATATGTGGGCTAGATGAGCTTGACGACGGGCTAGAGTGTGAGGACGTAGAGTCATTGGGTGAGTTCTAGTGAGGATAGACGGAGACTTGGGGGAGGATGGAGAAGGTGCTAGGTGATTGGGATAAGAGGTAAGGTCAACAACAAGATTAAGGCCAGGTGTATGAGACGTTGGAGCAGAACGATTTGATAAGGAAGCTGACCGTTGTGAATGAGATGAAATTGGGTCATGTAAAATAGGAGATAAGGACAAGGATAAGTCTCGGTGAGAATTAGAAGGGGACGTGGGCAATTTTGAAGAGGACAAGGAAGGAGTAGATATGGACGGTGATTTAGGAGATAATGATTGAGTGGTCAAAGGAGGTTGAAGAATATGATTTTGAGAAAGAAAAGAAGTCTGACCTGAATGTGGTCCTGGCACAAATGGCAGCACTTGATGAAGTTTAAGCCAAGGACTTGGTGAATTTGCTTGGTTAGTGATTGGCAGCACATTTGGAATAGATACGTATGGAAAGTTTGTTTCATCAAAACGAGCATGTCTGACAATATATACTCGACCAGTATCAATATCTAAACAGGAATACCCTTGGTGATCAGCTGAATTGCCTAAAAACACACATTTTTTGCTGCGAAAGGATACCTTATGTGAATTATACGGTCGAAGAAGAGGATAGATGGCACAACCAAAGATTTTTAGATTAGAATAAGGAGGATCCTTACAGAATAAAATACTATAGGGACTCCTTTGTTTAGTTGTGGTAGAAGGTAAATATTTAATAAGGATCACACTAGTGGCAAAGGCATAGGACCAAAATTTAAAAGGAATATTGGCATGAGCAAGTAATGTAAGTCCAGTATCAACTATATGACGTATTTTTCGTTCTGCTGTACCGTTCTGTTCATGGGTGTAAGGGCATGCTATACGATGTACAATGCCAATTTGTTTGAAGAAATTGTGAAGCTTTTGATATTCACCCCCAAAGTCTGATTGAAATGATTTAATTTTCAAATTAAATTGACGTTCAACATATTCCTGAAATTGAAGAAAAATAGAGAATACTTCACTCTTATTTTTAAGAAAATAAATCCATGAGTAACGGCTAAAATCATCAATAAACACGACAAAATAACGAAAGCCTAAAGAAGAAAGTGTTGGGGCTGGCCCCCAGACATCAGAGTGAACTAATTCAAATGGACGTTGACTTTTATGAACAATGGAAGGTAAATGAGACCGAGAAAGCTTTCCTAGTGGACACGCTTGACAAAAGCTAGAACTTGAAGACTGAAGAGGCAAATGATTGTCCTTAATGACTTGAGAAACCACTCGATTATGAGGATGTCCCAAACGTGCATGCCAGTCATCAAAACCAACTCTTTCACCCAGCAAGGCTTGCTTCAGCATTGGAGGAAGAACATAAAGGCCATTTGCACTAGGACTGCGCAGGAGGACTTCTTGTGTCTGTTGATCCTTAATTAAGAAATGAGATGGCCAGAATTCAAAATAACATGAATTATCAGTGGCAAACTTTTGAACTGATAGTAAGGATTTAGTGATTTTAGGAACAAGCAATATATCATTAAGTAAGAATTGACGATGAGGAGTTGAATAAACAAAGCTACCAGTATGAGAGATGGGCAGGCCTTGACCATTGCCAACACGAACATGATCTGTTCTAGTATACTCACTGGCAGTGCTAAAATTAGAGCCATCAGGAGTAATGTGATGTGAAGCTCCAGTATCGGCGATCCAAGGCAAGCTGGTACTTCCATAAAATGGAGGCATAGCCGTCACTGAGGGAGAGGCAGCCGATTGATATTGTGGTTGGACTGGCAATGTCCAAGTAACATTGGCCTGTGGAGTAGATTGGCGAGGTACATACCGACGTCTGCATCGGTCAGTAGTGTGATTTCGGTACCCACATATTTGACATGAGCCATGATTTCGGCGATTTTGGTTGTTAGAGCGACCTGAAAAACCACTAGATAAATTAGTTGGCCTTGGGGATGAGTAAGAATTATTCCCTACAGAAACACCTCGCCCGCCAATAAACCCTGAAGTTGCCGGTCTTGCAGATGAAACAGCAAGATGTGCTGTAGGACCTTCATGAAGACTCTTGAGAAGAATCTCATGAGCTAGGAGTTGGCCATGTAACTCATGAAACTTAACAGGTTCAAGACGTAAATTCAACGCTGTGATAATAGCATGATAATCTGCACCAATATTGCGATAAATTATCGCATTAAATTCAGCATCTGTAATTTTTCTTCCAGCAGCTGCTAGCTCATCAGCTAGTGCTTTTGCTCTTTGAAGATATTGCGAGACAGAAAGATCATTCTTTTTAAATTCCTGCAGCTCAATATTAAGCTGTAATTGGCGATTCTAAGATACAGAACCAAATGCATTTGCTAATGCATTCCAAACAGAATATGAGGATTCCAACCCGATGACATATGGAAACACTTCTTCAGAAATGGAAGATAAAAGCCATGATAATAGCAGCTGATCCTTTTGAAACCAAGTGATATACTCTGGATTGGGTATAGTTGCTGGTGCACCTTCGGTGTGAGAAGAAGACACAGTGTTGTTGGATATAATTTTTGGAGGTGCTGGAGTGGTCCGATCAACATATCCATGGAGTTGATAGTAATTGAGAAGTGGTAGGAATTGAGTTTTCCAAGATAGATAGTTTCTAGAATTAAGCTTTACTGAAAAGGTTTGGTGAGCTGCTGTTGGGATTTGTGGATTGCTAGTCATAACTTGTGTGGTAGGAAGAAATGTTGTAGATAAAGAGGAGGAAGAGAAAGTCGAGGGAGAAGATGCCATAGATGAGCTTTTATGGCTCTGATACCATGTTGAAATAATAAAAGAGAAAGAATATGTTTGTATTATTTACTCCTTTGAACAATTCATTCCGTATTGAAGACGTACAAAGCAGCTTGGATATATAGGGTTGAACAACCCACAAGATAAACCAAAGAAACAACCTAGGTACCTAACGATAAGAAACAGAAACAAGATTAACAAGAGTACGAGGTAAAGCTGATCCGATAACATACATTTCACCCAACTCAAATTTCGCTGTGAATTTCAAGTGGAATGGATGTTGTTTTAAAAAATGTAATTGATAAATATGGTGGCATCACCGTTGAAATGGTAAAATTATATGGAAATTTGATGTAACCGCCATAAGGAATTCTTGTTAAAACTTTGAGGCCACAAAACATTTTGATATATTTTTGCTTACTTAAAGTATCGAATTAGCTGATATTTTTTTTTATGGTCAGAAATCAAGTGGCTGTAGAGTTCATGCCATGCAAGCTGCAATATATAAAACATTTTCTAAGTTCATGCCATGCAAGCTGCAATATCAAAGACAAATTATAGAGATTTGCACTTATTTTCTAACAATGGAGTTAGCAACAAGTTCTCTTTTTTCAATACTTCAAAAAGATGTGGTGAATTTTTCAATTATTTCACTGTGTTCACTTAGCTAGCAACCATAGTTTCGTCCCATTTCTTCCTATTTTGGAGTGATTGTTCGTACAGTACAGCTTCAGTGACTTTTTTTGCCCACTTTCACCTGCCTTTCTTTCTTTTTTAAATGTGTTTGCAGTCCAAACCGAAGAAAAATTGAATTTTCTTTCTTCCCCTTTCTTTCTCCTCAATTCTCTCCACTCCAAATAGAGTGTTAACGACTATCTATATAAAGGGAAAAGATTTGTGCCCCAACTCTGCCGTTTTAGAATGCAACCGTTCAACTGATGTGCTAAAATATAATTTTTTACTAATAAAATAAAATTATATTAATAATTTAAGTAAGAATTATTATTTTTAAAAAATTCATCCAAGAAAAAAAGAAATTTTTTAATTCATATTAGTTGAAATTTACATTTTAAATTTTATTATAACAATTATTTAATTTTATATTTTAATTTTATTATTTCACTTTTTATATGTATATTGTATTTTGTTGTATGGAAAAAGATTGGAGGCCAGAGAGAGGAGGACAGAAGAAGTGTCAATAATGCAACAACAAAGACTATTTCTGCAACAACGTTGATTTTTTCTGCAACAAAAAATAACGCGATAATTTTTGTTTCATATTTTATCAATCTTGTTGCAGAAATCAGTAATACCGTTGCATTATTGACACTTCTTCTGATCAATTTTCTCTGTCTATACACCCGTGTCCTTCTTGTATAAGTGACTGCAATTTATTGATTGAATTGGGCCGCAGATTCTGACAACAACTTCGGATTTCGGAACCGCGCTCCTATATAAACATCTTTGTACGTATCACATAGCTTGGTAACTGACCAAGAACAGATCAACTTTTTTTTATAAATCTGAGTTACTGGTGTAATTATATGTGCTTTTGATATCTCAAAAGGCAGAAAAAAATATTTGCGAATGGGCGCAGAGAGAGTTCAAACCATTGCTTCCAAGGCTTTATCATCCGGCACCATACCTGCAGAGTTCATCATTAGGTCTGAGACGGAGCAGTCTGCCATCACAACATTTCCAGGGCCAGTTCCTGAGATACCCACCATTGATCTGGGGGGTCTGGATGAACGGCCGGATAGAAAGAACGCCGTAGTACGTGCGATTGCGGATGCTAGCCGGGAGTGGGGGATATTCCAGGTGGTGAACCATGGGATTCCGGATGAAGTGATTGCCAGATTGCAGGCTGCTGGGAAGGAGTTTTTTGAGCTGCCACAGGAAGAGAAGGAGGTTTATGCCAAGCCTCCTGATGCAAAAGACATAGAAGGGTACGGAACCAAACTACAGAAACATCCTGATGGAAAGAAAGCTTGGGTTGATCACCTTTTTCACAGGATTTTGCCTCTTTCCCGCGTTAACTACCGCTTCTGGCCCGACAAACCTCTTTGCTACAGGTTTGTTTACCTTATCATCAAATGCCTCAATTTTATTCATCCAAAAAAAAAAAAAGAAAAAAGTCTATTCCTTTTTTTTTTCTTTTTTCATTTTCTTGTAAATATGGATAAAACTTGACTGCATCATTAATATTAATGGAAAAAGTGCACAGTACGGACACAAGTATGAAGAAAGTGTAAATTATTATTAATAAAATACAATTAAGTTGATAAAATTGTATGAATTATATTTTTAAGTTATAATTTTTATCTAATTTTAAATTTAAATATAAACTTTTTAAATTTTATAAAAAATTATATTAAATTACTAACTAGTTTTATTTTATTAATAGAACGGAAATTTTTAGTGGCCAAATGGATTAGTGGTAAAATTGTGGTGATATTGTAACTAGTGGTACTTTTTGTACAACTAAAATGTTAAAATATGTAATAAAAAATAAAAAAAAAATTTGTTGCACATTTTTTAAATGTTATTATAAAAAAAATATCACTGATTATAATATAATTATAATTTAACTATAAAATCATTTGACCACATAACAGTGACATTAATAGAATATGACGCTGAAACGCTCTAATATTAAAGAGATTTTTAACACATGCAGGCCGGATTATTATGGAACTAATATATAAAGACAATATACGGTAGGAGACATTCGCCTTGGTCGACAATACATTTCAAGGCAATTAAAAGTGGCAGCTTGTGCCTTGGATGCACAATGGTCCATAAATAAGTCTTCGGTTTTAGTGACGATGCAGTGCATCGATCCTATCAAAATGTGTATTGAGTGTTTCTAAGAAAATATTGAGTGCCGAGGGATTTACTCTTTTATTTTTTTTATTTTTTTATAATTGAGATTTTGAACAATAGAGTATCTTGTATACTATATTGTAAGAATCAAATTGAATATTAAATTAAAAAATTTAATGATTTAAAATTTAATCAGTTCAATCGGTTTAATTAAAAATTTAATTAATAAAATTTATAGTTAATATTAAATATATAAAAAAATACTTATATATATTATACATCAAAATTTATATGTAAAATGTAATATTACAATATATATGTATGTATTAGAAACAGTGTAATTAAAATCGGATCGGTCCGGTCTGTTCAATTAGTTGGACCGGTGATCAGTTTTAGGTCCTGTCTGGTCCGGTTTAGACTTAAAAATGGGGGGCATACCGAATCGGTCGAAACCGGTAAAAATCGGTCAAAAACAAGACCGGTTCAATTCAACCTAAAAAAATTTAAATTATAATTTGACCAAAAATTCTGTCTGAATTATAATTAAAACTCTAATTTTAACTAAAAATTTTAATTAACTTTCAATTTAATCCTTAAAACTAAAAAAATTAATATTTAACCACTATTTATAAATATCATTTTTTCAATTACTTTTTATAAATATATATATTATTAAATACCGGTTCAACTGGTGGAACTTTAACACACTAATATTTTCAGTTCAATGATCGGTCCGATTTTGACAACCTTGATTAGAATATTTACATTTGTAAATTTAAAATATATGATTTAGAATTTATTATAAGGTAGAATTAACAATTTAAAAAAATTAATAATTATCTTAACAAAAAAAATAATTACAGTTAATTTATTAAATATATAAGGCAGCGTGTGTATTATTTAAGACATTTGAGAAAATAATTATTAAAAAAAAAAGAAAAGATCACAACAAGTTATAAATTGGTTTAGTGGTATGAGACTTACCTTTTAAATTAGAGGTCTGAGGTTCGAAAACTAAATTTTACAAAATTGTGTAAAATTTTTTTTAATTATTAAAAGTGACCAATCCAGTCAACTTTGGACTAGTTCACCGGTCCGACCGGTTAAATCAGTCTGGTCCATAATGATTTTAGGCTACAATCCGGACCGAACATCTGACCGGTCACCAATCTGACCGGTTGAACCAACCAGTCCGGTCCAGATTTGACAACGCTGAGTGTATATTGAAAGTTTTTCTGTTATTGCACACTAAAATATTTTCTCATCGTATTAATGTAAACATAAGTTATAATCTGATGGAGTTATTATTTTACTATTAAATATTACTTTACTTAAATAATTATTATAGATTATATATATATATATATATATATATATATATATAAATATTAAATCAAAAGTCTATAAGAAATTCTAGGTTAGTATGGGAGGAAATATAAATTGAAGTTGAGTTACAAACTAAATTGTATGAGTTAATTAACTTTTCCAATTAGATGAAACGGTTTTGTTCGGACTGAAGAGATGAATTAATCAAGCTCCGCTTAAACTAACCTGTATATCAGTTGGGTGTACGTAAATGTGACGTATAGTCAATTAGGTGGTCCTACAGTTGCCTATTTAATGACATATATATATATAATATATAAAAAAAATAATGCATATCTATATCATCATTAGTTGTGATTTAATGATAAATTTTTAATGTATAATCTTGAGTTTAAACTTTATTAAAAGGTGCCGAAGAGTAAATTTACATTTGAGTCCGGTATCTGTACTTTTTGTAACTCTCTGAAATTACAACAACGCTATTAATACATAGATGCAATACTTCCTGCAAACGAAAAAAACAATACGCGGCTATACATTCTCCTTCTTTGTGGTTACATGATGTCCTCCAGGTCATTTTGTTCTGCTATTTTATTTGGTTGTGTGGCAGAGAGGTGAATGAGGAGTATGCAAAGCACATTAAACAACTGGCAGATAAGCTGATGAGGTACCTGTCTCTGGGGTTGGGCCTTGAAGATCACGTGATCAAGGAAGCTGTTGGAGGTGACGATTTGGAGTACCTGCTCAAAATCAACTATTACCCACCATGTCCTCGACCTGATTTGACACTTGGTGTGGTGGCTCACACCGATCTCTCCTCCTTGACCGTTCTGGTGCCTAATGAGGTCCCTGGATTGCAAGTGTTCAAGGACGAGCGTTGGATCGATGCTAAGTACATCCCCAATGCCCTCATCATTCACAGTGGTGATCAAATTGAGGTCCCTTTCTTTCTTTATATTTTGAATAAAGCTTTAAAATCAATAGATTATTATTATTATTATTATTAGTTGCTCTTTTAAAATTGGTAGCCTAACTCTCTATTTAAATTTGTGATTAGAAAAGAAAATGAAAGAAAGTTGAAGAAATCAATGCAAAATCCCATGTTTGGATTGCAAGAGAATCTAATTAGAAAAGAAAATTGATTAAAAAAATAGGTCAAAAAAATCATTAAAGTCAATTAAAAAATAACGTACACATACAAGTAGCATGACTAAAATAATTCTATATCTATCTCTTTAATTTTAATCCATCATTCAATTATTTATAAGAGTCTTTTTATAATTTTATTTATATACTGTCTTTCTCACAATTTTTCATACAATTCAAAAACAAAATTTTATTTTAATCATTTTTTTTTCACAATTTACTTTCTCACTAAAATCTCACAATCTAAACAAACTAAGTGGCTATTATTATTGTTATAATTATTATTTTCTTTTTGGTTATGGCCCCAGTTTTCTATGGACAATCTTAATCTACATAAGAATGTGTCGTGATTCAATTCCTTGACAACGTGGCATGGCATAGTGCAGGTGCTTACCAACGGGGAGTACAAGAGCGTGCTGCACCGAACCACAGTGGCCAGAGAGAAGGCGAGGATATCATGGCCAGTTTTCTTGGAACCACCGGCAGATTTGGTGGTCGGCCCTCTTTCCCAGTTCGTCGATCAAAACAACCCTCCAAAATACAAAGCTAAGAAATTTAAGGACTATGCCTACTGCAAACTTAACAAGCTCCCCCAGTAGTCTATTTTCTCCAGCCACCTTCGTGATTGAAGAACTTATCGTTGATAGGTGTCCTCGAGTGCAATGTTAAAAAATAAATAAATAAAAATAAATAATTGGAGCAATACTATGGAATATGAAAGTTGACTCCGCTAATATTTGTACTTTCTGATGGAAGACAATAACAAACTTCAACCGTTTCGCCTTCTTCCTAAGAATCTAGAAAGAGAGATGTGTTCGTTCTTTACATAATTGCTTTCAGAAATGCCTTATTTATATTTCTACAGTAATATAATAGACAATGGATCCAAACTCCGGGGCCACAACTTTTCTTGTGTTCTCTAGTCATTTAACTTAAATGACATAAAATGTAGTTATGCGTAACGGTGTAAACGAATTAATAAGTTCGTTAAAAATTTAGTGACTCGACTAAATAAAAGTTCATTTGTTTGATTTTTAATTTCAAAACTCGTTTAATAAATAAACTAAACTTGAACAAAGAGAAGTTTGATTCGTTAAAATTTACGAACTAACTCTTTTAAAAATCATTTACGACTTGTCTTTTAGTCATTAAAATTTTTTTTAGTATGTAATTAAGATATGTTTGGTAGACTTATTTAAGTTATCGAAATAATATGTTGCGAAAATAAGATGAACGTTAAAAACATTTGGTCCCTAACAGATCTCACAAATGTAACCACCTATTGCGCTGACACATTTTTTTTATATTTATAATTATACAGTGAAAGTAAACACTTATTTTGGAAGTGGTTAGTTTAGTTAAAGTAAACATTTTTATTAATTTATTTCTATTTACTTGTTATTATTTTAATTATTTTTATTACTTTTGTCAATTTAAACGATCTATTCATTTAAAGTTTGAGACTTGGCTCGGTAAATAATAAACTGGACTTGATTTTATCCGGCTCGTTAGTTAAAAAAATTAAGCTTCATTTGTTAAAATTCAATTTGGGTTAACTTGTTTATACCCGTAGTTATGTGCAAACTAACAAACAAATTATGTCAAAAAAAAAAAAAAACTAACAAACAACTGCTCATTAGCCCAGTGGCTAATTAATTTTTTTATCACTACTCGTTTAGAGTTGTGGGGCCAAAACCCTAAACCGAACGTCACGTCCGGGTGCAAAACTGCACTCTTGCTCTATTTGCTGGCCATGGACGCTATATATACGTCGCGTGGACGGTAGACATCTGACAGAGATGACAGCTTGTCCCTAAAATCTCGTCATCTTTTAAGTAAAGTGAAAGGTAAGATTTAGCACATAATATAGTAATAATATAGTAATTTAATGATAAATTAATAAAATTTTTTAATATTAATTTAGATTTAAGTTTTTTGTCGTTATTTTTTTTACAATGCGGACAAAATTGTTATAATGTAGTATTAAATTTTAAAATCATTAATACTGTATCAAATTTGAGAAAAGTCTATTCGATTTTATTAGTGTTTAAGTGATAAGTTCTTTATTTAGAAGAAATTAAATGAAAATATAACGAATGATCTTTAGACTCGATTTATACATGTGATAATTTATATATCGATAGTACATATACTTTTGTTAAAAAAAAAAAAGGTTGAGATCTCAATTTAAATTTGATTTTTGAGCAGAGTAGAAGCAAGATTTACGGAACCGAACCGGTCATTGAATCATAAATCTGAGAGGTTCAAGGTTCAACCGGTTCGACCGGTAAAACAGCGGTTAAACCGGTAAAATCGGTATTTAATATTAAATATATCAAAATTAAATTTTTATATAACTTATATAATTGTATAAAATGTTATATTATATAAGAATGATAATAAATATTTAAAATAAAATACATTTTAAGAATTATATTAATATTTACATACATTAAAGATATTACAATTAGTATATTTAATAAAATATAATTTATAAAAATTAATTAAAAAAATTTTAAAGATTAATTTTATATTGAAAATTAATTTTATATTGAAAATTTTTTAATATTTAAAAATATATTTAACAAAATTAACAAAATAGTGATTAAATATTAATTTTATAATTTTAAAGATTAAATTGAAATTTTTAATCAATTGAGGACTAAATTAAAATTTTTAATTAAAATTAGAGTTTTAATTATAATTTAGATAAAGTTTTGGGTCAAATTATAATTTAAAATTTTTTGGTTTAAACTGAACCGGTTCAACCGATCCGATTTTTTGCCAGTTTTTCCTATTTTTGACCGATTTTTTCGGTTTTTAACCGATTTTTTTCGGTCCGGTCCAAATTTCATTTTTAAATTTGAACTGGACCGGACAAGGGACCGGTTCCCGATTTTTTCGGTTGAACCGATCGGTCCGGTCTGGTTCTTTTATCCTTGAGTAGAAGACGTCTTGAAGCGTTATTTGACTGCATACTTGCATGGCGTTTTCGAAATGATAAAGAAAGAAAGTTGACCTTGTGAGTATAGGAAAAAGGTTGGATGGTCGCGTGAATATAAATAAAGTTGCTCAGGACTGATCCGGCGGGATTAATTATTAACCCACGGATTAAATTTTTTGAGAATGAACCTACTAAGCTTGTGAATCTATAATTAAAGAATATTTCATTATAAAATAATTTGTGAGATGCACTCAATATATCCTAGTGTCTAAAATTTTAATTGTACCCGAGATTGCTCAGCATTGAATAATTTCTCTAAATTTTGCTCGGATGATCTATCTAAAACTGCAGCAAATTGGCTATACGTATTTTTGTTTGCTCTGCCCCATCATTTAATGGCTGTTGGCCATTTCAAGGCAAAATTAATGGCCTTGGCCATTTCAAGGCCATTGGCATTCTCAAGGGGATAGGGCCATTAATGGACTTATCCTCTCGGCCGATATAGAAGGCCTTTTTGTTTTTCCTTCAAAAACATCATGGCCGGGGATGCAGCTTGGCCCCTGGAAGACAGAAAATGAGAAAATAAGAGCGGTCAGACTTATAATAAGTCTTATTAATTTTTCTGTTAAAATTAATTTTATGTGTATGAGAATTAAATTTAATATATAATAAATTAAATACAGATATTTTTTAAACTTATATATATATTAAAATTTATTTATAACAAAAAAATATAAAATTTAAATTTAATATACAACAAACATAATTTTAAAATGTAATACATATAATTTAAAAAATAATATAAAATATAAAATTATTCCATTAGCCCCCCGCATCCCTACACCCGTCGTGCATCACGGCTCTTTTTGCCTTTGGTTTTTTTATTACAATTCTGACACAAAATAGAAGGCACGCATCACAACAGACCTGGCAACTCAATTACTCAATTTTATTTTCCCATTTATGTCCCAGTTTTCCAAATGGGCTTGCTACAAATTTTAAAATTTTTTGTCTGAATTTTATATAAATTATAATAAATCTTTAATATCTTATAATAACGGTGATGTTTTTTATAATAAAAAATTAAATCGTATTATTTTTGGAGAAAGTATTAATTGCAATTGCAAAAAATTAAAATTCTATTGCAATTGCAGTAAACTTTGGATAAAAAAATTTGGACAATGTACTTTTTCTCTTTACAAATATGTTCATTAACGTTGTGACTGAGTGAGTAATATTTTGATTTTTTTTAATTTCTTTTTTGTTTTTCAACTTATTTTGAATGATGTATGATTTTAGATTATAAATAAAATACTTATTATTTTTATTTATTTTTTTAAAATGTAACTCAATTATCATTTTTATCCCAAAAATTTATTTTTATTTTTTATTTTAAATATAGCTCACTTTTATACTTACTCACAGACAAAAATATATAAGTCAAATTATAAGTGGGAATTTATAATTTTTTTAGTCAGTATAGCTTATTCATAATATTATACTATACAATGAATGAGGTTTATTTAAAATAAAAAAAAAACATGGGGACAATTCATTGACGAGGAGAAAAACATGGTTATTTTTTTGAACATATTTTATATTCTAGTTGTATATCAATCTTAATACTACTGCACTTCATAAATTAACGAGTCAAAAAATTAAAAAAATTTATGAAACTTATAATTAAACTTGATACACAATAACTATATAAATAATATACCAAGACTTAACTGTACCAACTCCACGTTCTACTTTTTGCGTCCTTGTATCATTTTTGTAGAAAAAAAATAAATTAAAGAATAGATTATATAATGTTAAATAATGTATAAATTTTATAATAAAAAAAATAAAATTAATAAATTATAATAACTATTATGTGTCTTCATGTTCATCTCTCATGTCCGCGTAGATGCTTTATTGTTAAAAGCACAAAAAGTTAACCAATAACGAGAGCAACGGAAAATTGAGAGAAAGACAAGAAAAACTTCATTCATCAAGACAAGAAAAACTTCATTCATCTTCTCAGCCAATATATGCTGTTTACGAGAGGAATAATCGGAGAAAAATCTCTGTGATTTCTTCGGTCGCTGTCGACAAATTTTCATAAGGCTACTCAATTTTTGATGGCAGTCACTCAAAGCACGGGGGAGGGGGAGGGGGAGGGGGAGGGACATGTAGCCGTCCTGCCATGGCCATTCACAAGCCACCCATTTGCTCTCTTCAACTTGGTGGGCAAAGTAGCAGCCCTGTTCCCAAGGGTGCGGTTCTCTTTCATTAGTACTCCAGGTTCCAACAGGGCGATGTTGTTATCTGCGCAGAACAGCTGCCTGCCAAACATCAAAACTTACAATGTGGACGACGGCATGCCAAATGGGGATCACGAGCCATTAAGCCTCCAAGTGGAAGCGGGTTTTTTTGTCAGCATTTTACCGGAAAACATTAAACGCGGGATAGAAGAGGCGGTGAGTGACATTGGCAAGGGGGTCACTTGCCTGATGACAGACGCCATGCTGTCGTCTGCTGTGGGCAAAATGGCGGAGGAGATGAATGTTCCCTGGGTGGCACTCTGGGTGCCTACGCCCTATGCCTTCTCAGCGCACTTGCAAATGGATTTGATTCAACAGCTCTACATGGAGGCTAAAGAGGCTCAAGGAGGACAGCCTGCAGAATACCGAACCCTGGAAGCCATTCCAGGTTTGTCCGCAATACGCATAGGGGACTTGCCCCAGGAAGTAGTCTTGAGGGATAAGAATTACCCTGATACACCCGCATTGCACCTGTTTCGAAAAATGCCAGTTTGGTTACCCAAGGCATCTGCTGTGGTGATAAATTCTTATGAAGAACTAAATCCAGCTCTTGTTACCAATAGTCTCAAGTCCAAGCTTCAGAATCTGTTCTACGTAGGTTTCTTGACCATCCCGATGCCACTTCCGCCACCCAAGGGTCAAGATACGTCCGGATGCTTATCATGGCTGCACGGTATTAGAAAGGCAGCTAATTCTGTTGTATACATAGGCTTTGGAACCGTGATGTTGCCGCCTCGAGTAGAGCTGGTGGCATTGGCAGAGGCGCTCGAAGCCACTGGCGTTCCATTCCTTTGGTCGCTCAAGGACAGGTTTAAGCCGGATTTGCCAGAAGGATTTCTCGAGAGAACTAGAATGCAAGGAAAGGTGGCTCCGTGGGCGCCCCAAATTCAAGTCTTGGCTCACAGAGCAGTCGGTGCGCATGTGACGCACTGCGGCTTCAATTCCATAGCTGAAAGCATTCTTTGTGAGGTGCCAATGATATGCAGGCCAGTTTGGGCCGATAATCACATCAATGCAAGGATGGTCGTGGAGGATTGGGGGATTGGTGTGGTTCCTGAGGGTGGAATTGTCACCAAGACTGGCATGATCAAGTGCTTGGACCTTGTTTTCCACCGTGAAGAGGGCAGGAAAATTAGGGAGGCCGTCGGTTCCCTCAAGCAGGTCGTGGTGAATGCAGCCGGACCACATGGCATTGCTGCTAAAGATTTGAAATCTTTGGCGCATTTAGTTGCCAACCAGTCAATAATGTAGTTATCGGATGCCCAATGTGGATGTGCAGCCAATTTAAGGTTTCATGCATTAAAGACATGAATTTTACGCCTTGGGTGTACAAGAAAATGTTACTCCTGTCTCTTAATTTGCTTGTCATTCTGTGCTGGTTCTGGGTATCTCCTCCACCTTTATTATGGAATGCCATGAATAAAAGCTACTTGTTATTAAAAAAAAATATAAGTGTGACTAGAGACATTGAGAAACGTGTCGTGGGTCGCACGAACACCGAATATTATTTATAACAAGGGGAATGAAATGCGAAGGACCCTTGATTCAATGTTATCTCTTTCTGGCGACAATTTGGCCTTGCTACTAAAATCAACATCAAACAGATTCTAAGAAGCAACCCACGACTCTAAAATCACTTCCTATTACATAAGCTTGTCTTGGTCGCATTTGGTAGGGAAATATACATCTTGCCCCTGCATAATTTTTGGAGAGATTAGTGACTTTTTCTAAATATTCTAGAGTTTGATTTTTTTTATAAATTTGGTATAGGGGCCATCATACAATGTGATGCGACTTCAATCATGTCTGTGAGTGTTACTCTTAATTTTTTATTTTGTTTGATAAAAAAAAAATAATTCCATCTCCTACCTGAAAAATCTTCATACTCAAATTAATCTAGAAAAGAATATGAACTTTATCTTTCTGTGGAGAATTTGGTAACAATTAGGTCAATGCAAAACAAACGGTCAATCGGAAGCAAAATGTGAAGTGAATCTCTATCTCTAGAATTGCTAGAACGCCCATCGATAGCGTAACGTAACCTCTGCATCTCTGCTGGTCCCAATTCCTGTGATTTGAGATTCATAAAACTTGATAGAGGTGTAGATTCCAAACTAAATTGCATTGGATGTGTGTTGGAGGGGAAACATCTCAAACAAAGAATAAATTATGTACATTTAAGATTTGTACACTGATTTCAATGATTATTAGCAAATTGAGGCTTTCTTTAACGCTCAAATGGAGACTCCTTACCACGAAAACTAGTAGAAGTTGAAATCTAATGCTATTGTTAAACGGGCCTAACAATTCGGGAAAAAAAACAAGAGAGAGAGAGAGAGAGAGAGAGAGAGAGAGAATTCTAGCTGAGGATTAGAAGAGTTTTTTTTTTAATAGGTAAATTATAAACACTATATTAGTATCTATTGAAAAATTCAAAATGAAGTGTTTGAGGCTCATTGAATCTCCTTTACCTAATACGTTAAACCGCAGAGGTGTCAAATTTTGTTTCGATCTAATAGTATCTAACTCAACTTTCTGCTCTATTTGGATGTGAATTATTACTGATTTTTAAGAAATTCGGCTGAGCTCGCTTCAGTTTGAGTAATAATTTTTTGAGCCAAGCTGAAGCTTTATTCTCTAAGTTTGTTTTGAACTCAAACCGAGCTCAAACTTACAAAAAATAGTATTGAGTCGAGCTTGGACTTATCTAAGTTTAGCTTAGCTCAGCTCATTTACAGTTTTAACTGCATGGGACTAAAAATGTTGACCGGCATTATTCAATTTGTCATTTAAATAACTCCTAGCTGGCGAGGGATTCCACCCGCCAACCCTCTAACTTCGATCCCAATGTAATATATTATGGGACTGGAATCTTCCATGGCTCCAATTGATTTTGGTTCAATATACTTTTCTTGTGATGCTCAAAAGGCTTTCCCCAGTCCCCTTATTACTAACAATAGATCACTCAGTCATTTTTTATTATCTTCTCGATACTTTTCCTACATATGAGCATATTTCATTTAAGTGCTTGTATGTCCTTGAGTGAATTGTCAAGTAAATAAAGAGAGAAGTAAAAATATGATTATTCAAATAATAGTGGGTATGGGACAAGATTTAAGAGATTTAGTCCACTAAATAGCCTTAGTTAGTTTTCTTATTTGGTTTCAAAACTAAAATCCGAAACTTTTAGAATAAAAATGCAAGTTACAACTATTAAAGTGTCTTCTGATTTAAGTTATTTTCGTAATTTTAATTTTTTGTCCCAATTTATTTTCCGAGATTTTTTTTTCTGACACTTTTGCTATGCCTCAAAGACTCCAAATTAAACATGTTTCTGCTCGTAAGGTCCAGCCACATCTTTGCTGAAACTGTACAATAGTTTAGTGAATTTTTACGGCACCTTTATTTTTTCATACAAACAATTTAGTAATGCTCTTTAGGGGAAACGTTAATCTTCTACCTAAATCTTAATTGATATGCCTAGCATTTGAATATGTTAGATGAAGATTTACATTATATTTATGGCACTAAGTGAGAGAATACGATAAGAAGGCAATGCCCGGTACCCTATATATAGCCCCAGTGGACAAAGAAAAAAATGGAGTTAAATTAGAAACATTATTAAAGCCGCCCCATTACTCTAATCTCTATACGTCATGTCACCACCAAACTGCGGCAAAATTCTAAGTCGACATCAAGTTGCTCCGGCGGTATTGGACTCGCCGGAGATAGCATATCAAGCCATGACACTCCTCCTCACCTTCTATGACATAATGTGGCTAAGATTTCCACCCGCAGAATCTCTGGTTTTAGAATATCGATTCAAGTCCAGAATTCTTTAACACAATAATCCTTCTCAAGCTTAAGCCATCGCTCTCATATGCACTGCTCCACTTCCTTCCTCTGGCTGGCCACCTTGCCTGGCCCTCAAATTCCCACAAACCCATCGTTTCATACTGTCTAAACGACACAGTTTCACTCACTGTTGCATTGTCCGACGCAGATTTTGACCGCCTCTCAGGCAATGAAATCTGAGAAGCTATTGAGTCGCGTCCATACGTACCTGAGTTGTCCAACTCTGGTACAATGGCTTCGGTCATTTCCCTGCAAATAACAATGTTTCCTAACAAAGGTTTTTGCATTGGCGTCACTAGTCATCACGCAGTCATGGATGGCAAGTCCGCCACTATGTTTGTAAAGGCGTGGGCTCATGTGTGCAAAAACATAGAAAAAGAGTCCCCAGTGCCACCCTTGCCCGCCCAGCTTACTCCGCAAATGATAACATAAACAAAAACAAAAACAAAAGTCGTTTTATAATTTGGCCCTCTCATATAGTCATATTAGAGTGCATGCCAAATAACAATTTAGTGGGATTTTGATACATACTTATCTAAAATTTAAGACATTAAATTTATGAACTTGTTTTACTTATAATTTGTTTGCCTTCCCTGTGTTCGAAATGAACTAATGCATTAATTTCCACATCTTCTTGTGCTCAATAGCAAACCTTTCGTGTGTATGACATGTTTCCAATATAGTAGTTTCTTGTGGTCTTTTTGAATATATTTTATATTCAGATAATATCGTTCAATCAATTTTTTCTCAAAAAAAAAATTTAATTAATCATTTTTTAAGTTTCTCACTCTCCTTTATTGTTTTCAAGACGATGCCCTCAAAATAATTCTAATTTTTACATTAAATCAATTTTCCTTTTTTTTTTTGTTTTTTCTGATGTGAGGATCTAGTTAAAATCAAGTCAGCCAAACGGCAATCGAAAATTCTCAAGAAATCGTCTCATTATGATTTATTCAAGAATTGAATCACCAATATATATATTCTTTGTTTTGGTAGGTAAGGGGCTGAGCAGCGTAAATGGCCTTCTCTGCTCACACCGGATAAATCTTGTTAGGGTGGCCGGAGGGTCGGTACGGCAGTAGGCTTCCAAAATTGACTGTTCAGCAACAACTCTGAAAGAAGAGGATTAAGGAGAAAACAAAATGAGTGTAATTATTAATAGGGCATAGGTATACCATCCAAAATTTTTTATTTGAATTTTGTTGAAATTGTAATAAATCTTTAATTTTTTATAATGACGGTAATTTTTTTGCTAAAAAGAAAAATTGTCAAAAATTAAAAATTTGTTATAAATCAGACAAATCTTGAAAAAAAAAAAAACCTCACCCAATGTATTTTTTCCCTTATTAACATGTCAGCCTTTTTGTTTGTAATCCAAATCACCAGAAAAAGATTCTGCCCTTGCATGTTCTTGAAATTAAAGCAGCCATTGAAGACGAAGACAAAGACTCCCCAAGGTTGACTTATCTGCCATTTGCATGCTTTTCGATCCGTTTCTCCCAAATACGCCAAACAGAGGTTAGTTGGATGCAGTGCATGGAAAGATGCTTCTCTAGTAGTATTGATACAACGGCCATTAATTATTTATTATTCACTTCTCTCCATGTTGCTGTTTTAATTAAAATATCCTTGAAGGGACATGTATATTAAAGATAAGGGAAAAATTTGGGGGGTATATGATTTTTTTTATTGTTTTTATACTTATTTTTTTTGCAATTACGAGCATTTTTTGTGTAACCATAATAATAAAAAGTGATACAAAAAGTATTATTATTTTTTCGTTTTACATTTCTTTTATAATTACACAAAAAATATCTGTAGTTACACAAAAAAAAAAATGCATTTGAATATAGTAAAAAAAAATTATATGCTCGTGTAATAAAGGCCGATAAAAATAAATACTAGTTATTTTTTTCAAGGCAATTATTATATTGATGTATAAGTGATAACTACCTACTATCTTTGTTCTTAAAGTTAATTAGTTTGAATTTAAACTAGTTAAAGCTACTTATCAAGTAGCTCGTAGGAGGCTGAACTTGCTAACCTTTGGGCTATCTCCTGACAAGACCCACATCATCTATTGTCATCCATCATTTATCAGAAAGAAGTGTTTTCAAACATCAAATTACCGTAAGCATTTAGGTATAAGAGTTAGAGAAAGATACCTGGAGTCATAAACTCCCTCTCTTTGGAGTGGAAATTATCTCAGGCAAAACTCCCAGGGAACCTCACTAACTGAATTTTTCCTCTCTTTGACACATATACACACATGTAAGCACCTTCACGCACGAATCGGGCGGCCTCCCTTTGATTTCTCTTTGGTCTTATATTGATTTAAGAGTTAGGGTGTTTACGTCGAGGACATCTCAAACCCAAGCTTTCTTATTTTGTAGGTTTATCGGTAAGGCCTAAGAGTAATTGAGCTCTCGGTTAAGGACAATCATTATTCTTCATTTTTAATTAAAAATTTTATCTTTCTTTCTTCACATCACCCTTTCTACACAGGGGAAGGAGAATTTTCTATCCTTTCATTTTTCATTCCTTTCACTTTCTTCTCTCCCTCCGAATTTTATCCAAGCAAAATGTAAAAGTCTTAGCCTAAAGCCAAACTAATAAGCGAACGAGAGTTACGCAAGCCCTGTATATTGACACCATAATCTCAATCCTCTCGAACCTAACGAATATATTTTTACCGGAGACAATTCACACAGTGTCCGTGATATACATCTCATTATAAGAAGATTTGTGAAGACAAGTGGCATTATATTATAAGATTATGGTAGTACAATTTTGAATTCTTCAGTGTATTAAGATAAATTGCTGTACAAACTTTTATAGAAAAAAATAATGCAAACTTTTATTGAAAATATTAAATGGATGGAAACGGTTGTCAAGCAGATTGGAATTATTAATCGTTCATCAAAAGAAAAAAAAAATGAAAATAAGCATCCAAGAATCATTGTGCATGGTGTCAATATCATAATTCCTCACTTCGATGCTAGCTAGCTACTATTAAGTATATATCATTATACGTTTATATCTATTTAAGTGTAAAGGCAGAAAAATTATACCAAATTACGAATCCTTTTTCGATGCTAGCTAGCTACTATATAAGTATATATATCATTATATATTTATATCTATTTAATCCTTTTTATATTAGCTCAATGAAATAATATTGCTGATTTTTTTTGTTGGTATTAATTCTTTGGAAATTTTGAAATCCTATATGATTGATAATTAGATATTAGATTTTTCAAATTAATAAATTGACGATATATCTTCTTTTTTCACTTGTCATTAGAAACTGAAAAGTAGATAAGGTTAGCCATGTTCACTAATGTCAATATCTATGCATATATGCACATTTTATTATTGATATTTTTAGGACTCATAACCTCTGGGACAGATTTTTCATATTGAGAAGTTAAGAGAGATTATATATTATGCAACTGAAAAATATTTTATACAAATACAACTGTAAAAATAAAAAATAAAAAAAAACTAGAATTTCGGTATGTTATAGTACGGAAGAAAAAGATACAGATTTTTAGTTTTTTATTTCGAAAAAAGGAATATATTTAATAAAATAAAAGAAGAGGGAACAAAAAGTACTAAGAAGACCTGAGCGCTTTCGCAATTGCAGCCCGGCTGTGCATCACTAGCAAACCACCACACATAAGTTGGAAAAAGGTACAGATTTTATATTTGAATTTTTATCCGATTGTAAAGTTGTTTTTTTTTTTTTAATTATCATAATACATTTTACAAGAAAAAAAAGTATATATTATTAATTATTTGTTATAAAAAGTATCAATAATTGTAAAAAAATCGAAACCTAACTATAATTAGATAAATTTTTAAACACAAATTCCTGATACTTTAATAGTGCTCATATAAGTTTGGGCCAAAAGATCCATCACCATGGGACCTCTCTAACACTGCATTGGAATAAAATCTTAGGAAGAAAGGAAAGTGGATGAGAGAAAAGTTGGGGGAGAAGATTATTGAAGGAGAGAAATTTTTTTTATCATTTCTCGTTTTATTGAAGAGGTGATGGGAGGGAGAAAAAATAAAAAATGGGGAAAAGGTGGAAAGTGGGAAAGAGAAAAATAATATGTATAAAAATTTTCATTTTACCCTCTAAAGAAAAAAAATATTATATATTAATTTACAAATTATATATGAAATATTTGTATAAATTTAGTTTAATAAATTTATAATATTCGTATAATTTTTTATTAAAAACTTTAATAAAATTTTAAAGAATGTAGAATTTTTTTTTGGTTTTAAGTAAAATCATAGTTATTCATATGTAGTAAGGGTAATATAATCTTTTAATAAAAATGTAGGAGAATCAATAGTTTTCCCCTTAAATCTCCTAATTTTAGGAGGAATAGTTTTGGAGAGGTGGGGAGAAAAATTAACTTTCTTCTTCCTTACTTTCGTTCCTCCAAAAAAACATTTCAAAAATATGAGTGTTTATTTTTTTTTCCCCTTCCTTTTCTATCCCTCCTCATCTTTTCCCTTTCCCAGACACAGTGTAAGGAAGAAATGCCCTATATGGTCAAATCTGGGCTCCAAAGCGCATCTCAGCCTGATACAATTTATTTGTGTCTCTAAGAAACTGCAAACCAGTTGCATTCTTAGCAGTTGGATTCAGCAATTGTGGCCTCAAAAATGGAAAAAACTGACATGACCTAAATAATTTGATTTAACTTGTTCAAAACTCTACTCAACTAAATTCTTATCGACTTAAAGTCAATGACTTACCAAAAATCTAATTAACATGAAATCCAATTGACTTAAAACTCAATTAATCTGAGATCTCTAAAATTTGAAATCTGATGTATCCAAGCCTGCACATACTTGAAATATGAAATTCCAGAGATTTGAGTGATATAAAACCTAATAAATCTGAAATTTGATAAACTTGTAATCCGAAATACTAGAAATTCAAATGATATGAGATCTGATGAACTCTTTGTAAACATAAAAAAATAAAAAAAATAAAAGTCAATAGTCGACTTATTCCTTTCGCATGTATGCTTTCACACGAAAAAGTCGACATCTTCCTTTCACACGCATGCTTTCACACGAGAGGGGAAACCCTATAAATAGGCCTCTGCCCCTCAGTTCAAAATAGATTCAACAAATCTGTAAACAGAAAAATACAGAGAATTTGAGAGAAAAAGAAAATTTTAAAAATCTCTCAAAAAGATTTCTCCTTTTCCTATGCGTTTTTACCCTGCAGTATACTCTCCTAACTCATTTTTTAGAGATATTTCAGGGGTAAGCTACAAAAAATTTGCTGTTTTCCATTTCTAAGGTTATTTTCAGGTTTATATTCTCTGATCGCCCTAGATCTGAATTGATGAGAATATAGATCTACAAATATCAAATTACTATAAATTCAGCTGGGATCAAGTCTCATACGGCCCTCAGCAAAATCCAGGCAGCTCATCCGAGAATAAATCCCTTCGACTCTCGGTGAAATTAAGCTAGATCGGCTCAGATCAGGTCTCTGCAGTTCTTAACCGTAGTCTAAACATCCAAATCATATCCAGTTTCAGTCTACCCAGTTCAAAATAAAGCTGTGAAAATTATTTCTGTCAAGATCAAACTCGTGCAGCCCTTAACGGAGTCAAAAAAGGAATACTAATCGGAGGATCTACGGAAATCGACCCCACGTAAATTTTCTTTTATTTTAATTTTTTTTATTGTAATTTGTTGTTTGTATTTTTAAGTCTAACTGTTTTAGACTTGAAATTTACCCGTCACAAATTTTTGGCACACTCGGTGTGACCTCTTCACCTCCTATCTCTTGTTCCTTAGAAAAAAAAAAGGCAAAAAGAAAAGAGCCGAGAAAAAGAAAAAGAAAAAGAAAAAAAAAAGAGAAAAAGACAAAACAGAGAAAAAGACAAAAAAGGTAAAAAAGTAAAAAAAAGGGTAAAAAAAAGTGAAAAATTTTTTTTTACAGGTGTTCAGCACATCAAATGACACCAAAAAGGAGTACAACTACTGCCACAAAAAAGAAGGCAACGGCTCCACTGCCTGCATCAACTACCCTACCTAGGTAGGCAGGTTCAGAAATTCGCGGACGGACACAGTTTCTTCCTGTCCAAACCCGACAAAATATTGAAACAGAGAATCCACAGCTTGCACAGCAACAGGATCTCTCCCCTGACTCTCTTGCCGCATGGAGGAGTCGATCACCCACCCCGATCGAAGTCAGGGGCAACACGACAAGGCCCGCTCAACAGAATCCAACTCATTCTGTAGAGATCCACACAGAGGAATCAGAAGAGCTCTCTCCCTCAATCTTTCGTGGAGTCTCGTCTGTTGTCGTCATGATGACCAACACAACCAGTACAGAAGAAAGGATTTCAGAATAGATTTTGCAGCTGATTAGAGTTGTAGAGAAAAAGGATAAACAGATCGCCGCTCTCAAAGGAAAAGCCCCGATCCAAATTGATCCTGAAATCTGCGATGAGCAACCATATTCACCCGGTTTCACTCCAGAAGCCACACCAGTCGACGTCTTCACTGCAGAAAAGCGACCAGGTAGTTTTACACAGCTGCCACCCTCAAATCCTATAGCTTCGCTATCTGTTCAACAATTGCAGGCAATGATAGCTAATACAATCTGCCTGTAACAAGCTACATCCTTCCAAGGATCACAGATGTACGTCAAACCGTATTCCAAACGGATTGAAAGTCACAACATGCCTTTCGGCTACCAACCGCCCAAATTTCAACAATTCGACGGACGAGGCGATCCCAAACAGTACATCGCCCACTTCGTTGAAACCTGCAACAACGCAGGGACTTACGGAGACCTTTTGGTGAAGCAGTTTGTCTGTTCACTCAGGGAGACCGCTTTCACCTGATTCATAAATCTTGAACCAGAATCAATCGACAATTGGGAACAGCTACAAGGAGAGTTCCTCAACAGATTTTTCAGCACTCGAAGGACGGTAAGTATGATGGAGCTTACCAGCACCAAACAAAGGAAATGAGAGCCCGTTGTCGAATATATTAATAGATGGCGTGCCCTCAGCTTGGACTGTAAAGATCGCCTGACGGAGACTTCTGCCGTGGAGATGTGCATCCAGGGAATGCATTGGGAGCTGTTATACATCCTGCAGGGTATCAAACCCCGAACCTTCAAAGAATTGGCGACCCGCGCACATGATATGAAGATAAGCATCCAGACTTCCGGGGGTATGGTTCCCATCCAGTTGGACCAGCAAGGAGGCAGAAGAGAGATTAAGAAACCCAACAGTTTCGGAAAAGGAAAAGAAGTGATGACTGTTGAAGCTGCACCAGTAAAAGTGGGAGCTAAAGCTAAGGTAAATCCTTCAACTCAAATAACTCAGCCAAAACAACAGGAAAGGCGGAAGGTGATATTGCGAGAGTTGGAGCAAAAGTAGTATCCATTCCCTGACTCTGACATCCCCGACATTCTTGAACAACTTTTGGAGGCGAATCTGATCGAACTCCCAGAGTGCAAGCGGCCGAATGAAAAGGATCGAGTCAGCGATCTGAGATTCTGCAAATATCACCGCATAGTAAGTCATCCAACCGAGAAATGTTTCGTCCTAAAGGAGCTAATCATGAAGCTCAAAAGCCAGAATAAAATCATTCTGGACCAGGAAGGCATAACCTCGGCAAACCAGACCACCATCACTTCAAAACCATCAGAAGAACTGACACACTGTAAGGAGGAGCCGCTCAACAACAAAAAGTCGACAACGGAGAAGGTATATGAAGCTCTCCAAACCCTTCTTACTAACCCTCAGCTGTTTATAGCTTTGCAATCAACAAAGTGTAGAAAAATCAAGTCAGCAATTCTCTCCAGACCTAAGCTGAATCATAGCCATCAAATGATTCTATCTTAGTGGAGCAGTAGGCGGACCAAAATCATGTCGGATGTTACTCCACTATCTCAATTTCAGATGAAGATCTCCTGCTGGGATCCAAACCCCACAATCGACCGCTGTATGTATCAGGCTATGTGAGAGAACAGAAGGTCCGACGTATTCTGATCGACGATGGCTCGACAGTCAATATTATCCCAAAATCCACCATAAAGGAGCTCAGCATTGGCATTCATGAATTGTTAGACAGCCTCTTAATGATTCATGGCTTTAATCAAGGAGGACAGAAAGCAATTAGGATGATTCGCTTGGAACTAACTATCGATAATCTCGCTTCTAGCACTCTATTTCATGTGATCAATGTACGTACCACATATAAGATGTTGCTAGGACGACCGTGGATTCATGGAAATGGAGTTATGCTCTCAAGCCTGCATCAGTGCTTTAAGTACTACAATGGTGGCGTTCAAAAGGTCAATGCTGACTTAAAGCCGTTCGATAATGATGAATCACATTTGACAGATGCAGTCTTCTACACCGACACAAACAATCCGAAGATCATTCCATCAAAAGCTACTTGGACTGGGGGCATCCACAAAAAGGGAAAAGCTGTTGAAGAACTTGCTAATGCTCAACCTCATGCTCTGATAAATGAAAAGCTGCCACAGCTTGCTGAATATCGTTCGAAGGATGTTGCATCTTCAAGCTCCACTCCAGTCCTACGCTATGTGTCGAAGTCACGACGCCAAGAAGGTCAACCCCCTTTCTCTTATTGTATTGATCCTAAACAGGAGCAAGGACATAGCCAACCCAAGACAAAAGAACTGGACAACCTAAAGGGGACTTACACTCTACTGATACCAAAGATTGAGCCGGTTTTGTCCTCAAAACCCTTAAAAGGCTTCGTCAAACCACACACGGGGACAGTCGAAGGCGACTCACTTCCAGAAAGAAAAACACATGAAGGATTTGATCCTAATGCATACAAGCTTTTGGCCAAGGCGGGCTATGACTTCTCAAACCCGAGCACAATGGGTACGCTGCTGTCCACACATGGCGCTGCTTCTCAAACATCACAGTCCTGACCTGGCTTAGGCTATCAGGAGAAGTCACCTGTGCGGATCACGCTAAAGAGCCGAAGCCGAGCAGCTGATGCACGTGCCACCATCACCACCACCAGACAGGATAGGCTTATCCAGTCAAACAAAGAAGATGAAGACAGGGGCTCTACATTTCATGTCACAATTAGTGAGGAGGCTGAGTCCGACTCATCAGAAGGCGAAGTAAAAGAGGCTCCCCCAGAACTTGAAGATAGTGGTCAAGCAACTGTTGAAGAACTCAAGGAGGTCAATCTTGGCTTTTCGGAAGATCCCCGACCTACATTTGTAAGTGCTTTACTTACTGCAGAAGAAGAGCAAGAATATGTTTAGGTATTAAGTCAATATAGGGACGTGTTCGCATGGAGTTACAAAGAAATGCCTGAACTTGACCCAAAAATCGCGGTGCATCGTCTAGCAGTAAAGAAAGGTGTTCGTTCTGTCAAGCAACCACAGCGACGGTTCCGCCCAGAACTCATTCCACAAATCGAGGAGGAGGTTAACAAGCTGATCAATGCTGGCTTCATCCGAGAGGTCACCTACCCAACATGGATTGCCAACATAGTCCTGGTAAGAAAGAAGAATGGACAGTTGAGGGTATGTGTTGATTTTCGAGATCTTAACAGGGTCTGTCCGAAAGATGACTTTCTGTTACCCATAACGGAGATCACAGTCGATGCAACAACAGGTCACGAAGCATTGTCCTTCATGGATGGTTCTTCAGGTTATAACCAAATCAGAATGGCACCAGAAGACGAGGAGTTGACAGCATTTCGCACCCCAAAAGGTATATACTGTTACAAAGTTTTGCCATTTTGATTAAAAAATGTTGGCGCTACCTATCAACGTGCCATGCAAAAAATTTTTGATGACATGCTGCACAAGATTGTAGAATGTTATGTTGATGACTTAGTTGTAAAGACTAAAAAGCGCAAAGACCACCTCGAGGATCTCAAGACGGTGTTTAAAAGACTTCGCAAGCATCAGCTTAAAATGAACCCTCTCAAGTGTGCATTCGGTGTCACATCAGGAAAGTTTCTAGGGTTCGTGGTGCGCCATCATGGAATCGAAGTTGATCAGTCAAAGGTTGAGGCAATTCAAAAGATGCCTGAACCTAAAAACCTGCACGAGCTGCAAAGTTTATAAGGAAAGCTGGCCTACATTCGCCGTTTTATTTCCAACTTAACTGGGAGATGTCAACCTTTCCATCGGTTGATGAAGAAGGATGTCAACTTTGAGTGGGACGAAACTTGCAATAAAGCCTTTGAGAGCATAAAGAAGTACCTTTCCAATCCACCAGTCCTGAGTGTTCCAATTCAAGGAAAGTCGTTGATTCTCTACATTGCAGCAAAAGAAAGATCTTTGGGAGCCCTGCTTGCACAGGAAAATGAGTAAGGAAAGGAAGTTACCCTGTATTACTTGAGCAGAACACTAAACGGTCCAGAGCTGAGTTATTCACCCATTGAAAAGACATGTCTAGCACTGTTCTTTGCCATTGACAAGCTGAGGCACTACATGCAAGTTTACACGGTACGTCTCATTGCCAGAGCTAATCCTGTCAAATATATCTTATCTAGACAAATCTTGTCAGGATGACTTGCCAAGTGGGCAGTAATCCTACAAAGCTACGACATTGTCTACGTGCCTCAAAAAGCAGTCAAAGGACAAGCTCTAGCAGACTTCCTTGTAGATCACCCTGTTCCGTCAGATTGGGAGTTCACAGATGATCTTCCAAATGAAGCGGTCTTTTACATTGAGACACTGCCACCATGGATGATGTTCTTTGAAGGTGCAGCAAGGCGTGATGGTGCTGGTGCCGACATAGTGTTTGTCACTCCTCAACGACAAATACTACCATATGCTATCATTCTCGGTGAGTTATGTTCAAATAATATTGCTGAATACCAGGCTTTGATCATTGGTCTTCAAATGGCTGTCGATATGAAGATTCCAACTATAGAAGTCCATGGAGATTCCCAACTCGTCATTAACCAACTTACAGGGTTGTATGACGTGAAGAAAGAGGACCTTGCGCCTTACCATCAACGTGCTCGACAGCTAATGGATGAATTTGAAAGCATCACCTTGGAGCATGTGCCTCGAAGAGAAAACACTCAGGCAGACGCGTTGGCTAACCTGGCCACTTCTCTTACAAAGTCAGAAATCTAGGCTACAGTTGTTGCCGTATGCTAGAAATGGATAGTGCCACAGAAGAATGATGAAGAAACTATAGCAACCAACGCTGTATCTGTACGTCTCGCGGAGGATGAGGATTGGCGCCAACCAATCATTGACTACCTATAGCACGGGAAGCTGCCCGCAGATCGTCGTCATAAGACATAAATTCAACAACGAGCTTCCCGCTTCATATATCTCAAGAATGCTCTGTATCGAAGATCTTTTGATGGAGTTTTGCTTCCCTGCCTAGACAATGAAGAGGCAAAACAAGCTCTCGCTGAAGCACATTTAGGTGTTTGTGGTGGACATCAATCGGGGCCTAAGTTGCACTTCCAACTCAGAAGGATGAGATACTACTGGCCAACCATGGTACGTGATTCAATTGAGTTTGCTAAAACCTGTCAAGCTTGTCAATTTCATGCTAATTACATACATCAACCACCGGAGCCACTGCATCCAACTGTCTCATCCTGACCCTTTGAAGATTGGGGTCTTAACTTAATGGGGCCCTTGCCAAAGTCATCCCTGGGTCACCTTTACATCCTCGCAGTAACAGACTACTTCTCAAAATGGGCCAAAGCTATTCCACTTAGAGAGGTAAAGAAGGAGCATGTTGCAAATTTCATCCGGACTCAGCTGATCTATCGCTATGGAGTCCCTCGATTCATCATCACTGATAATGGTAAGTAGTTCTACAACAGCTTGATTGATAAGCTCTGCGAGAAATTCAAGTTCAAGCAGTACAAGTCATCCGTGTACAATGCCCCAGCAAATGGCTTGGCTGAAGCATTCAACAAGACCTTATGCAACTTATTGCGGAAGGTAGTCTCTAAATCCAAAAGAGATTGACATGACAGAATTTCGGAGGCATTATGGGCGTATCGTACAACTTACCGGACTCCAACACAGGCGACGCCATACTCACTTGTCTACGGTGTCGAAGCAATACTGCCGTTGGAAACACAGATTCCATCTCTGTGCATGGCTGTTCTGGAAGGACTCACACAGGAGGAGAATGCTCGCCTACGTCTGGATGAGTTAGAAGCCCTCACTGAAAGGAGGCTCGAAGCACAACAGCAACTCGAATGCTACCAAGCCCGGCCTACCAACACGTTCGACCGTAGGGTCTGCCCTCGATCTTTTCAAGTTGGAAACCTTGTTCTTGCAGTACGATGGCCCATCAACATGAAGCATCGGCCTAATGACAAACTTACTTCCAAATGGGACTGGCCATACTTAGTGCAGGAGGCCTATACTCACAACGCTTACATGCTGTCAGACCAAGAAAGCGTCCGAATTGGCCCTATTAATGGTAAATTTCTGAAACAGTATTATGTGTAAATATGTTTTAAAAAAATAAAAAATCAAAAAAAAATCAAAAAAAAAAAGTTCGGAAGTCCCGATCTGAAAGTCCAAGCAAAAATCCAAACCCGAAAGTCCAAGCCCAAACACTTGAGCCCAAATCAGAAAACCCAAACACTCAACCCAAATCCAAAAGTCCAAGTCCAAAATCCAAACACTCGACTCAAATCCAAAATCCAAGTCTAGAAGCCCAAACACTCGACCCAAATCCAATCCAAAGCCCAAAACCCAAAAAATTTCAAGTTCCAGACACAGTCCAGAACCCAAGTTCAAAATCCAATCCAACTCCTGGCCCGTATGAGTATAAACTGTGAACGGCCTAAAAATATAAAAGCGACAGAGGGTTTGAGTCTGAAACCTAGCATCAGTCTCAACCGATCTTCACCACACACCAGACCTTTGCTCCTCTGCCACAAGAAAGATGGAACCAGTTGCAGAGCCTCAAGATAAGGGAGAAGAAAGGTCACCTCGCACAAGATGGCAACCAACCATGGCACAACTGCAAATTTTGGAGGAAGTCTTCCACAACAATAGAGGTATTATGCCTAATGCATCTCAGATTTACCAACTTGTCTCGTAATTGCGCCCGCTCGGGACAATCGAAGGAAAAAATGTGTTTTATTGGTTCCAGAATCAGAGAAGCAGGAAGAAACCAGCACTGAGAGCTGCTTTTTCCAAAGAACAGTCTACTGTTCCGATAGTAAATCCCACCGGTACAACTTCGCCCTCAAATGAAGTAGGTCCGAGTTCTACCACAGCAATGGTCTCTTCAGGCTATAACAATCAAAGCTGTAGCCTGTGGAAGCATGCGTACTGGCCCTGGTGGTCTTACAGAGTCAGCCAAGGGTTCATCCCTCCTAGGTACTTAAGTCTAGGAGAAATTTTTCTAGCAGAAACGAGTCATTCCGACGAAACTTTACCTCTCTTTCCAGAATATCCCGGTAGCATCAACCAGTCGGAAAGCGACGTCAACATCATCGGCCTACCAGACGAGGTCGAGCTTGACTTGAAGCTGTGCCTTGGGCCCCGCTAGGACGACTGACAAGATAAGGTGCAACGACTTCTGCAGCACACGGCAACGACTTCTGCAGCACACGGTAACGACTTTCGTGACACACATCAGCCGTTGTCTCTCATGCGGGAAAGAGACGTGGAGGACCTTACTCGATTCCGCGTACCTTCTTTTTGACTTTTCAAAAAAAAAAAATTTTATTATTTGTATATAGATCCTGCATGCCCGAGTTGTAGTACTTACCCCTTAGCTCTTCTTTTCCTCAAAAAGAAAATGGCTAGTCTCTACACTTGTCTCAGAAAGTTTTTGATCAAGAGGTTGGAGGCGCACGAGCTAAGAAAAGAAGAAGTAGTCTTCCTCGAGGGATCCCTAAAAGCCCTCAAAACTTAGTCTCCAACGTCATCGGTGTTATGGAGTTCCAACAACTCTCCTTAATTCACATCTACCACAGAGAGATGAAAAGCTGCAATCATCCTAATCTTCCTTTGGATGCGGCGACGTACAGGGAAGTTCCAACTACTCTCCTTACGTCGAAGCAGACTTGGAAATCATCACTACAGTCAGTCTCTCTGTGTGCCGGTTTTGAAGTTCCAAAGTGCTGGGCCTTCCTCATGAGAAAGTTCAAGTTCTTTGTCTATCGGATCATCCTTACCAAAGTTTTGGAACTTCAAAGAACCTAGCTATGGAAGTTGGAACGCACCTGTAGCCAGAATGTCAATTTTTATATTGGCTGGGCTGCTAACTTTCTCAAGATCGTATCGGGTTCCTCTTGCGATCCAACAACAGCAGACATAGTCAGAGTTAGAAGACTTCAACATTCAATGTTCATCAGGACATCTCAAGTTTCAAACTAGACTTCAAGACTCGGTGAGGATCACGTCTGCAAAGTTCTTCCTTATCGACCCTTGAAGTGGGGGCATTTGTAAATATAAAAAAATAAAAATAAAAGTCAATAGTCGACTTATTCCTTTCGCATGTATGCTTTCACACGAAAAATTCGACTTATTCCTTTCACACGCATGCTTTCACACGAGAGGGGAAACCCTATAAATAGGCCTCTGCCCCTCAGTTCAAAATAGATTCAGCAAATCTGTAAACAGAAAAATATAGAGAATTTGAGAGAAAAAGAAAATTTAAAAAATCTCTCAAGAAAATTTCTCATTTTCCTACGTGTTTTTACCATGCAATATACTCTCCTAACTCCTTTTTTGAGAGATATTTCAGGGGTAAGCTCCAAAAAATTTGCTACTTTCCATTTCTAAGGTTATTTTCGGGTTTATATTATCTGATCGCTTTAGATCTGAATTGATGAGAATATAGATCTAAAAATATCAAATTACTACAAATTCAGTTGGGATCAGGTCTTATACGGCCCTCAACAAAATCCAGGCAGCTCATTCGAGAATAAGTCCCTTCGACCCGTGGTGAAATTAAGCCAGATCGGCTCAGATCAGGTCTCTGCGGTTCTTAACCGTAGTGTAAACATCCAAATCATATCAAGTTTCAGTCTACCCAGTTCAAGATAAAGCTGTGGAAATTATTTCTGTCAAGATCAAGCTCGTGCAGCTCTTGACGGAGTTAAGAAAGGAACACTAATCGGAGGATCTACGGAGATCGACCCCACGTAAATTTTCTTTTATTTTAATTTTTTTTATTGTAATTTGTTATTTATATTTTTGAGTCTAACTGTTTTAAACTCGAAATTTACCTGTCACACTCTTAACTTAAAATGCTTGAGACTTGAATGATTTGAGACCCAAAACAGCTTAGACTTAAATTATAAGTTAACGAAGTTAAAAAGTTATAAAAATATGTGAAATTTATAGTTAAATTTGATGTGTAATAAATATATAAACAATAGCATACGTCTTGTCTCCTGTGTCTGTGTATCCTTTTTGTATTTGTAATTGCAACTGAGGGTTCAGATTACCCCCGTTCACGGTTCAGATTACCCCCGTTCACAAATCTTGCATCCTCCAAGTTGGACTCTTTGCAAAGAACGTCTATGCAAATCAAACTAAATAAAACATTAATTCTGTCCTAACGTTTGCAGCAAGGCTCAAAGAGGCGGCTGTTTTACTAATTTCTACGTACTAAAATCTGCGTCCATGGTAGTTGATCAAGAAAAGCAATAAAAAAAGCATGTGTCCATATTTTACCAAAACAAGCATTGTCGCTTCTGTTATTTCTCGGAAGAGCAGCACCTAGAATACAAGATGATGATGACGATGATGAGAAATATAATAATGATGGCTGCTACCTTCTTCCAAGTCTTTCTTTAGGGTCAATTATGAAATCCAAAACAATTAAAAAAATGAGGGTCAACCAATTGAGCAATAGCTCAATTTTGTTAAGTTAAATACCGTGTGAAACGATGTAGCTCGATCCAATTTTTGCTTAGTATATAGAGAGCAAAGAAAGAATTCTTGTGTATCTATTGTTGTACTTGTACCTAAAATTCCATCAACTCTCCAACTGTACATTTCAATAGACAATCTAAGAAAGAAAGAATGAAAGAAAGACAGAAAGAAAGAGGCAGGCCATCCAACCATCTTCGCTCGGCGATTGGTCTGCTTGCAGGACTTCGTAGAAAATGGGTGATCCAGAGGACATTATGCGGCCGTTGGTTTGTGACAACGGGAGTGGAATGGTGAAGGTCAGTTACCTTATGTCATAGTTAATAGAATTAGGTCATGCGTCTGTGTGTGTGTGGCTCTATTTCTTTTGGTTGGATTAAAATCCCGCGTGATGTTGCAATCATTTGTTTAATGGTAAGATCAATATATATAGATCTCAAATTAATTTCCAGGCTGGGTACGCTGGTGACGTTGCTCCCAGAGTAGTCTTTCCCAATATTGTTGGCAGACCAAGAGATACTGTTCTCAATGTTATGTCGACGGACCGAAAGTTTGTTTATTTAGGTGATGAAGCACAATCTAAGAGGGTATCCTCACCATTAACCACCCCATGGAGCATCGCTTCATAAGCAACTGGGATGACATGGAAAAAATTTGGCATCACATGTTTTACAATGAGCTCCGCGTTGCTCCTGAGGAACACCCTGTAGTTCTCGCTAAGGCTCCTCTCAACCCGAAGGGTAACAGGGAAAAGATGACTCAAATCATGTTTGAGACCTTCAATGTCCCAGGAATGTATGTCGCCAATTAGGCCGTTCTCTCCTTGTATGCCAATGCTCTTGCAACAGGTATTTTTAATTACATTAAACAGCCGTTCTCTCCTTTTAGATTCCACTATATGAGTATACAAAAAGTATGTCATATAGTTTTTTTTATTATAATAATTAGTATATTTTATGTACCTGCAGTAAAAAATGTGAAATATATATAAATATAGCGATATTTTTTTGTTTTACGTTTTATTATTATAGTTATACAAAAATTATTAATTGTTACAATATAAACATTTTTTTTATACCCATGAACATTTTCCCTTTTAATTATTGTTATAGCATCTTATATTTTCTAAATTAATCTGCATGTCAACGTTACATGTAGTACTGGTTCTGTTGGGATTATTGGGTTGGGAGCTAATAAAGTCTTCTCATCATTAAATAGGTATTGTGCTGGATTCTGGTGATAGTGCGAGTTACCAATATATGAAGGCTATGCCCTTCCACATGCTGTCCTCCGCCTAGATCTTGCTGGTCGTGATCTCACCGATATAATGATGAGGATGCTTAGAGAGACAGGATACAGGTTCCTACCCCTTCCGAATGGGAAATTGTCCGCGATATCAAGGAGAAATTTGCATATGTTGCTCCGGATTACGAGCAGGAACTTGAGAGAGCCACGAGCAGTTCATCCTACGAGCTTCCTGACGGCCAGATCATCACAATTGGAGATGAAAGATTCCATTGCCCAGAAGTCCTCTTCCAGCCTTCTCTCGTTGGAAAGGAAGCTGCTGGCATTCATAAGATTGTTTATAATTCTATCATGAAGTGTGATATAGATATCAGAAGGCATTTGTTAGAAAACATTGTGCTTAGTGGTGGCTCCACCATGTTCCCTGGCTTTAAAAGACCGTTTGAGCAAGGAGATCACTGCTCTTCCAAATTTTAAAATAAAGATGAGGCTGCTAGCTAGCACCACCAAACAGAAATTACAGTGTCTGGATTGGAGGGTCTATCTTAGCTTCCATTGACCGCTTCGATCAGGTTATTTTTATTTTTCGCAATCGCCTTATTCTTCACATCTGTTTGTGTTGCGTGCTGGCACTACTAGGCTGAAACACTTTGCTTATATATTGTATACTTTGTAATAGATGTGGATTTCGAAAACTGAGTATAACGAGTACGGTCCACATGTTGTGCACAGGAAGTGCTTCTACTTTTTCAGGGTGCCTTGATGGTGAGTTCATTTTCCATTGTTCGGCCTTTTTGCGTCATGGAGTCAAGTGAACTCTAATCTAGTTTATGCAAACTCTTCAGGTGATCAGGTCATTGGAGAAGATTATTCTGATTCACATATTGAATAAGGTTTCCATCTTCTTCAGTTTATGTTGTTATTGCTGCGCTGGCGAGAGCAATAAATGCATGCTATGTCTTAATCTTCCAAACATATTAGCATAGCTGCAATTGTAATGGTAATTTTACTGTGGATGGCTTAATAAAGCAAAAAATCTCTAGGCAATCTACTCTCATTGCTTTATTTTGTTTATTTATTTATTTATTTATTGTTCTGTTAGGCTATTAATGTCCATCCTCTTGTCCTTGTATTAGCTTTAATTCTCCTAATAAAATATAAACTTGACTTATAAAAAAATAAAAATAAAAAAATCACATGCCATGGTTAGACATTTCTAGCTTTCTCAAACTCAAACATAAAAATACATGTTCAAAAGAATAGCTTAGAAATCTCATAGAAATTGATTGATCTCTGTAAATCAAATCGTATTTGGACCTCTTAACTCTTCTCTTTAGAATTTATAACACCTATTGATAGTGCAAATAAACTTGTCCATCAAAAAAAGAAAAAAAAAATTGCATAGATCATGCATTATACGATCTTATTAAATTTTTGACCTAGATTTTTCTTTTTTTTTACTTTCAGTTTGTGTTCTTTCGATCCATTATGCATTTTGACCTAGATCATGCATTTTCTTTTTTTGCATTGTTTGTGTTCTTGCAGTTTCCCCTCCTATTTGAAATGGTTTCTTCAACATTTGGGCCTAGCATTTTTCATCAGCAGGGCAAGGAGATTTTATACTGGTTGACTTGGCTGAATCAAAATTTTTCTGCCAGCAAAGTTCGATGAATTTATTGAGTCGTTGGTTTCTCTGTACCTCCATGCTGTTGGTAGCTTTAATTTTCATGATCTGGAATTGGATGTTCTGATTCTTGTCGTGGTTAAGACTCAAAAAATGTTTATTTTCGCGTCAATTTTTCACTGTATTTGTCGCAATTTGATATATCATGATTTTCGTTCTTTCAAGATATTGTCTTTAACGGTTAGTCTGTAATTAGATTGAATTAGATATTTTTATTTTAACTTTTGAAAAATTACAGAAATTAAAATTTATCGCTAATGACCTTTTTTGAATTTGGATTGAATATTTGGATGCGATGGTATCATTTGTTTTATTTGAAATTTTTAACGATTAATCTGTTAAGTACTAATAAAATAAGAGAAAACAAGTTCAAATATACAGTAAAAAATACACAGTACTTCAAAAGACAAAACCACAAACCCTCACGATTTGTAAAATTTTTTTGAGGAAAACAGGAGTCTAGATCCTTATCCCACCCACAATTGAATTTGATGCTACTATGGTTGTGGGCTTTGTGACCGCTCCTACTCACAATGGCATGCCGTTAAAAAGTTCCTTCAGGGAAGCAGCCTTAGCTGCATTGGTTGGAGGGCTTACCCTCCAACTACAAGGTCTGGGGTTCGAACCCCAGACCACTCATTCCCATACCTTCATCCCCAACCAGCTGGTCTCCAGCTCCCTTAAGACCAAAAAAAAAAAAAAGTTCCTTCACGTTGGCGTCACCTCTTCTCGGGCCATGAAGCCACTTTAAATCACGGGTCATAATCTCCGTTTTTTTGATGGGGCTATTATATTTCCAGAATCGGGTATCTACCTGAATATTTTTTTATACAACAAGACAATAATTTTGTACAATAAGACTGTTATTTTATGCAACAAAAAAAATACAGAAAAATATAGATCTTTTTTGTTGCACAAAATCACTATCTTGTTGTACAAAAAAACATTCGGGCAGATGCCCGATTATGGCAGCCTAATTTTTTCCTTTTTTTATTTGCTCCTGACTACAACTTAATATTATATATTACTAAAATAATCTCGCAACAACTATAATAATTATGAAAAATAGATAGTGATATTTATAAATTATAATATTAAAAATAAGGTACTTATTAATTTTATTTTTTAGTGAGTAAAATTAACTCATAATCTAACAGTATTCAAATATTATTTTTAATTTTTTATTAAAATAAACCATACTTATTGTATAATATAAGATTATGAGTAAATTATACTCACTTAAAAAGGAAGTTAAAATAGAAATCTCCTTAAAAATAAATTAAACAAGATATGAGATATTAATTACTTATTGGATTCATTATTAGGTAGTAATCAAACATTGTTTTTTTCATTAAAAACAAAAAACAAAAAACAAAAATAGTATCTCATAATCTCACCATAGATGATTGTATTGATAATACCACACAATTAGTTGATTCTATGTACCAAATTCTTAGAGGAGCAAATTTTATGATGCATATCAAGAATCATCATTCTCTTTTAGAACTGTGCAAATTATACATACGTTTAATTTCATAGAATAATTTGATAAAAATTCAAACTTATAACTCAATAGTGCTATCAAATTTTTTTAACTATTAGACCGCAACTATCCACTGCAGTAATTGAATATTGTTCGGTATTATTAAATTTCAGTAATATTGGTGGTGCAAAGAGGGGGAAAAAAAGCGAAATAATTATTAGTGAACATAAAATTATTGGTTTTGGTGAGTAGTTCTCATTGCAAATAATTGAATTAATGGTACCATGATGTGATCACTGTTCATTTGAAATATAAACTACACATTTATAGTGTATTTAGATTGAGAAGAAAAGTGTGAAAAGAAAGAAATAAGAAAGAAAATTAAAAGAAAATAAAATTATTTAGATAATAGAGAAAGTTGTGAGAAAGAAAATGTAAAGAAAGAAAAATAAATAGTAATTTGCGAGAGAAAAAATGAAGAGGAAAATAAATTATTTGGATGAGCGAAGAAAATTGTAAGAAGGAAAGTGTAAAGAAAGAAAGATAAATAATAATTTGTGAGAAAAAAATGATGAAAAAAATAAATTATTTATATAAGTGAAGAAAGTTAAGAGAAAGAAAAAGTGGTAAGAAATTAATAGAGTAATAATTATAATAATGATTAGAATTTTTTTTCTTTCCTCATCTTTTCACAGCAAAACAAACCCACCATTAGAGAGATTTAAAGGTAAGACAATATGAAGGACGCTCAGAGGATTACTATTGTGTGCCTGATTTTGCTACGGTGCGTCAAGAGCACCCCCCGCATCCCTGTCTCTTGGTCGGCTTCAGCTTGGGCGTGTGTGCCTTGTTGTGGGCTTGGTAAGGGCTCCTGTCCTCTTTTGGTTGGTCTCCGATCATTGTGTCTGCTGGTGTGTGGTGCAGTTTGGTTATTTTGCTCGGGTCTTCTTGATTGTCGTGCTTGATTTCAAGGTTCAACTTCTCAGTAGTCTCCCCTGCCTTCTATGGCAGGGGAATGATGCTTTTTTTGTTAAAGAGGTCATTGTGTACAGTTTGGCGTTTACAGTTTGGCTTGCTTCCCATCAATTTCTTGCTTGGTCGCTAGTTGTTGACTTTTGGTCCACCTTTCTTTGTCCCGCTTCTCGGTGCCCAGTGGCATTTGAAAGTGATTTGTGCTCGGTTCATGTACTTGGTGTTATCGGCATGAGCTCAGTCATAAGCTGGGTACCTGTCGTCGTTTGCTTCGTTGGGATTTTTATTATTCTCTGTTGTCGAGGGTGTTTGCCGCCGCGAGGTGGTGGTGCGCTGGAGATGGTGTTTTTGGGCTCTAGTTGTCCTTCTTGCGGGTTTGTTGTTCGAGCTTTGGGCTCAAGTCGGGTCAGTAGTTGCTCCGTAAGGCTGCTGTGGGGCTTCTAGGTTAGTTGTGCCAGAGTGAGTTTTGTTCTTTTTTTTTTTTATTCCATTTAGAGGCTGGTTGGACCATTAATTACATAATGAGGGTAGCTCTACTCTTTTATAAATCTCCCTCATCTCTTTTTAAAATTTTTGAACTCAATAACTCTCAAAAAGAGTTTTGAGTTCTAATTACTAAATTGTCCCTTAAGGGACATAATAGATTTTACCTTGTATGTATGTATAGGTGGTTAGTTTGGCCTTGTAATTCTGATGTAGATTTTTTTTAGTTTGTTCTCTTTGTACTTAGTGTTCTGTTTGGTGGACTTTAGGTTAGCTCTTTTGTAGTGTTTGTGGGTTTTAATACATTTTCTTTAACTTTTTGGTAGAAAAAGAAAAGGTAAGACAATATTATTGATGGATGTGAAAAATAATGGATAGCATTAAGTTGTGGAAAAAATAGAAAAACACTTAGAAATAAGAACGAAGAAGTACACCCAAGAGGCGAAAAAAATTGTTATATTGGCAAGAAAAACAAGGAGACTGATGAGATACCGATAAAGGAACGGAACCCATCCTATCCTTTTCTTTTCTTAAAAAGAAAATTCTGTATATATAATTAAGTTACAATATAAATACAGTTAACCTAAAATAATGTGTATATAATTTTTTAAAATGCTTATTACACGTTATGTTTAATCCTGTACATATAAACTTTTTTGAGAAAAATAATAATAAAAAATTTTGTGAACTCTACCATATTAGGGTCAACGAACTACTCTTTTTGTGATTAGTTTTTCTCCACTGTGGACGAAGGCATATGGAGACAAAAAGGGGCAATTGCCCACTGTTGAGTTAAATTTTATCATTATTTTTTACCAAATCATAGTGAAAGATGCCATTTAGCTCAGCTGACAGGAGGCATTTTTGCCTCCGCTAAGTAAGCCGTGATAGCGACAATTTTAATGTCTTCTTTCCTTGTTAGCTTTTGGCCTCTTTTGAGGGCCAAGGCCAATGCCTTTTTTTTTTTTTTTTTTTTTTTCTTTCTTTCTTTCTTTTTAATTTTATTTCTTCTGTTTGTTTTTTAGAATTATTTTTTTGTTATCTTTTAAATGTATTTTTTTTAGTTTCATAATTTATTTTTTTATTTTTTATTTTATTAAATGTGAGAGCCTTATATACTGAGTTATTATTTTAAATCATTTTATTTACTCTTAAAAATATTTAAATAAAATTTTCTTATTTTTATAAAGTCTTTTGAGAAATATTTAATTTTTTAATAAAAGAAATTATTAATAATAGACATTAAAAAAAATATCTAAAACACATTATATATTTGAACGTGTATTAATTTACAAAACTTTAATTTTATCGATTAAAATGGTTACGCAAAAAAAAAAAATGTTTTCTACAATAAATATTATAAAAAATCTGTTATACAATTACATGAGATAAATGACTAAATAATTCAATTATTATTTATATAAAAAAATATATTTAACTATATATAAAGAATAAAAAAATAATTTTAAAACATTGAAAAATATAAGATATAATTGTAATATTTATTATTTAAAATAATTAATGTAATTTTTTATTTTCATTATATAAATTAATTTTATTATTGTAATTATATATATATAATTTGTCTTTCTAAAATTTTTTTCTGACTTCATCCTTGCTCTTCATTGTTTGTGTAGTAAAATAAAATAAGTATAAATGTCAATTTTATTCTAAAAAACATGTGGTAATTTATTGATTTCTATTCATATCTTTTTCTTTTTCGGAAAACCGACGCATTATGTTATTTTTGTTATATTAATTTTATTAGATGGTTAATTTATCTAATATACCGACGTAATAATTGATAAAGTATCATGTCGAACTTTTTAAATCTAACCATATAATGAGTAAACGAGTGAATGATGGGATGTGACATTTTTTATTTTAATTAAAATAAATTAGAATAAAACTTAAATAAATTATATAAAAACTTAAATTAAATCTAACCCTTCACCCCTCCTTCCTCCGATTGCGCGGGGGTTTTCTCCGATCTTCAAATCTAAGCCTGTATATTTGCTTCTTGGTACACATATTCACGTTGCTCACTTCGAAATTTTGAAGCGTACTTTGGATATTTTTAAAATTTTTCATTTCCATCCCTTCGTTCTCCTTTCGATTTTACCCACCTAAAATTGTATCTTTTTTTTTTCCCTTGTTTGCCTTCATAAACCGATTTCTTTCGTTATTGGAAGAAATTAGGGATCTAGGACTTGGATTTCAGAAATAGGGTCATTTTTATAATTTTGGCTTATTAATCTAACTCAAAACAAAAAAATTGGCCTTTAAAGAGGATATCTTATGGGATATGTTTTGTTGGATTTGGCATTTGGATGAAAATTTGCAGGCTTGTGATTTCTTAATATGTCACTTGCCGGCGAACTATGATTTACAAGCTGCCATATTCATATCTGGACGATGACTCCGAAAGAAGGGGCGAGGGGGGAGAGAGAGAGAGAGAGAGGGGTGAGGAGAGAGAAATGGAGGAGGGAGAGAGAAAAGAGTTTTGTTTTTTTTATAAAATTTTTATATATTTTTTAAAAGTAATTAAAATTTATTTTAATTAAAATTAATGCGCTGTGACAGATGGAAGTGTTCAAATTGGCTGACGTGATACTTCTTTAATTACTAATGTCGGCATGGTTAACCGACAAAATACAACTGTATAGAATTAATATAGAGGAGTTACGAGATAAATTAGTTTTTACATAAAATATATTATGAATATAAATTATTAAACGATTAAATTATTTAAAAAAGGTAATTTTTATGTTAATAAAATAATATGTGTGGTTATTTTTTTTTGAGAAAATATATAATTATTTTTTAAAAGAAAAAATATTAGTGTATTTAATTTTAATTTTTTAAATTATATTTTAAATAAGATTAAAATTGATAATTTTAAAATAAAAAAAATTATTAATTTTAATTTTAGTTAAAATATAAATTAAAATATTAAATTCTAACGTATTTATTTACGTTATTTTTCAAATGAGAAAGGACAAATAACTTTCCTTATATATGTACATGGGCCACGTGGAAGGAGATTTGTACATGTACTCATAATGATATATGCAATGTGTCAACGACAGGATCAAATGTTCGCATTAATTTTTGTTTGACTAATGTTCCCATTAATTTGTGGTAGCCATTAGTTCACGCCACCAGTGCCGTACGCGCGTACCCATACGTGCACGACAAGTTGTTAATTGACCCAGACGTACACGACAAGTTATTTATTTTGGACCACCCAAGGCAAATACAGATTCAGTTCCAGCATATTCATGATGTGACTGCAGGTACTGCAACCTTCATTTTTTTAACATTAATAATAATTATATATGTTATTTGTTAAAGAATTAAAAAATATCACAAATATTTTACCATTTAAAATAAACAATTTTCAATTAATTGAAAATTTTTGAAGTTAAAGAGGTTTGAACTCTCCTTAATTAGCTGAAGTTAAAAGTCTCAACGCCACTTTTAAGTAGGCCGACATAGTGCCGCAACCTTGATTGTACGGCTCTCAATCAATGAAGTAAGAATTGAGCTGGATCGGTCGGTTCAAGCGAAAAAGTTGGGAATCGATTTTAGGTTTGGTCCGGTTCAAGGTTAAAAATGAAATTCGGGCTAAATCGAAAAAAATCGTTCAAAAATTGAAAAAATCGGTCAAAAATCAGAAAAAATCGGACTGGTTGAACCGGTTCAATTTAAACCAAAAAATTTTAAATTATAATTTGACTCAAAATTTTATTTAAATTATAATTAATAGTCTAATTTTAACTAAAATTTTAATTTAGTCCTCAATTGATTAAAATTTTTAATTTAATATATAAAATTTAAAAATTAATATTTAATCACTATTTATAAATATTATTTTTTCAATTAATTTTTATAAATTATATTTTATTAAATATACTAATTGTAATATCCTTAATATATGTAAATATTAATATAATTCTTAAAATACACTTTATTTTAAATATTTATTATTATTCTTATATAATATAACATTTTATATAATTATATAAACTATATAAAAATTAAATTTTTATATATTTAATATTAAATACCGGTTTAACCACGGTTTTACTAGTCGAACCAGTTTTATCTTAAACCTCTAGACTTTTTGATTCAATGACTGGTTCGGTTCTGACAATTTTGCTCTCAATTAGTGAAGAGCATTGATGAATACAAGTTGAGCAAATGACTGCAAGTTAGAAATATATAGTTCAGTAAAAAATTTATTTGATAATATTTAATAATTTTAAAAAATATTTAATAAAATTTATTAGATAGTATAAAAGAAAAGTAAAATAATATATATTATTAAATAATTAAAATTAAAAAAAAAAAAAGACAAACTGTTGCCAATTTGTGGTGAGGGCGGGCTTGTTTGACTTCATTGTCGAGTCGGCCAAGATACTTGTATAATGATCAAGGATGCACGGACACGCCTATTTTAAGGAAATGTCCGTGTCGGACACATCTCGGACATGGACACGCCTTGGATACGGTACGGACACGTGTTCGACACACCAAAAAGTGTCTGCCAAAAAAAATTTTAAAAAAAAAAATCGGATACGCTGAGGATACGCGGACACGGTTAACAAAAGGAAAAGTAAAAAAATGAAAAGGGATGGGTTTGTCGTTGCCTTTTTTTTTTTTTTTAAATTCAAATGAAAGAGAGTAGGAATTGAGAAAGATTTGATTTTTTTTTTTAAATTATCGTTTTTTATTAATATTTATTATTTAATATGTATTGTGAGATTTTAAATATACTTAAAAAAATATTTTATAAGATTTATTTTAATAAAAATTAAATTTATATATGTTATATTTTAAGTTATAATTTATATTTTATTTTAAATAATAATATTTACTTATAGATATATATATATATATATATACATACGTGTCTATACCGTGTCCGTGTCCTAATTTTTTTAAAATTAACGTGTCGTCGTATCCGTGTCCGTCGTGTCCGTGTCGCCGTGTCCGTGTCTGTGCAACTTAGATAATGATTGACTTCAAGCTGTGAATTAATTTTTTTTTTGACATAATTTTTATTTTTATTTTTTTTTAAGGAACGATAAATGCAATAAAGAAGAGAACGGGGAATTACACCGATTGTGATATGTTTATGATTAGATTATGAATTTGGACTTTTGATTAGGTTATGATATTCTTATGATTAGATTATGAAATATGAATATATATTTTTGTCAAAATAAATAGTAAAGTAAAATGTATATTTTATTCTATATAAATATATAATTGTGAGAGAAATTGATGAATTATGTTGGGTGCATTAAAGTTTGCTTTTCTATTTATATAATTGTGAAAGAAGTCCGTGACTTATACTAAATATAAAAAAATTTGTTTCTCAAAAAATTTGGTGTAGTGATCGAATTTATTGTGCAAAAATTATAAAGTACTACCTATATTTTTTTATTTTTCACTTAAAAACAATTGATGAATTACATGGCAAATTGTTACTTAAAGCTAAATTATGTAGTGGAGTTTAACAATTTATCTCTTTTTTATTTTTTAAATTTAACTATTTAATTGCCAATATTATTTTGATACTACTTTTATATTGCATAAGCCAAGAATTTTCCTAACTCAAGAGTTACAATTGATGGAGTGTGGACAAGCGATATAATGGAAGCAAATAGACGCGAAATAATTTTATGTAATATACAAAATATATATTCTCCACCGATGTAATAATTTTATACTTTGTATATAGTACCACAGTATTTAGATTGCCATTGAAGAAGTTGCCTTTGTGGCGGAGACAACGCCAGTGGCTCGCAGTAACGTGAGGCAGTTGAGGTACATATTTTGGGTTGTGTTAGTGGTTAGGGTTTAGAAGCGTTAACGGGTAGAAATGGAAGTAAAAAACAATTTACTTCTGTGATATTTGCAAATTATTGCTACCTTTTTAGTCGAGACAAACTAAAAATACTAAACTGTCAAAGCTTCTTAATTTGGCATCGTGCTCTCCGCCCATTCTTCCTTCAGTGAAGTAGAAGCCTAGAAGGTAATGGAGTTAATCTAGATCAGTAGTTATATATTATTCGGGTAAAAGTTAGTTTATTTGAAACATTTTCAATGTTTTGATAAAATTAAGAGTTTAATATTTACTATTATAAGAACGTGAACTATTTGTTGTTGTGTGTAGTTTGTTATATGACGCTTTTCAATTTAATAAAATTGAATTAAAATAATTAAACTCTAATAGAAAAAACAAATGAACCATCAGATTTTAAATTTTGAAGGTAAAAACATGCCCAATATTTATGTAACTAATTTATATTTCATGATAACAATTCTAAATTTTCCCTTATTCCGCAGTTCTAACGCCTAATGTCAAACTTCCCGGTTCCCAACTAAAATACAAGTTCAACTTCATTATAAAAAAAAAAAAAAATGACATGAAAGAAATAAAGAGTGAGAACTCGCATGGATAAGGAAGTCAAAATTGAACATGTAAATTTCCCTCAAATTCGTGCTTATCAAAGAAAAAGAAAGAGAAAATTCAAGTAGCCATAGATTTTTTTTCTTGCGAACTAAACGCAGAGCAGTTAGAGAGAGATATGCCTGGAGGAGACAAAGAAAAAGATGGGCTTTCTCGGGTCACAAAGTCTGTTCCGGCTTGAGATGCAAGCAGCCACCCGCACTCGACGCCATTTCCCTGTTCTTTGATTCCAAAGAGAGAATTTGAGACGAATAGGATAAAGACTAAAGAGGAGGTTTTTTCTTTTTTCTTTTTTTTTTTTTAAATCCACAAAGAAAAGTAATTGATTAATGAGTAACGTTGGCTAATTTTACATAAGTAATAATAAAATAAGTAGCAATACAGTTCTGAATAATTTATTTATTTTTTTAATGAAAATTTTAATTTAATTTATTTTTTTAATATAATTTATTTATAATCTTATAGTATGTATAAATATAATCTATTTAAAATAAAAAATAAAAATATATAATATTAAAAATTTTACTTATTTAAAAAAAAGAATAAAATTAATAAATTTTTTTATTAAATTTTATCATTAATTTTTTATATCATTTTATTATTAAATATTTGAATAAAATCATCAAATTTTTTTTCTTGATTAATATATATAGAACAAATATTTAAATAAAGTCATCAAATTTTTTTTCTTGATTAATATATTGAGGACAAGAACTGTATCACGGAAATGGAATAGGGAAAAGAAAATTGCATTCCTCGATCGTTACTAATACAATTCCGCAACAACCAATCATAACAATCCTCGATCATTACTAATACAGTTCCGCAACAACCAATCATAACAATAAAACGAAAAAAAAAAAGATACAGCAACTTCTCTCTAATCAGTTAAACCGGTTGGAATAAAACTGATCCTCTTTTATTTTAAATATAAAAATGAACCCAACCTCCAAAACCTAGAATTCTAGAAATCATACAGCAACTTCTCGAACTTTCGCATGTGGTAGTCCTCAAGGCGAACAATTATCGACAACCCATCTGCTTTATTAGGCCTGCGCAAGAGATATGTTGTTCCTTCGTACAGCACACTTGCCGGGCCCATGTGGATGGGCCGGCCCCATCCAAAATCCGCATCGTGTGTGGGAAGGTTCATCCAGCTATTGATGTTGAGATTGGGCGATTTGAACGTGTGCGGGCCACGAACCAATGCTTCCAACTCGGGCTGTGCTTGAAGATAATCAAGGGCTGACCTCAAATACCCGTCGTCCATTCTCTTTAGCGCTTCGTGGAGCCTCTTCATGGTCTGCACCAACGGCTCCGATTGGATGTCACCACAAAACGACGTGACCGTGCTTGTAAAGATCACGTTCCCAAAGTAGCCGGGTGGCAGTGGAGGACGCAATCTGAACCGTCCATCTGTAGCAATGTACAGCCTGCTTGGTTGATCATCAGGCAGCTCACGTGCCTTGCACATGCAACGCCAGATATGGGAAGCTAGGGTTTCGTAGGTGCTGTACCTGGTTGAACTGGAACTGTCCTGTTTTGTGGCCTTGGCTTTGAGGGAGTTTAGTTGGTCGAGTGTGAGTTTAAGGATCTTTGTACGAGCATTCTGGTTCGGGTTCTGGTTGTTATTATTGGGACTTGATTGGGTGGAAAGGGTGCTGCTTTTCACGGATGGAGGTGGATGGTATTCGGCGTGGTGGAAGGTTGGGCTTGGTGGGTTCCTGGCCTCCAGTGGGGTCCGATCAATGAACGGTCGGATGCTGATGGACAGACCACGCGCTATTTCGGACCACGAGCTGATGAAATGCATTGCGGAGGCTCCATCTGCTAAGGTGTGATGCCAGCCGACTCCAAGACATACTCCACCGCAGCTGAATCTAGTTACCTTTAGGCCACAAAGTTAAAGTCCGTGGAATTAGCATTAAAAGATAACAACAAAAAAAAAAAAAAAAAAAAAAACAACAACAACAACAATAAATGTTAATATGTTGGATGTAAACTTAAATTGACTTGAGAATATTTTACAAAATAAAAACGGCCTAACACATGAATGTTTTATATTGGGGTATGTTTTTTCAACTCAAATTTTGTAGTTTTTTCCATCCCAATAAACTTTTAGAAGAACTTTAGGCGACCCCAAAGAAGAGGTGGGACAGGACCTCGGCCAATTGCAGCACTAATCATATGTCATAAGCATAACGTTAAGTAACTTAATTTAAATAATTTTAAAGTAATTATATAATTTATTTATAATATTTAATAATTTAAGTTTTTTAATTTTATTATTTAATAATTTATATTATTTTATAATTATTTTGAAATTAATTAACTTATGCAGCTGCGTGTTCAGTTAATTAAACAAAACTACGAACATTGAAACTTTCTGTCATAAAAAAAAAAAAATCAGGATTTTTTCAGTGCGTACCTGCAAGATTAACAATGGATAAGAAAATATATCGGTGGAGTAATCAATTTTTGGAATCAATTGCAGCATCTCCAAGCTAGGAGCAAAATCACCAAATACTTCCATGGCACAACACGCATCTGCCTCAACGAAAAGAACCCCTTCAGCGCTGCAATCAACCTCAATCCGGCCATTTTCATCCTTTCGCAGCCGCCCTGCCACCGGGTAGAATGGCACAAGAGCTTTGCTTAGAGCCTCCTTTAGCACACGAACATCGAAGAAATTGGAAGAACCGGTTGGCTTGCTGTAGAAGTAGACCGTCAACAGGTGAATCCTTGCCACCAACAGATCTAAGTTTGAGCTCCATACCCTTCTCTTAGGTGTTTCTCCGTCAGGCCGCACGATAGTCGACTCCTTCACCCTGATCTTCATATCTTTCTCCTTCTTTTCACAGTAAATTAAAGTTTGTTCATATCAAAAGAAACGGTGACAAAATTTTGAAGGAATCCAAGTCAGAGATAATACTGCAGCAGCTATAGAAGAAAAAAAATAAATAATCACGCGGAGCAGCAAAATTAGTGGCGGCTGGTTGTTTGTATAGGACAATGATGTTCAAAGCCTAGGTACAGGAAGGTGTTTCACGTCTTTTGCTTTGGCGATGTCCATATGTAAACATTAAAAAAAAAAAAAAAAGAACCGGCAAAAACAAAAAAAGGAACGGTCCACAATTTGCTTGACTTTTCACAGTAATTGAAAATATGCCCAACGTGATTGATGCTCGGTGGCACAGTAGTATGGTTTGGCTTATTAATAGACTTTTCTTTGTCTTTCAAAAACACACGGAAGGGAGAAAAATAAATCATTTTCATTTTTATTTATTTATTTTTTTTTGTCTTCAAACAAGTCATTTTCTAAGGCTTTGCTACTTCATCTCTCTCTCTCTCTTTACTTTGACTGTATACTTTCTGATCGTTATTAAAGTTTCTGATCATTATTAAAGTGAATCTTTCAAATACCCAAAATAAATTTAAATTTATATAATTTGTAATCGAATTTTTTAAACTCAATCTAAAAAGAAATTATGTCGTTCGTAGACTATCTCTTTAATTTATTTCTCTACAATTGAATGATATTATAAATATAACAATCATTATTACTATTATTTTTATTATTATCAATATTTGTTGCATTATTATTGTCGCTGTTATTATTACACTTATTATTATTGTTGTTCTTATTATTATTGTTACTGTTATTATTATTATTGTTACTTTTATTATTATTGTTATTATTGTTGTTGTCATTATTATTATTATTATTAATTATTGTTATTATTATTACTATTATTGTTACTACCACTACTAACATTATTGTTATTATGTAATTTATATTTCTGCACTTCACATTTCAATCATTTAATTTTCTACTTAATGTTTATTTGCTTAATTATGCTATTTTGCTCTAATATTTAAATTTATTCTGTCATACTTCCAACCCCAACACACACGCACAAAGTTTTGGCACCCGACTTATCCTTTTAGTTAGGAAAAAAAAATGGTCGTATAGTCTTTGGCTTCTGTATGGGATACCTGAGATCCTCAAACCAAACTAGTAACTTAATCTAAATCCTTCAACTACACTCTCTTATTGTATAATCATAGAGCTGTCCACCTGTTAAATCTAACCATTAGGACAGGGAACCGTAGGATAGTCTCACATAAATCTTGCATATTATAAATATGTTGTGTTTTTACTGCATGCAAACTTTTAGGGTGTACGTGGGACCTGCTATTGTTTTGAAAGATTGAAATTCTCTCTACTTGAAATCAAGACCATATAACTCTCATCAGAATCAAGCCATTTCAACTGAAATCAAGTTTTTACGACCCTTACTGAAATTAAGGTATCTGCTTGAAATCAAGTCTCGACCTTTCAGTAGAATTTAATTTCTTTTCTTAAAGATCAAACATACATGACTATTGGTAAAATTACAAAGGAACAATAATTGGAAGATTTATATAAAAATTAACCCCTCAAAATTTAAAATTTTTATTTATAATTTGTAATTATATTTTCGAAACTTAACATTTGAAGACTCGAAATTTATAATCGCAACACCATAATAATTTGTTTGGTAATTATTTATTATTGAAAAATTGGAATGTTTTTGTTAAAAATTTTGCTTTTTGAGAAAAAAAAAATGAAAACATTTTATACTATATATAACATATTTTATTAATTTTACTCACTTTACTCACTTTTTTTACCATATTTTTATATTTTTTAATTTTATTCTATATTGATATCTTGCATTTAATATAAAGAAAAATACCTGGTAGATATAATTTAGTGGAGATTAAAATTACATTAAAATAATATGAGTCGTTTAATAATTAAATATAAAAAAATAAAAAAATTATTAAATAATATTAAATAAATTATATACTTATTTATATCTTTGCAACTTACATAAATATAATAATACTTCAATATAAAATATTTTCTATGTAACATAAAAATTATTGAGAAATGCTATTTACACGCACAAATCCCTCCATGCACGCAAATAGGATGAATAAAGACAAGAAATGTTGCCTTTGACTTGCGTGTAAGGAATTATTTGTTTCGTGTAAATAACATCCCCAAAATTATTTCTATTTTCTTGAGTCCGCCATTTTGGGTTAGCTAGTTGTCCAGTAGGTAAATTTGATGGCAACCCATCTATTCTTAGCAGTGACCCATCTTTTCTTTTGAGATTCTATAGTAATGGCACGTGACATTGTCGGACATAATTTGCTGGCGGTAAGTCAGGTGATTGATAGAAAAGAATGAGCCCATACACAAGGCGTGGAGATAAATGGATGATAGAGTGAGTTGCAGGTTTTTCAGCCTCACAAAAATTGGACGGTCTTGATTTTATATGAATTGAAAAGTTGCTTATACCTATGCATTTACGTTTTTTGGTCCGAGTAAACCTACGCAAGTGTACCTACGCATTTATTTCATTAGATGTTGCCTTCGGATTTGTTGTGGTGGACAGCTTATGACATTAAAGCCATTATCGTACGCATACCAAAAATCATTAAAGCCATTATCTGCAGTGCACTCACATGCACCTCTACGGTTTGTAGAACTCGCTTTTTCTTCCCTTCGCTCGCTAATACTTAACAATTAATTATTAGGTAGTGATATTTACACGCACAAAAAAGCTTTATACATGCCCAACAGGACAAAAAATTTTAACTTCCAAGAATTTTGTTTCCAATTTCTCGTCGATGCTATTTTTAACGAGGCAAGCTAACCAGAAAGCAGCTATAGGCCCATAGCACTGCCAATAGCAACAACAATTGAACACCACCACCGCTGCAAACAACAACAAGAAGAAGCCACCGCCACCTCTTTTATCTCCCAAATCCGTCACCAGATTTGAACAAGCCAACCCTTACATGATGACTTTCGTCCAAGTTGACACTGCCTCCTTCAAACAAGTCGTTTAAATGCCAGTAACGTCTCAGAGAATCGCTGTCATCGCCCCCCAATCTCACCCAGATCAACAACCCAAATCTTATGCCCACAACATTCCTCCCATCAAAATGATACCCAAGAGAAACCAACGTGCGGATTTTAAATTTTATGAATGTAGAAATTCCCTTAAAAACTTCATAATCAATTCCCTCAACCCAATTTTTGCTCCACCAAGTTCGGTGTTTTCCCTCCGGAAACCCGAGGTTGTCTCGCTTACCATCCTGGACTTTCCAGCCCTTGTTCTGGGCCCCGTCCTTCCTCTAATGTCCAACCCATTTGACCAATCTGGAGCAACAAGTTACAGTAGCTGCCATAGTCTCAAGAACACTCACAAAGAAAAACACTGATGCAGAAGAAAGGGATGAAGGAGAAAGGCTTTGACCCAAGAGTAATTTAAATTGTCTTCTAGATCTCATCTTTAACGTCATTAGAATAGAGAGAGAGAGAGCGATGAGAAATTGAAATAGACGAGAAATTGGAAAAGAAACACTTGGGAGTTACAATGTTTTGTCTTGTTGTGCTGAGTTGTATATCATGTGCGTGTATAAAGTTTTTTTATGCGTGTAAATATCACTCCCCTTAATTACTAACCTTGTGCTAAAAAAAAAATATTAAAGTTGTGTTTTTTTTTTTTTGGGAAAACAATCAAATCAAGTTATGGTTACTTGTCCAATCAACTTTGTTTTGAGTGGAAAAAAAATCCCAATACAAATTCATCGTTCTTATGATTGGGTGGTGAACGCATGCCAACTCTTCATCTTCTTGTTTTTTTTTTCTTTTTTTTATCTTGATAATAAAATCTACGTTTTCCTTTTGATTAAATATAAATTTGGATCTCAAATTTTGATATTTACTCATTTAAAGTAACATGCTTTCATTTTGATTTATTGAGGTTTCGAATCTTGAAATTTTAGTCAATCAAAATCACGGGTATCTGCTCTAGTAAATTATTATTATTATTTTTTTAGTGAGCTTACGAATTTATGTTCCTAAACTTTAAATGATATGCTCTGAAACTTGGATGGCATTTTGAAAAGAAAACGAATAGGGAAAAGAAAATAAAAAAAAAATGCTATATGTCAACATGCTGCTGCTGCTGCAATATGAACAATTTGGTAACAGTATGTCTTGTAGCACTAAAAAGGATTAGAGCAAAACCGTTTATTTTCAGATCTTGTTTGGTTTGGCTAACGTTCAAAAAATTTATTTAATTTTTCACTAAAACTGTTAGGTTTACGTTTGAAAAAAGAGAGCATCTAAAAATAAACACCAATTATGAGTGATTTTTATATATATATATTTTTTAAAAATTAAGTAAAAATAGAAAACACCTAAAATTAAATTCAACAAGACAATACCAACCATAGAACTCAGCAATAATGAGAAAATTGAGAATGAAGGAGCCACTTTCTCCGGCAAACACACTTGGATCCTCTTGGCGGGTCACCCCCAAAAGAAACCAAACTGTATTCCTATGGGCAAGCTGCACAGCCATTTCAACTGGGGTTTTATTTCATTGTTCCTGTTGGTTTTTGAGGGATGAAAAGGAAAGCATTGAAACTGAAAATGTGTGGCTTTGATGCTGCAATGTTGCAGCAGAAAATGCTTTTGACAGAAATAAAAAAAGTGCAGAGAAAGAAACACAGCAGCTAGGAAAAATGAAGTAACGGGAGAGAAGAGAAGTGTTAGAAACTGAAAATAGCTTCTCTCACATTCTTTCATTGATCATAATCATCATTTTATAGTCCTTACATACTTGATAGATTTCAAATTGAAATATGACAGTTTTCCAACAGCTAGTAGGAAAAGTAAGATTTAAATTCAAATACAAATTTGAAATACAAAAGTATTGCTCTAATCTAATCTGATTTAGGCTAAAACATAAAAGACAAAGATGAAGACACAAGCTGATGTCATCCTCCAGCAACTTCTTAACAGAAAATTGATCTTTGAGGGAAGATATGAACAAAAACAGAACTTTGAACAAGGCAACAGAACCAATGTTTCCATCACTCCTCCTTGGTGATGTTGCATTGAAACTCCTCCTTGATGCTTGATGCTTGATCCATAAGCTTGATTTCATGTTCATGAGTTTTGCTTCTCCTGAATTGTAAAGATGGGAGCTGAAATTTGATGCAAGTTGTTGAGTTTGTTGTTGTTGATGGCATGAACATCCCTGTACAGACTTTGCAGCAGGAATGGTATTGGAGTTCATTTTTTAACCTCTCGAACTCATGATAGAGGGCATTGATGGGTGAGTTCATTCTTTAGCCTCCCGAACTCAAGATGGAGGTCATTGATGTTTTGATGAAAGGTTTTAGATGAATGATGCATGAGTAATGAGAAATTTTTGTTTTTGATTTGAGTTTTTGACATTTTGAGGAGGCTTGAAAGTTTCTGGTTTGTGACCAGATTTGATGATGTTTTTTAGATGATTTTTGAGAAAATGGATGGTCTTTGAGGATAGAAAATGCAGCTGAGCTTTTGAGAGTGGTGGAAAAGAGTTGCTGCAGAGAATGAAAGGAACAAAGATGATAAATTGCCGTTGGAAATGATTGTAGCAAGATGATGCTCTGATTTTTAGGAAAAGATCCTGGTTTTGTTGAATGATTATAGGCCCCTCAAGATCATTATGCTCTGATACCACTTTGTTGGTTTCTGAGGGATGAAAAGGAAAGCATTGAAACTGAAAATGTGTGGCTTTGATGCTGCAATGTTGCAGCAGAAAATGCTTTTGACAGAAATAAAAAAAGTGCAGAGAAAAAAACACAGCAGCTAGGAAAAATGAAGTAACGGGAGAGAAGAGAAGTGTTAGAAACTGAAAATAGCTTCTCTCACATTCTTTCATTGATCATAATCATCATTTTATAGTCCTTACATACTTGATAGATTTCAAATTGAAATATGACAGTTTTCCAACAGCTAGTAGGAAAAGTAAGATTTAAATTCAAATACAAATTTGAAATACAAAAGTATTGCTCTAATCTAATCTGATTTAGGCTAAAACATAAAAGACAAAGATGAAGACACAAGCTGATGTCATCCTCCAGCAACTTCTCAACAGAAAATTGATCTTTGAGGGAAGATATGAACAAAAACAGAACTTTGAACAAGGCAACAGAACCAATGCTTCCATCACTCCTCCTTGGTGATGTTGCATTGAAACTCCTCCTTGATGCTTGATGCTTGATCCATAAGCTTGATTTCATGTTCATGAGTTTTGCTTCTCCTGAATTGTAAAGATGGGAGCTGAAATTTGATGCAAGTTGTTGAGTTTGTTGTTGTTGATGGCATGAACATCCCTGTACAGACTTTGTAGCAGGAATGGTATTGGAGTTCATTTTTTAACCTCTCGAACTCATGATAGAGGGCATTGATGGGTGAGTTCATTCTTTAGCCTCCCGAACTCAAGATGGAGGTCATTGATGTTTTGATGAAAGGTTTTAGATGAATGATGCATGAGTAATGAGAAATTTCTGTTTTTGATTTGAGTTTTTGACATTTTGAGGAGGCTTGAAAGTTTCTGGTTTGTGACCAGATTTGATGATGTTTTTTAGATGATTTTTGAGAAAATGGATGGTCTTTGAGGATAGAAAATGCAGCTGAGCTTTTGAGAGTGGTGGAAAAGAGTTGCTGCAGAGAATGAAAGGAACAAAGATGATAAATTGCCGTTGGAAATGATTGTAGCAAGATGATGCTCTGATTTTTAGGAAAAGATCCTGGTTTTGTTGAATGATTATAGGCCCCTCAAGATCATTATGCTCTGATACCACTTTGTTGGTTTCTGAGGGATGAAAAGGAAAGCATTGAAACTGAAAATGTGTGGCTTTGATGCTGCAATGTTGCAGCAGAAAATGCTTTTGACAGAAATAAAAAAAGTGCAGAGAAAGAAACACAGCAGCTAGGAAAAATGAAGTAACGGGAGAGAAGAGAAGTGTTAGAAACTGAAAATAGCTTCTCTCACATTCTTTCATTGATCATAATCATCATTTTATAGTCCTTACATACTTGATAGATTTCAAATTGAAATATGACAGTTTTCCAACAGCTAGTAGGAAAAGTAAGATTTAAATTCAAATACAAATTTGAAATACAAAAGTATTGCTCTAATCTAATCTGATTTAGGCTAAAACATAAAAGACAAAGATGAAGACACAAGCTGATGTCATCCTCCAGCAACTTCTTAACAGAAAATTGATCTTTGAGGGAAGATATGAACAAAAACAGAACTTTGAACAAGGCAACAGAACCAATGCTTCCATCACTCCTCCTTGGTGATGTTGCATTGAAACTCCTCCTTGATGCTTGATGCTTGATCCATAAGCTTGATTTCATGTTCATGAGTTTTGCTTCTCCTGAATTGTAAAGATGGGAGCTGAAATTTGATGCAAGTTGTTGAGTTTGTTGTTGTTGATGGCATGAACATCCCTGTACAGACTTTGCAGCAGGAATGGTATTGGTGTTCATTTTTTAACCTCTCGAACTCATGATAGAGGGTATTGATGGGTGAGTTCATTCTTTAGCCTCCCGAACTCAAGATGGAGGTCATTGATGTTTTGATGAAAGGTTTTAGATGAATGATGCATGAGTAATGAGAAATTTCTGTTTTTGATTAGAGTTTTTGACATTTTGAGGAGGCTTGAAAGTTTCTGGTTTGTGACCAGATTTGATGATGTTTTTTAGATGATTTTTGAGAAAATGGATGGTCTTTGAGGATAGAAAATGCAGCTGAGCTTTTGAGAGTGGTGGAAAAGAGTTGCTGCAGAGAATGAAAGGTGTTGGAAAATTCACACCCCATGCATACATTAAGAAATTGTTACTAAGTGTGAATTCATGTTTTGATGATGAGTGTTTTGATAATGAGCTATGAACCAATCTAACATAAGTACAAGTGAATTTCATTTGTATGTTCTTCAAGTATACAATTCAGGTTCAAGAAGTCCAAAGAGGTACACATATGCCATCTTACACGTGCATGGAAGTGCATGGAAGAGAAATATCACATTGGGCCTTATTAAGCTACTATCTTATAAAGACAGCATAAGAGCAAATCTGTTTGGACAGATTCCAGGTACTAAACTCACTCACTTGAGATATATTTTGGACCTAAAATATATATATTTTGGCAGGAATATAAGTCTAGTTTCAAATGAGCTTGGTCGTGCAATTTTTGGAGCCTTAGAGAAAAACTTATGAATTTTATACCAAGAGGGTGCAAGCTGTCAGGAACTTTCAGTGCACATGGAGTTAATTGCAACGGCTGCCTAGAAGAGCACACGATGACTTTGAATGTGAAATTTTGTGTGTAGATTCTTTGTTCTGTCTGGTAATCAATGCAAAAAGAATCACATCAAAATTCCAAGCCATCTGCAAGATATTACCGTTCTACTAAAAGTGTGCAGACTGTCTAACGGAACTTTAACGTCTGTATTCAAACATTTATTTGACTATGCTATACTCATTCAAAAATAGTCAAATTTGGTGGGTAGAGAGCTCTGACAGTCTACTAAATAACAAAAAAGGAATCGCAATTTTTCAAGCTGTCTGTATCAAGTTATAGCCGTTCAACCAGAAGGTGTCAAACAAGAGAATCAATGCAAAGCTGTCAAGAGGGAAACAACAAGGTATGCATGTGCAACTCATGGCAACGGCTCTAACAAGTTGCTAACCTATCTTGCAGCTATTTAAACATCACTTGAAGATGTTTTACTTGTGAAGAAAGTTATATACAACCACTGTACAATCTCTCTCAAGGCAAAAATGCTTTCTTTACTCTAAGTGCTTTTATTGTAAAACTAGCATTCAAGCTAGTAAGTTTCATTTTCTATTGTAATACATTGTGAGAATAGGTGAGAGCTCTCAAGTGGGACTTGTGAGGATCATCTTGTAAGGAGTTAGGGTTGAACTCCAAGAAGGAAAACCTAAAAGAAAAGGGAAAGTGGTGTTGGCAAGTGGGACTTGTGCAACAAGCATTTTGAAGGCGGACGCAAGGGTGTTTGCGGAGTCTTCTTGTAAACTGTACGTGGTGATTGGTGCGCCCAAAGGCACCCTTATAGTTGAACTCTCAAGAATCTCCAATAGAGGGATTGTTGAGAAGACCAAGGACGTAGCCATTTGGTGAACCTTGTAAAAATCGGTATTGTATTTCTTTCAATCTCTTGTTTACATTCATTTGCAAAAATTTATATTTGAGGATTTCATTGGTAAAGCCTATTCACCCCCCTCTAGGCTTCACCCTAGGGACCAACATTTGGTATCAGAGCATAACCTCACTTGTAAGGCTTAACATCCTTGAGGGATCCCCATGGAATCCTCATCCAATGAAAACAAGAGACCTTTCTTTGATGGTAGTGATTTTCAATACTATAAAGATCATATGGAAAGTTATCTTAAATTTAAGGGGATGAAAGTTTGGCAAAGTGTAGAAGAGGGACCATATGTTCCTAAGGAAGAAGTTGTTGATGATAAGGGAGTAAAAACCTTGAGAGTAAAACCAATAGAAAAATGGGATGAAGAGGACTATAAGAAAAACCAAATAGATGAAATAGCATATTATTATTTGAAAACGTCCATAGCTAGAAGTGAATATAACACCATCAAACATTGTAAAAATGCTAAGGAAATTTGGAATACATTGCGTCTCTCAAATGAAGGGACATTAAAAGTTAGGAAAGTTAAACTTGGCATGCTTATGAAAGACTTTGAACTTTTCACTATGAGACCAAATGAATCGGTTAAAAGTGTGTATGATAGACTCATGATTATTGCTAATGGACTAACCGATCTTGGCAAAGTGTTTGGAAAGGGTGAACTTGTGCAGAAATTAATGAATTCGATGAATGAGGAATACGAAATGAAGATTAATGCCATTGAAGAAACTCACAACGTGGAGGAGCTAACCATGGAAGAGTTACTTGGGTCCTTGATGACTCATGAGATCAAACTCAAAAGGAGAAGTGCATTACCACAAGTAGAACCATCCTCAAAAAATGTAGCACTCATGGCCCTAGATGACGACGATGAAAGTGACAATGAGGTAATGGATCTTCCCTCTTATGAAGAACTTAGAGAAGCTTTTGATGATTTATTGATCACTTTTAAAAGGAAATGTAAACAATATAAAGAGCAAAAGAAAGCATGTGAAAAACTTTTGTTAGAGAAAGATGAAATTGTATTGGAAAATAGTCTTTTAAAAGAAGAACTTGAAAATGCTAAATTAGATCATAAATCAACTTGTAGTGAGTTAAATTTTGTTAAACAAGAGCTTGCAATATCTAAAGAGGTTCCTAACATCAAAGACAATTTACATCATGCTTTGGAAAAAAAGTTGAGGACCTTAAAGAAAAGAATTTAAATTTAGAAAAGTCCTTTTCAAAATTCACATTAGGTAGCAATAAGATAGATGAGATGTTATCTTGTCAAAAGAAATTTTTTAACAAATCCGGTTTGGGATACCTCACTAAAAACAAGACTAATCTCATAAAAGAGAAGAAAAATGTTGTATCATGTTTTTATTGTCATAAAGAAGGACACAAATTTCATGATTGTAGACTTAGAAGACCTAGTGATCCTAACAAGTATGTGTCATCTTCTAAAGTTTGGGCAAAATCTAATAAATTCAAACAAGTATGGATGGTTAAAGATTCAATGAAGAAGAATGATTGTTGTAACATTGAAGGACCCAAAAAGATATGGGTACCAAAATATTCTACATCTTGTTTTGTAGGTGGAAAAGTACTTGAAGGCAACATATTTTAAAGAAGATGCCATTTGGTATCTTGATAGTGGATGTGTCACATTTGGAGACAATGGAAAAGGCAAAATCATTGGAGTTGGCACTATAGGTAACAATGTATCGAGTTTTATTGAGGATGTTGCTTTGGTAAGTGGTTTAAAGCACAACTTAATTAGCATTATCCAAATGTGTGATAAAGGTTTTAAGATATTATTCAAACCCATGACTTGTGAATTATATGATCCCCATACTAAAGCATTGAGATTTGTAGGAAAAAGAATAAGTTGTGTAATGCATGTGCTTGTTAAGACCCTAAGGTTTCGTTTTTTTTTTGGTTTTGATGATTGCTAAACATTGAGAGTTACTAATATGTTTATTTAAGTGTGTAGTTGAATGATTTAATCAAATAGACATCAATTGAAATGGAAGCAATGCTAGCATAAGGCAACTATTGATATTGGTCACATTCAGTGTAAGTATTATCCAGTATGGTCAACTTTAAAAGGCTCGTTTGCTCACATGGAGATGAACTAGATAATGTACTATATACGGTTAGAAAGATAATTCTGTCTAGTTTCTGAATTCTCAAGAATCATCTCAATTAGATATTTCTGGAGGAAGTTATAGTCTATGAACTGAAAGGTGCTCAATCTGTCAAGGCAGACAGGATCAGTCCACTTTAAGAGATGATTGCAACCAAATGGGAAGGAAATAGCTGTTGAGTTTTATATTCATACAAATATAATTCTGTCTAGTTTCTAAATTGACCAGAATCACGCAAATTGGAGTTCTGTAGAAGGCGATATTGCCAAAATACTAAAGGATGTACAGCCTGTCCCGTCCAGCAGGATCAGTCAAATTCCAGAAGCCACTACGGCTAGCTGGAGTGGAATCAGACCATGATCTATACATGTATGAAAAGCTCTATGAGTCTACTTTCAAATGGAAGAAACAGGATATGATTTGGAGTTATACAGGTAGACTTATGATTGATTCTTTAAGAAGTGCCAGAGCTGTCCAATTGAGAAAGGAAACTAGCTTAAATTGGGTTTGTGTGATGCATGCTTAGATTAAAACAAATACATACTTCATTTTCAGGGCAAGATCCCAAGAACAACGTCTCACACACTTTCACAAGGTTTTACATTTTTCCCCACGTCTTTATCTCAGTAGTACATGCAGACTTACCAAAATTGATAAGTACACAATTACAAGACAAATAACACCAACCACTTATTCATACATGTTAGAGTACACCAACCATGACTCATCCATGTACTATGCACTACAAGACAACATCCCTGCGCATACATACATTCCAGTAAAGCTTTGTATGTTGGAATCCATATTCCAACGCCAGAAAATGTCTTCAGATCTTACCCCTCTTAGTCGCTCCTAGGGGGCCTAAGGCGTAGCTCTAGATCCATAAAGCCCTCATTGTTCGGCAGGTTGGCAATGTCAATAGTACCAGCATTTTCTTGCTGATTGAGATCGCCTAGATGAACAGGAAAGAGACTGAGTGTTTCTCTTTCTCCCTCACGAGAAGAGTTGACCGATCTGCTTCTCACTGGAGTAATGCTTCCTACTAAGTGAAAATATTCATGGGAATTTGATCTCTGACCCACATCATAGATTTCAAATGATAAATGGGAAATACCTGGTGGCTGCCGATGCTGGTTGGGATTTCCTTGAGAAACAATTGTTGTGTTGGTGGAATGAATAACAGGAGATGCTCTGCCTATTCTCACACTGTGCCTTCGGTTCTGGATCCAAAGTCTAATGTTACTTGGCTGAATTGGACCATATGGTCTCAACAGTGAGACAAGTTGAGTAAGTTGGCTTGATGTCGGACGAGCTTCTTCAATGCCATGAAAAATATTTTCCAAGATTTGTAATTGCTCCAGCACCGGTCTCCATCTGGAATTGGAAGAGTCTCCAGTTTCTAGGTTCTGATGGCTTGATGGTGGTCTCATCTTGTTGATGTGAAAGGTGAGTGAAAATTTTGAGATTTTGGAAACAACAAATGACAGATGAAAGATGAACGATTATGGCTTAATGCTTCTCTCCCTCGATTCTCACTTTATGCCTGATAATCCGGAAATTACGCCTGATTCTCTGGCGTAATAATTGGCCAGCTGTCCTCCACTTTCACCTCACTGTCAGCTACTTCCGTCTGACCGTTCGCGACTTTTCTGACTGTGTGCCACATCTGCACTGTTTCTAATTGTATACCATGTCAGCTTCCACGTAAGCAATTGACTGCTGAGATGGACTTCCACGTAAGCAATTTGACTGCGGTAATATTTTTGACCTACTCATGAACTATTATTAAAGGTAATGATCTACATTGTATTTTTGGTAACATAGTGACCAAATTTTGAATAAAGACCTTTTGATAGATCATTTTTTTAAGAAGAAAATTGGGCATGTCACACCCCATGCATTAGCATAGGCTTGATTGTCTTCATTTCCTTAATTTAATGATTGTATTTGAACTCTACAAGGCCTGCATCTCAAAGTTACTATAACTTATATGCTAAATTGTAAATGTGAACTTGTGATACATGCATACATTAAGGGGGAGTCTTAATCTCTTAACTTAGTTAGCATTCACATTTTTTGTTTTAACCATTTTTATTGATGACAAAAAGGGGGAGAAAATTAAGAGAGTGTCATCAAGAAAGAGCATTTCTAGAGGAAGCTTAGATTAAGGGGGAGCATCTATTTTAAAGGTTTTGTCATCATCAAAAAGGGGGAGATTGTTGGAAAATTCACACCCCATGCATACATTAAGAAATTGTTACTAAGTGTGAATTCATGTTTTGATGATGAGTGTTTTGATAATGAGCTATGAACCAATCTAACATAAGTACAAGTGAATTTCATTTGTATGTTCTTCAAGTATACAATTCAGGTTCAAGAAGTCCAAAGAGGTACACATATGCCATCTTACACGTGCATGGAAGTGCATGGAAGAGAAATATCACATTGGGCCTTATTAAACTACTATCTTATAAAGACAGCATAAGAGCAAATCTGTTTGGACAGATTCCAGGTACTAAACTCACTCACTTGAGATATATTTTGGACCTAAAATATATATATTTTGGCAGGACTATAAGTCTAGTTTCAAATGAGCTTGGTCGTGCAATTTTTGGAGCCTTAGAGAAAAACTTATGAATTTTATACCAAGAGGGTGCAAGCTGTCAGGAACTTTCAGTGCACATGGAGTTAATTGCAACGGCTGCCTAGAAGAGCACACGACGACTTTGAATGTGAAATTTTGTGTGTAGATTCTTTGTTCTGTCTGGTAATCAATGCAAAAAGAATCACATCAAAATTCCAAGCCATCTGCAAGATATTACCGTTCTACTAAAAGTGTGCAGACTGTCTAACGGAACTTTAACGTCTGTATTCAAACATTTATTTGACTATACTATACTCATTCAAAAATAGTCAAATTTGGTGGGTAGAGAGCTCTGACAGTCTACTAAATAACAAAAAAGGAATCGCAATTTTTCAAGCTGTCTGTATCAAGTTATAGCCGTTCAACCAGAAGGTGTCAAACAAGAGAATCAATGCAAAGCTGTCAAGAGGGAAACAACAAGGTATGCATGTGCAACTCATGGCAACGGCTCTAACAAGTTGCTAACCTATCTTGCAGCTATTTAAACATCACTTGAAGATGTTTTACTTGTCAAGAAAGTTATATACAACCACTGTACAATCTCTCTCAAGGCAAAAATGCTTTCTTTACTCTAAGTGCTTTTATTGTAAAACTAGCATTCAAGCTAGTAAGTTTCATTTTCTATTGTAATACATTGTGAGAATAGGTGAGAGCTCTCAAGTGGGACTTGTGAGGATCATCTTGTAAGGAGTTAGGGTTGAACTCCAAGAAGGAAAACCTAAAAGAAAAGGGAAAGTGGTGTTGGCAAGTGGGACTTGTGCAACAAGCATTTTGAAGGCGGACGCAAGGGTGTTTGCGGAGTCTTCTTGTAAACTGTACGTGGTGATTGGTGCGCCCAAAGGCACCCTTATAGTTGAACTCTCAAGAATCTCCAATAGAGGGATTGTTGAGAAGACCAAGGACGTAGCCATTTGGTGAACCTTGTAAAAATCGGTATTGTATTTCTTTCAATCTCTTGTTTACATTCATTTGCAAAAATTTATATTTGAGGATTTCATTGGTAAAGCCTATTCACCCCCCTCTAGGCTTCACCCTAGGGACCAACATTTGGTATCAGAGCATAACCTCACTTGTAAGGCTTAACATCCTTGAGGGATCCCCATGGAATCCTCATCCAATGAAAACAAGAGACCTTTCTTTGATGGTAGTGATTTTCAATACTATAAAGATCATATGGAAAGTTATCTTAAATTTAAGGGGATGAAAGTTTGGCAAAGTGTAGAAGAGGGACCATATGTTCCTAAGGAAGAAGTTGTTGATGATAAGGGAGTAAAAACCTTGAGAGTAAAACCAATAGAAAAATGGGATGAAGAGGACTATAAGAAAAACCAAATAGATGAAATAGCATATTATTATTTGAAAACGTCCATAGCTAGAAGTGAATATAACACCATCAAACATTGTAAAAATGCTAAGGAAATTTGGAATACATTGCGTCTCTCAAATGAAGGGACATTAAAAGTTAGGAAAGTTAAACTTGGCATGCTTATGAAAGACTTTGAACTTTTCACTATGAGACCAAATGAATCGGTTAAAAGTGTGTATGATAGACTCATGATTATTGCTAATGGACTAACCGATCTTGGCAAAGTGTTTGGAAAGGGTGAACTTGTGCAGAAATTAATGAATTCGATGAATGAGGAATACGAAATGAAGATTAATGCCATTGAAGAAACTCACAACGTGGAGGAGCTAACCATGGAAGAGTTACTTGGGTCCTTGATGACTCATGAGATCAAACTCAAAAGGAGAAGTGCATTACCACAAGTAGAACCATCCTCAAAAAATGTAGCACTCATGGCCCTAGATGACGACGATGAAAGTGACAATGAGGTAATGGATCTTCCCTCTTATGAAGAACTTAGAGAAGCTTTTGATGATTTATTGATCACTTTTAAAAGGAAATGTAAACAATATAAAGAGCAAAAGAAAGCATGTGAAAAACTTTTGTTAGAGAAAGATGAAATTGTATTGGAAAATAGTCTTTTAAAAGAAGAACTTGAAAATGCTAAATTAGATCATAAATCAACTTGTAGTGAGTTAAATTTTGTTAAACAAGAGCTTGCAATATCTAAAGAGGTTCCTAACATCAAAGACAATTTACATCATGCTTTGGAAAAAAAGTTGAGGACCTTAAAGAAAAGAATTTAAATTTAGAAAAGTCCTTTTCAAAATTCACATTAGGTAGCAATAAGATAGATGAGATGTTATCTTGTCAAAAGAAATTTTTTAACAAATCCGGTTTGGGATACCTCACTAAAAACAAGACTAATCTCATAAAAGAGAAGAAAAATGTTGTATCATGTTTTTATTGTCATAAAGAAGGACACAAATTTCATGATTGTAGACTTAGAAGACCTAGTGATCCTAACAAGTATGTGTCATCTTCTAAAGTTTGGGCAAAATCTAATAAATTCAAACAAGTATGGATGGTTAAAGATTCAATGAAGAAGAATGATTGTTGTAACATTGAAGGACCCAAAAAGATATGGGTACCAAAATATTCTACATCTTGTTTTGTAGGTGGAAAAGTACTTGAAGGCAACATATTTTAAAGAAGATGCCATTTGGTATCTTGATAGTGGATGTGTCACATTTGGAGACAATGGAAAAGGCAAAATCATTGGAGTTGGCACTATAGGTAACAATGTATCGAGTTTTATTGAGGATGTTGCTTTGGTAAGTGGTTTAAAGCACAACTTAATTAGCATTATCCAAATGTGTGATAAAGGTTTTAAGATATTATTCAAACCCATGACTTGTGAATTATATGATCCCCATACTAAAGCATTGAGATTTGTAGGAAAAAGAATAAGTTGTGTAATGCATGTGCTTGTTAAGACCCTAAGGTTTCGTTTTTTTTTTGGTTTTGATGATTGCTAAACATTGAGAGTTACTAATATGTTTATTTAAGTGTGTAGTTGAATGATTTAATCAAATAGACATCAATTGAAATGGAAGCAATGCTAGCATAAGGCAACTATTGATATTGGTCACATTCAGTGTAAGTATTATCCAGTATGGTCAACTTTAAAAGGCTCGTTTGCTCACATGGAGATGAACTAGATAATGTACTATATACGGTTAGAAAGATAATTCTGTCTAGTTTCTGAATTCTCAAGAATCATCTCAATTAGATATTTCTGGAGGAAGTTATAGTCTATGAACTGAAAGGTGCTCAATCTGTCAAGGCAGACAGGATCAGTCCACTTTAAGAGATGATTGCAACCAAATGGGAAGGAAATAGCTGTTGAGTTTTATATTCATACAAATATAATTCTGTCTAGTTTCTAAATTGACCAGAATCACGCAAATTGGAGTTCTGTAGAAGGCGATATTGCCAAAATACTAAAGGATGTACAGCCTGTCCCGTCCAGCAGGATCAGTCAAATTCCAGAAGCCACTACGGCTAGCTGGAGTGGAATCAGACCATGATCTATACATGTATGAAAAGCTCTATGAGTCTACTTTCAAATGGAAGAAACAGGATATGATTTGGAGTTATACAGGTAGACTTATGATTGATTCTTTAAGAAGTGCCAGAGCTGTCCAATTGAGAAAGGAAACTAGCTTAAATTGGGTTTGTGTGATGCATGCTTAGATTAAAACAAATACATACTTCATTTTCAGGGCAAGATCCCAAGAACAACGTCTCACACACTTTCACAAGGTTTTACATTTTTCCCCACGTCTTTATCTCAGTAGTACATGCAGACTTACCAAAATTGATAAGTACACAATTACAAGACAAATAACACCAACCACTTATTCATACATGTTAGAGTACACCAACCATGACTCATCCATGTACTATGCACTACAAGACAACATCCCTGCGCATACATACATTCCAGTAAAGCTTTGTATGTTGGAATCCATATTCCAACGCCAGAAAATGTCTTCAGATCTTACCCCTCTTAGTCGCTCCTAGGGGGCCTAAGGCGTAGCTCTAGATCCATAAAGCCCTCATTGTTCGGCAGGTTGGCAATGTCAATAGTACCAGCATTTTCTTGCTGATTGAGATCGCCTAGATGAACAGGAAAGAGACTGAGTGTTTCTCTTTCTCCCTCACGAGAAGAGTTGACCGATCTGCTTCTCACTGGAGTAATGCTTCCTACTAAGTGAAAATATTCATGGGAATTTGATCTCTGACCCACATCATAGATTTCAAATGATAAATGGGAAATACCTGGTGGCTGCCGATGCTGGTTGGGATTTCCTTGAGAAACAATTGTTGTGTTGGTGGAATGAATAACAGGAGATGCTCTGCCTATTCTCACACTGTGCCTTCGGTTCTGGATCCAAAGTCTAATGTTACTTGGCTGAATTGGACCATATGGTCTCAACAGTGAGACAAGTTGAGTAAGTTGGCTTGATGTCGGACGAGCTTCTTCAATGCCATGAAAAATATTTTCCAAGATTTGTAATTGCTCCAGCACCGGTCTCCATCTGGAATTGGAAGAGTCTCCAGTTTCTAGGTTCTGATGGCTTGATGGTGGTCTCATCTTGTTGATGTGAAAGGTGAGTGAAAATTTTGAGATTTTGGAAACAACAAATGACAGATGAAAGATGAACGATTATGGCTTAATGCTTCTCTCCCTCGATTCTCACTTTATGCCTGATAATCCGGAAATTACGCCTGATTCTCTGGCGTAATAATTGGCCAGCTGTCCTCCACTTTCACCTCACTGTCAGCTACTTCCGTCTGACCGTTCGCGACTTTTCTGACTGTGTGCCACATCTGCACTGTTTCTAATTGTATACCATGTCAGCTTCCACGTAAGCAATTGACTGCTGAGATGGACTTCCACGTAAGCAATTTGACTGCGGTAATATTTTTGACCTACTCATGAACTATTATTAAAGGTAATGATCTACATTGTATTTTTGGTAACATAGTGACCAAATTTTGAATAAAGACCTTTTGATAGATCATTTTTTTAAGAAGAAAATTGGGCATGTCACACCCCATGCATTAGCATAGGCTTGATTGTCTTCATTTCCTTAATTTAATGATTGTATTTGAACTCTACAAGGCCTGCATCTCAAAGTTACTATAACTTATATGCTAAATTGTAAATGTGAACTTGTGATACATGCATACATTAAGGGGGAGTCTTAATCTCTTAACTTAGTTAGCATTCACATTTTTTGTTTTAACCATTTTTATTGATGACAAAAAGGGGGAGAAAATTAAGAGAGTGTCATCAAGAAAGAGCATTTCTAGAGGAAGCTTAGATTAAGGGGGAGCATCTATTTTAAAGGTTTTGTCATCATCAAAAAGGGGGAGATTGTTGGAAAATTCACACCCCATGCATACATTAAGAAATTGTTACTAAGTGTGAATTCATGTTTTGATGATGAGTGTTTTGATAATGAGCTATGAACCAATCTAACATAAGTACAAGTGAATTTCATTTGTATGTTCTTCAAGTATACAATTCAGGTTCAAGAAGTCCAAAGAGGTACACATATGCCATCTTACACGTGCATGGAAGTGCATGGAAGAGAAATATCACATTGGGCCTTATTAAACTACTATCTTATAAAGACAGCATAAGAGCAAATCTGTTTGGACAGATTCCAGGTACTAAACTCACTCACTTGAGATATATTTTGGACCTAAAATATATATATTTTGGCAGGACTATAAGTCTAGTTTCAAATGAGCTTGGTCGTGCAATTTTTGGAGCCTTAGAGAAAAACTTATGAATTTTATACCAAGAGGGTGCAAGCTGTCAGGAACTTTCAGTGCACATGGAGTTAATTGCAACGGCTGCCTAGAAGAGCACACGACGACTTTGAATGTGAAATTTTGTGTGTAGATTCTTTGTTCTGTCTGGTAATCAATGCAAAAAGAATCACATCAAAATTCCAAGCCATCTGCAAGATATTACCGTTCTACTAAAAGTGTGCAGACTGTCTAACGGAACTTTAACGTCTGTATTCAAACATTTATTTGACTATACTATACTCATTCAAAAATAGTCAAATTTGGTGGGTAGAGAGCTCTGACAGTCTACTAAATAACAAAAAAGGAATCGCAATTTTTCAAGCTGTCTGTATCAAGTTATAGCCGTTCAACCAGAAGGTGTCAAACAAGAGAATCAATGCAAAGCTGTCAAGAGGGAAACAACAAGGTATGCATGTGCAACTCATGGCAACGGCTCTAACAAGTTGCTAACCTATCTTGCAGCTATTTAAACATCACTTGAAGATGTTTTACTTGTGAAGAAAGTTATATACAACCACTGTACAATCTCTCTCAAGGCAAAAAGGCTTTCTTTACTCTAAGTGCTTTTATTGTAAAACTAGCATTCAAGCTAGTAAGTTTCATTTTCTATTGTAATACATTGTGAGAATAGGTGAGAGCTCTCAAGTGGGACTTGTGAGGATCATCTTTTAAGGAGTTAGGGTTGAACTCCAAGAAGGAAAACCTAAAAGAAAAGGGAAAGTGGTGTTGGCAAGTGGGACTTGTGCAACAAGCATTTTGAAGGCGGACGCAAGGGTGTTTGCGGAGTCTTCTTGTAAACTGTACGTGGTGATTGGTGCGCCCAAAGGCACCCTTATAGTTGAACTCTCAAGAATCTCCAATAGAGGGATTGTTGAGAAGACCAAGGACGTAGCCATTTGGTGAACCTTATAAAAATCGGTATTGTATTTCTTTCAATCTCTTGTTTACATTCATTTGCAAAAATTTATATTTGAGGATTTCATTGGTAAAGCCTATTCACTCCCCTCTAGGCTTCACCCTAGGGACCAACAAAAGGAACAAAGATGATAAATTGCCGTTGGAAATGATTGTAGCAAGATGATGCTCTGATTTTTAGGAAAAGATCCTGGTTTTGTTGAATGATTATAGGCCCCTCAAGATCATTATGCTCTGATACCACTTTGTTGGTTTCTGAGGGATGAAAAGGAAAGCATTGAAACTGAAAATGTGTGGCTTTGATGCTGCAATGTTGCAGCAGAAAATGCTTTTGACAGAAATAAAAAAAGTGCAGAGAAAGAAACACAGCAGCTAGGAAAAATGAAGTAACGGGAGAGAAGAGAAGTGTTAGAAACTGAAAATAGCTTCTCTCACATTCTTTCATTGATCATAATCATCATTTTATAGTCCTTACATACTTGATAGATTTCAAATTGAAATATGACAGTTTTCCAACAGCTAGTAGGAAAAGTAAGATTTAAATTCAAATACAAATTTGAAATACAAAAGTATTGCTCTAATCTAATCTGATTTAGGCTAAAACATAAAAGACAAAGATGAAGACACAAGCTGATGTCATCCTCCAGCAACTTCTTAACAGAAAATTGATCTTTGAGGGAAGATATGAACAAAAACAGAACTTTGAACAAGGCAACAGAACCAATGCTTCCATCACTCCTCCTTAGTGATGTTGCATTGAAACTCCTCCTTGATGCTTGATGCTTGATCCATAAGCTTGATTTCATGTTCATGAGTTTTGCTTCTCCTGAATTGTAAAGATGGGAGCTGAAATTTGATGCAAGTTGTTGAGTTTGTTGTTGTTGATGGCATGAACATCCCTGTACAGACTTTGCAGCAGGAATGGTATTGGAGTTCATTTTTTAACCTCTCGAACTCATGATAGAGGGCATTGATGGGTGAGTTCATTCTTTAGCCTCCCGAACTCAAGATGGAGGTCATTGATGTTTTGATGAAAGGTTTTAGATGAATGATGCATGAGTAATGAGAAATTTCTGTTTTTGATTTGAGTTTTTGACATTTTGAGGAGGCTTGAAAGTTTCTGGTTTGTGACCAGATTTGATGATGTTTTTTAGATGATTTTTGAGAAAATGGATGGTCTTTGAGGATAGAAAATGCAGCTGAGCTTTTGAGAGTGGTGGAAAAGAGTTGCTGCAGAGAATGAAAGGAACAAAGATGATAAATTGCCGTTGGAAATGATTGTAGCAAGATGATGCTCTGATTTTTAGGAAAAGATCCTGGTTTTGTTGAATGATTATAGGCCCCTCAAGATCATTATGCTCTGATACCACTTTGTTGGTTTCTGAGGGATAAAAAGGAAAGCATTGAAACTGAAAATGTGTGGCTTTGATGCTGCAATGTTGCAGCAGAAAATGCTTTTGACAGAAATAAAAAAAGTGCAGAGAAAGAAACACAGCAGCTAGGAAAAATGAAGTAACTGGAGAGAAGAGAAGTGTTAGAAACCGAAAATAGCTTCTCTCACATTCTTTCATTGATCATAATCATCATTTTATAGTCCTTACATACTTGATAGATTTCAAATTGAAATCTGACAGTTTTCCAACAGCTAGTAGGAAAAGTAAGATTTAAATTCAAATACAAATTTGAAATACAAAAGTATTGCTCTAATCTAATCTGATTTAGGCTAAAACATAAAAGACAAAGATGAAGACACAAGCTGATGTCATCCTCCAGCAACTTCTTAACAGAAAATTGATCTTTGGAGGGAAGATATGAACAAAAACAGAACTTTGAACAAGGCAACAGAACCAATGCTTCCATCAGTTCCGAAACTTGGCCAAGCTCGGGTTCTTGTCTACCAAGACTTTTGCAGCCTCTGTATAACCTACAGTAGCAGCACAGTGGAGAGCTGTGTCCTTGCGCCCGTCCCCGGTTTCGAGATCAGTTCTAGACATCAAGCCAACGAGATTTTTAATGAACTATATGGGGACACCTCCTCTGACTGCAATGTGAAGTGCAGTGCCATTGAAGTAATTTATGGGGCTATTTATTGCCGATGGGTCACTGTCAAAAAGCCTCTTCGTGGTTTCCCAATCGTTCTATATGATAATCTTTGTATAGTTGATTGTACAATGTAAAGTGCTTCTTCTCCTCCATTTTTTTCTTCTCCTCCTCTTCCTTCTTTTTCTCCATCTCTTCCTCCTTCTTCTTCTTGTCATCCTCTTCGTTTATTATATCCCTTTACAATTGCATATAGTATATAATGCGCTTCTTCTCCTCCTCTTCCTCCTTCCTTTTATCTTCCACTTCCTCCTCCTTCTTCTTACCTTCCTTGTCCTTGTCTTTCTTCTCCACCACCACCACCTCTTCCTCTTCCAATTCTGATAAATTAAAAAAAAGGAAAAATCATTTAGAAAATGCTCAATAATGCATTGAGAAGCATAAATAATAATAATAATATAATAACTCACAATTTAAAATAATTAATTTATTGACATTATAAAAAAAAAAAATTAGGAGTTTGACTTTCACTTTATTTATATATCTCTTCTTTCAATTGTAATATAAATTTTAACGTTTTGACCGAAATAATAATAATAATAATAATAATAATAATAATAATAATAAGTATTATTAGAATTGATCATAACAAACATAACACACGACTTGGAAAAAAAATGAGGATAACCTACTTATCTCCTGTAGACGAGCTTCTATGACTTGCTCATGATCACTGCGATTTGATATGAATTCTCCCTCGGCATTATTGGGTGAGCCAGGGATCTGGGACTGTAGTGTTTGCATGTTCTTGGATTGTCCAGGGTCTTGATCATAGTCCATGTGTTTGTTTTGGGTGCTGAGTTATTGGTTGTTTGTGTGTTTGGTTTGCTAGAACTTTTTTTATTATTATTTTTTGTATGAATCAGTATAGGTAATTTCATTAAAGGGAAACACTTGGCAGAGACGTTAGAACTTGTATAAATTTGGGAGAGTGAGAGAGGGAGATTTGGAAAAGGTTATCTCACAATGCTTCTTGATTGCTTCGGCTAACTTGCTTGCTTGGCCTTCGTTTACACTTCGATTTACAGAAACGAAAAAGTTCCATATGGCGAGTCTAAAAAAATATATAAATATATAAATTTGAATTTCCGTCAAAAATAATTATATGCCCAATCAGGTCGATGAAATGTGTGATTGAATAATTGTAAAATGGAACATAACTGGTTACACAATTTTATTGATTTTGTTGTATATTAAATTAGTGTCACCATACATTTAGTTATTTTTTAAAAAAAAATAATAATAAATTTTAAAAAATAAATATAAATTTTTTTTATACACTCGGTGCATGCACCAAGCTTTTGCAAGTCCATGTACTCCAACTAGCATTGGGACAAGTCCTTTAGATGTCCTTTACTTTGGAGGATTTTTTTAATTGAATCCTAACTTTTCTTGAATTTTTATATTAATTTTAAACTTTTAATTTTCACTGCGTACGAGTTCTTTTTTGAACAAGGATCAATCATATTGTTAGAAACATAGTTTGAACTAAACAAGATTGGATAAAAATATTTAAATATATCATAAATATATATAAATAGCTTACGCATGCATTTCATGAATTTTTCATCTCTCTCACATATAAATAGAAAAATCGTAAATTTTAACTATGAGTATTTATGATTTTTGCCTTTTATATGTCAAAAAAAAAAAAATGAAACACTTATGAAAAGATATTTCTATATTTGTAAAATATATTTGAGTGTTTTTGTTACTATTTTTTGATAAGATCAAACTACTAATTATCTTTTGGTTTGATTAGTTTCTGTCTAAAAAGTGACTTATATAAAACAAAAATTTAAAATTTAAAATTAGTTTAAAAACTCAAAAAAAAATTTATAACTCAATTAAAAACATTCCTAAAAGTTTAGGAATTTTGAAAACCTTATTCCTATAGAAAAGACAATACAGAAAATCCTAATGGATCTTTGTGTCTCAACACACAATTTTGAGTAATCTATAAATAACATAATACACAAGTTATTTGTCACATCAAAGACATTATGGGGGCTTTGAATTCAGTTTTATAGTTTACTTACAAGGACTTATTTTTGTAAGTTTTTATATTCATAATTTTTGGTTTAATAATTTGAAGCTACACCGTTAAAAAAAAAAAATAAATAAAAGACATTCTTCCTGATTGTTTCTAGATCTTACGGTTGCAATTGTCAGTCCATTGAATTTTATATTTGCTGGGATTACCGAAAAGAGTTTTATTATATGTTTGGACGAATTTGTCAGCAAAATTTTTGTAATACAGTATATGAGTTTGTTGTATAACTGTATTGATTGTAAATATAATAAAAAAATTAAAAAAATACTTTTTTATTACATAATAAATTTATATAGTTGTAAAAGATTCTTAATTTATTGCATTTTAAAAATTCTTCCCATAAATTTTATTTTAGAGATATACTTTTTTCCCATAAAAAATTGTTCGCTAACTGGTTTTTAAATCCGGTTACAATTGATACACTGTTTTGACGTAATGTTTTGACTGCTTGGATTGGTAGACAGATCTTGATTGGAATCTAAGTTTTCTGAACGGGAACTTCACAACAACATCACCCTTCAAAACCACACCATAGCACAATGTGTGTTGAGAATTTTTAAAAGGGAAATTACTAAGTAATAATATTTATAATTTGAATGTGAGAATTTTATTTTTATATTTTTATAATTTTCTTTCGTTGTCAATTAGAATTACTTTTAGCCCTTTCTTTGTAATTTTTTTTCTTTAATGAAATTACTTATATTGATTCATAAAAAAAAGTAGTAACAAAATAATAATGATCGTTAAATGATTAAAATTTTAAAAAGTAAAAATATATAAATTATTAGATATAATTAAATAAATTATATAATTATTTTATTATTATATAAAATTAAATTATATAATAAAACTCTTTAAAAATAACAGTGGCAGCAGCTAGTATTCTTTGATTTACATTGTTTTTGGGTCCAAGCCAAATCCGTTTGTGTGGACTGTGTTGTGAACATGTGTGTGACGAGTATGTGTGTCTTGTAATGTGGCCGGCAAACGAAAAAAAAGAAAAAAAGGTAAACGAAAAGTTGAAAAGGAGAAGAAAAGGTAAAAGAAAAGAAAAGTTAAAAGGTAACCAAAATAAAAATAAAAACGTTTTGGCCACCCCTCCATTATTTTGGCCTGTTCCGTTCGGAGCACACACACGTGTATATACTGGATATACTCGATAGAAATGTGAAAATAAGAAAATTTAAGTTGCACTTCTAGTATCAATTGATTAAACTGATTTAAATTTAATTTAGATTTGAGAAAAATTAGTTGAGTAAAAATAAGATTAATCTTTGGTTGGCCATGATTATTATCCTAATTAATTTGAACAGTTTTTAAGTTTGAATTTGTGTTGAAAGAATTGAATGAAATTAAAATTGAGTAATGAATTAAATTTAAATTTTTAACTATAATTGTTATTGAACGTAATTTAGAAGATTTTAAAGAAATTAAAATTTACATATATTATCATAATAAATAATTTGTCTTTATATTATTAAAATTAAAAAAGATAAAATAAAAAAATAATAAACTATCCAAATTTTTAATTCGAGGAGAGGTGAGAGTTCAAATTTAACCTCCTCACCTCCTCTCTTATAAGCATAAGTCTTATAATAAACAAAATAATAATAATAAAAATAAAATAATAAGGAAGACATAAATTATTAATATTTTAAAAATTTTAATAAGAGAATTTGGAAAATGATGTGACAGACAATTTGTCCAACTTTAATGGAGAAAGTTAAGTGACTAGCCCGAGTCAAGTCCTATATAGGCACAATGTCTTTGAGGATATGCAAAATAAATGGTTGATAGCCAGCTGGGATCAATTGTTGGGCGGAATGTTGGTTTCTTTCAAGTGGGATGTGCCAGGAATCAAAGTTCTTACAAACAAACAAAACAAATCAGGACAACGTGGCTACTGTGCTTAGTGTTATTGATTGGTATAAAATCATAGTACTAATTTTGTTTTTATTATTTTATCATCTAATAGAAGTCTTATTGTCAAAAAATAGAAGTCTTATTGTGTCCTGAGCTATAAATTCTTTAGTATTAAGTACCTCTGAAAAGATCTATAAATATTATTTTTGTTAATAGGTAATTGTTTTGTTAAAATGTTAATTTTTTGAACTTTTTTTCCCCTTATTTGTGGTAATATGCACGATATATTAGACAATCTCTGTATTTCACAATCACGATTTTTGGTTAAATGTGGCCAATGGATAAGTTGAGTCAAGTAATTTTAAGTTTTGGATCATTAGGATTTTGGGTCCATCAGGTTTCAAATGTTTCAGTAGCATTTTGATTCATTTGACATTCAAGTTATTTAGATTTTAGATTATTTCAGTTTCAGATCGAGTCAAGTTATAAGTTATTGACATTTGAATCAATGCAAGTCGAACTAAATTAGGTTTTACGCAGGTTAAATCAAGTTATATTAGTCAAGTCAATTTTTGTTACTGTGAGCATTTCCTCTCCATTTCCAAGCTAATATAACAAATTTCTCTCTTCTTACTAGGCGAGAATAAGCAATAATTTTTAATAATGTACTATTATTTTTATGCAAATAAGCAGTATCAAGTATTGATACAAGCTTTTTTTTTCTCTTTGGAGAAATAAAGTGTGATAGTCTATAAAAGAGAGAGAAAAAAATCTGAAATCAATAGATAATAAAAAATATTGTGTTAATGAAGTTGGGAAAGTAATGTGCTGTAGTATATTAAGGAAATGGAAAGAAAAGTCTCAATTAAAAAATGAGTAGAGATATCTTGGTTTGAAATTTCTAAATTAAATACATGCATATTGGGAAAGTAGTTTTATAAATTTATTTAGTTATAATTTTGTTGATTAATAATAATACAGTAAATTTTAAATTTTATCTCATTCATAATGAAAAAATTTAAATTGAATGACTGATATTTGGTTATATAAACTACTGTACATGCCAATTTAAATGTGAGGAAAATAATTTTAAAAATAATTATTATTTATAAATAAAAAATAAGTCAAATACAAAAAATAATTTTTAATAGAAATATATATAAATATAAGTTTTTATTAAAATGAATTAAAAATCCTAAGTGGGTTTTAGTTTAGATTAGCTCTAGTTGTTGTGGATTTCAAGTTACTGGGAATTGAGTTTCAAGTCATCTTGGCTTCGGTCATCTTGGATTCCGATAATTCAAGTTTTAGGCACTTAAGATATGGGTTATTCAAGTTTTGAGTCCTTTCAAACATAAGTTATTTATGTTTCAAATTATTTTGAATTTAGATCTAATCAAATTATTGATTATTAACTGTTCAGTTAAAGAAAGTTCATACCACCAATCGTGCGATTCAATTGGTTAAGGGCTTAATTGTCGACCTTGTGGTGGAAAGTTGAAGTCCCGCTAAAGTTGTTTGGTGGGACTAAACTTATTCTGAGCTCTACAAGGTCTTGATTGGTCCAATGATGTTTGTCGAGTACCATGGGTTTTGCTCATTTACGAATTTGGTGTAGATTGCTGGCCTACTTTAGATAAGGGGAACAAATTTCTTTGACGAGTCTGTACCAACACTACTCACCTATTTTTAGGAAAAAAAAAAAAGTCTGAATTGAACCTAATTCGGAACAGATTGAATCAAATTATTTGAATGGGTTCAATTTTTGTCACCTGTACTTTTGGCTCCCACCTCATTTCGTGGGCTACCAAATTTGTTTGGTATTTACGTTGCAACTTAATTAATGGCCATTACTTTTAGGTATTTTAACATTTACGGGTCAATTTTAGCATCAACTCAAACTCGATCACTCCAAGGGTGGCCAAATATTTATTTGGCCAATTTAAAATTGGCAAGGGTGGCGGCTGTTGTCGGCCGGCCGTAGAAAAGAAAAAGAAGTGAGCAAAGAAGAAGATCTAAGAAGAAAAAGGGCGGCTGCTTCTTTTCCTGAAAAAAAAAAAAAAGTTAGTATCCCCGTGACTGGTATGCCGAATTTTGTGTTGATTGAAATTAAAACTGTTATTTTTGAAACAAAAACTGATATTTTTGAAACACTTGTTATTTTTACATTTCAAAAATATCAGTGTTCGTTTAAAAAATAATAGACACGGTTTATTTCAAAAAAAAAATTGAGACATTTTACCTGAAATATGTAACTGTGCTCCTCTGGAAAACATATGTAGGGTTTTCAAAAGATAGTTTATATATGTTTCAACTAAAAATTGAAAAAAAAAAAAAAAAAACACCCCAATTACATAAAGATGAAGTGGCGTGTGCTTTTTAATGAGATTTCTATAGAGCATATTATCAAGCTCTCTATCGAACATCTTATCAAGCTTTGTACAAAGCATCTTATTGAACATTTAACAAGCTGTTTATGAACATAAACGGGCTGAATAACCTTTTGTTCAAGCTAGTCTCATTTAGCAAATGAGCCTTGAATTAAATCTCGAGTATTGTTAATTTACTTTACCGAATGAGTTTGAATGATCTTTTATCGAGCTAAACAATCGAGGTTTTATTTAGAATATTGGTTCGTTAAAAATGTTAGCTGGACTTTTGGCCAAAGGTTTCACTCAAGAGGAGGATATTCACTATCATGAGACTTTCTCTCTAGTATCTAAGAAGAATTCATTTAGGGTTATTGTGACTTTAATATTTCATTTTGATTTATTGTTACATTAGATGGATGTAAAAACTGCTTTCTTCAATGGAGATCGTGAGGAATGCCCTCCTTTTGAGGGAAATCTTTGGCCATAAGTTAGCCTTGTATAACTCAATATTGCCAGAAAAATCAAATAGGATACTTTTGATAATATTCACAAGTTTTCATGATAGTCAATATCCTTCTTTTGATAACCTTAATAATTTTTCATAAGTTTATAGAATGTGAGATTTCTTTTTTTCAAAGTCATGGGAATTTGAAGATTTTTTTTGTTTGGTTTGCATTTTCGAATTCTGTTATAATTGAAAATGAAATTTTAAACTTGCTTAATGTAATAAACTAATCCTGAAAGTTAAAGAGAAATATTGTACTAAGTCCATTGTTAAGTAAACTCACTTCTCCAATAAGATTTAAAATCTCTCGTTCTTAAGGGAAGCAAAGTCATAGCAAAATGTTAAATAACATCTTCTGTCCTTTCAATTTAAATAAATTTATCGAATTTGTTGACTAATATTATCAGCGTTACTTTTGGACTTTACGCTTTAACACCCCGGCCCATGATACTTGTCATAAGTATAGCCTCTCAATACTAGATGAGACTATAAGAGAGTTTAAGAAAATAAAGTTACAACTGAACCACCTGGTGTGGCTCAGTTGGCAACGCAGGCTGAGTAGGTGGGAAGAGCTCTCGGGTTCGATCCCCACTAAACACACTGGTGGCCAGGGGTGAAGAGCCTTAACTGTGACTAAGCCCCGACTTCGGATTAGTCGCCGCCCACGAGAGATGCGGATACCGGGGGGTCTAGACCAAAAAAAAAAAATAATAAAGTTACAACTTACCCAGCAACTTAAACTTTTAGTATAATGACAAGTGCTTAATCGTAACAGAATCCACTAAATATGTGGACTCTGTCATCTCAAATTCTCTATATCGAAATGGCATATGACTTTGTTTTGGGATTGGAGCGTCTTGTAATAATTTGTTTAGGTACATTTTTGATACACAAAAGATTTAATGTTTTTATTTTTGTAACAATTATTTAACACATTGATAAGTAAACCGGTATACAATATTTTTTGGTAATGATTTCTTTTCATAAACGAATTGATAAACGTGCTGTTTGTATAGGTGCAACTCGTTAATACCATATTGATGAATTTTATACATTAAAAATTTAAATCCGCAACATATTCCTTTTGAGTGCCTTTATAAATATATTTTGCAATTTGTCTACCCTTCCTCACAAATAACTCTCCTGTTTGGTATACAATTTTGTTTGGCCGGCTCTCTATTTCTTGAATCTTGCTTTTCTTTCTGCATCATTGACAATCCATGCAAGACACACTAATTAGGAAGAAAAATTTACGAGACAAAAAAAAAAAAAACCACTAGAGACTTTTTCTTATTTCTTAAAAGTTGAGAGAAAAACAGCAGAGAAGAAAGAAAAGCGGCTAGGGTTCTGTCCAGTGGCTGGCTCGCTTTGTATATATTTGTGGGCAATTATGTCTTTTCGCACTTTCTGTTAGTATTGACTAACGACGGTCAGTCAAAGGATGTTTTCAGTAATTTTTTGAACAGAGGTATGTAATGTGTAATTAAGACCTATCTAGGGGATGTTAAATGTAATTTACCCTATGTAAGTGTTCTGCCTTCTTTAAGGTGTCTATTAATTATCAATGATTAGATCTCTTTACTGGAATGTGAGGGGCCTTTCATAGGGCTATAAAAAGAAAGTTGTGCGAGCCTTAATACAAAAAACAAAAGCTTGTTTTGTTATGCTCCAAGAAACAAAGATGCAAGAAATAATCGAGAGGAATATCAAATCTATATGGGGTTCAAACTCTTGTGATTGGCTCGATATTGCTGCCTTTGGTAACTCAGGAGGTATATTATCTATATGGGATACCTCCCAATTTCAAGTTGAATGCACTCTCAAAGGAGCACGTTGGATCGCAGTTCATGGTACTTTTTTAGTCTCAAAAATAAATTGTGTTGTAGTTAATGTTTATGCTTACAATGAGGATGTTAGTAGACGAGCAATGTGGTTGGAGATTATGGATTTGCTCAACAAGTTCAATACTCCTTTTTTTATTGGGGGAGATTTTAACACTACTCTAAATATAGGGGACCGAAATAACTGCAATGGTGTTTATAGTGTAGGGATGAAAGATTTTGCTGATTTCATAGAGGCAATGGAAGTGATTGACTTACCGGCCTTAAACAGGAGATTTACTTGGGGCAACTCCACTTCCACGAGCTGGTTGGATAGGTTCCTTATTAGCCCTTCTCTTCTGTCTTCATTTCCAAATCTGAAGCAATGGGTTTTGAATAGGGGTCTTTCATATCATTGTTCAATATTGTTGGAGTCTAATGAGGTCAATTGGGGGCCCAAACCTTTTCGATTCCTTAACTGTTGGTTATCTTTTCCAGGATTTTTGGACATGATAGGTATCGTTTGGAGAAGGATAGATAGTGAAGCAAAAGGACCAAGCAAGGTAATTACGAAGCTAAAGCTCCTCAAGGCTCATCTCAAAAAATAGAATATCGATACCTTTGGAAATGTTGAAACTGAAATTAAAAAGTTAGACCATGAATTGGCTGAGCTAGACAGAGAGCAGGAAATCAGACCTCTTAGCACTGCTCAGTTGTCACTAAGGAAATCCCTTTTGATAAAACTACGTGACAAATGCAAAATGCAGGAATCCATATGGCATCAAAAATCTCGTGTAAGATGGATCAAGAAAGGGGATTGCAATACACGATTTTTTCATATAACTGCCTCTGCTAAGGCAAGAAGGAATTATATTGGAAGTATACGATCAAACGAGTTGTTACTTAATGATGTAAAGGACATTTGGAGTGAGGCTATTTATTCTGAGCAATTTTTTGATAGGCCTGTTATAGGAGATGTGGGGTTCAAAAAGCTCAAAGCCTCATCAGCCAACTAGCTCGAGTCTACTATTTCAGAAGGCGAAATAAAAAATGCTGTTTGGGACTGTGATGGAAACAAAGCTCTCAGCCTTGATGGTTTTAATTTTGCTTTCATAAAAGCGGCTTGGGTGCATTTGAAAGCAGATATTTTCGCATTGGCTTTTCACTTTTTCAAAACATCTCAGCTCCCCCAAGTGCATAAACTCTTCCTTTGTCACTCTTGTAGCTAAGATCAATGGTGCTTCTATGCTTGCTGATTTCCGGCCTATAAGTTTGATTGGGTGTTTATACAAAATAATCTAAAAAATCTTGGCGAATAGACTAAAAATTGTGATTGGTGAAGTCATCAGTGAAAACCAAACTGGTTTTATTTAAGGAAGACAAATTCTCGATGGAGTTTTGATGGCCACGGAATTGATTCATAGCTTGGCAAAAAATAAACAACCTGCGGTGATATTTAAGGTTGATTTTCATAAGGCTTTTGATTCTGTGTCTTGGAGCTATTGAGATAATGTCCTACATCATATGGGTTTCGGTGAAAAATGGTGTCTTTAGATCCGTTAATGTATCTCAACAGCCCGCATTTCTGTGTTGGTTAATGGATCTCCAACTCCTGAAATACATCTTCAGCGAGGAGTAAGACAAGGAGTTCCGCTCTCCCTTTTTCTGTTCATCTTAGCTGCAGAGGGGCTCTCTCGATTGCTACATAATGGTTGTGAGCAGAATCTCTTTCGGGGAATCGCTATCCATGGATCAAACTCTACCTTTTCTTTGACTCATCTCCAATTTGCAGATGACACAATTATTTTTGTTAAACCAGAGAGGGCAGTCTTATGAATTTGAAAAGGATCCTCCGTTGCTTTGAGCTAGCATCTGGCTTAAAAGTAAATTTCATTAAGAGCTCAATTGTGAGAATCAATGTTGATACTCATTGGCTTGCATCAGTTGCTGCTGCACTTAGAACTAAAGTCAAGAACCTACCCATCAAAAACCTTGGACTCCCTCTTAGAGCCAATCCACGAAAGAAAGCCACTTGGGATCCCATCATTGCAAAAATCAGAAGCAGGTTGGCTGCTTGGAAAGGAAAACTGCTGTCCACTGCAGAAAGGCTCACACTCATCAAAACAGTACTCTCCTCTCTTCCCCTATACTATCTCTCAATTTTTAGAGTTCCGCATTCAGTGGCAAAGAAAATTACATTCTTACAACAACGTTTCTTTTGGAGTGGTGATGTAGAAAAACAAAAATTGTGCACTATTAGTTGGGATGTTATTTGTAAGCCAAAGAAAGAAGGGGGCCTTGGGGTGGCCCGGGTGGGTTCCTTATTTCCTAAAAATTAAGCATTGCTCTTTAAATGGATGTGAAGATATGCAAAAGAGAAAGACTCTCTATGGAGGCAGATTATTGATTCAAAATACAAAGTTTTGATGGCCAAAGTTTGATGTTAATAATACTTCTAGAGTGTGGGGAGATATTATTAAATCAGCCAACTCTGATGCAGTCACCAAAAGGGTTGTGGAATGTGGAGTTCAAACCTCACTTGGCGATGGAAAGCTTATTAAATTCTGGCTGGATCTTTGGGTAGGTGACTATGCTCTTGGTTTTAGATTTCCACGACTCTTGGCACTATCAATGAATAAGGAAATCACTGTTTCGGAGTGTGGTCGATGGTCTAATGGAAAATGGCTTTGGGATTTAAAATGGCGACATGGTCTTATAGATTGGGAAACTTCTGTGGTGAACAAGTTGCTAGCTGATATTTGATTCAATCCACCTTGTTCCTCATGTTGAAGATTCTTTGATTTGGTTTTTAAATAAATCTGGAGACTATAGTGTTAAATCATTATATGCAGAACTCTTAAAGCCTTTTTCGCGGCCTGGTGAAGGCTTCATTCCAAAGGTTGAAATCTTTGCTTGGATGGCATTTTTGGATAGAATTTTGCACTAGAAGTGCATTACTCAAAAGAGGAATCATTATGGATCACCAGAGTATTTGTTGTTTCTGTGCTGAGGATATTGAAACATGCTCCCATCTTTTTATTCATTGCAAAATCTCTTGGAGACTTTGGTGTTCTATTCTTAACTGGTGGGGCTTAAGTTAATGTGTCCCTAAATCTCTCACAGACCTATTTTTACAATGGAATGGCTCAGTAACTAGAAAAGACTCCAAGAAAGTGTGGACAACTCTATTTTTTGCTTTGCTTTGGAGCACATGGTTAAAGAGAAACAAGAAGATTTTTCAGGCTGCTGAAATAAAGTGGTCTGTTCTCCAAGATGTTATATTTGCTCGAGTGTACTCTTGGCTCAAAGTAGTGGACATTGATCTTCCCTTTCATGCCCAGCTCCTTCTCATTTCGGTTGATGCTTTGCAATGAGGAGTATCTTATTCTAAAATGGCTTCTTCATGTTGATGATTTCCTTTTTGTAACTGTTTCTCATGTGTCAATCTGGGGTAATTTGATTATAAACCCATGATTGTTTTCTGCACCACCAGCCCTTAACTGGGTCGTGAAGGACTCATGTACAAATTTTTATATTCAATGGAATATACACATTTGACTTATCAAAAAAAAAATGTGGCTTGCAAACGAAAAAAAGTAAAAAAGCAAATGAAAAAAGTAAAAGAAAAGTTGAAAAAGAAAGGAAAAAGAAAAAGTAAAAGAAAATAAAAGTTAAAAAGTAACCAAAAAAATAAAAATATTATGGCCACCCCTCCACTCATTATTTTGGCCTGTTCCGTTCGGTGCGCATACACGTGTATATACTAGATATACTAGATAAAAAAGTTAAAAAAAAGAAAATTTAAGTTACACTGTAACGGGTAAATTTCGAGTCTGAAACAATTAGACTAAAAAATACAAACAACAAATTACAAATAAAAATGTAAAAATAAAAGAAAATTTACGTGGGGTCGATCTCCGTAGATCCTCCGATTAGTGTTCCTTTTTTGACTCCGTCAAGGGCTGTACGAGCTTGATATTGACAGAAATAATTTCCACAGCTTTATCTTGAACTGGGTAGACTGAAACTGGATCTGATTTGGACGTTTAGACTACGGTTAAGAACCGCAGAGACCTGATCTGAGCCGATCTGGCTTAATTTCACCGAGGGTCGAAGGGACTTGTTCTCGGATGAGCTGCCTGGATTTTGCTGAGGGTCGTATGAGACTTGATCTCAGCCGTATTTGTAGTAATTTGATATTTTTAGATCTATATTCTCATAAATTCAGATCTAGAGCGATCCGAGAATATAAACCTAAAAATAATTTTAGAAATGGAAACAGCAAATTTTTTGGGGCTTACCCCTGAAATATCTCTCAAAAAGGAGTTAGGAGAGTATACTGCAGAGTAAAAGCACGTAGGAAAAGGAGAAATTTTATTGAGAGATTTTCAAAATTTTCTTTTTCTCTCAAATTCTCTGAATTTTTCTGTTTACAGATTTGCTGAATCTCTTTTGAACTGGGGGGCAAGGGCCTATTTATAGGGTTTCCCCTCTAGTGTGAAAGCATGCGTGTGAAAGGAATAAGTCGACTTTTCCGTGTGAAAGCATGCGTAGGAAAGGAATAAGTCGACTTTTCCGTGTGAAAGCACGCGTGCGAAAGGAATAAGTCTACTTTTCCGTGTGAAAGCACTCGTGCGAAAGGAATAAGTCGACTTTTCCGTGTGAAAGCACACATGCGAAAGGAATAAGTCAACTATTGACTCTTTTTTTTTTTTTATATATATTTACATACACTTCTAATGACAAATGATTAAATTGATTTAAATTTAATTTAGATTTGAGAAAAATTAGTTGAATAAAAATAAAATTAATCTTTTATTGGCCATGATTATTATCCTAATTAATTTGAACAGTTTTTAAGTTTAAATTTGTGTTGAAAGGATTGAATGAAATTAAAATTGAGTAATGAATTAAATTTAAATTTTTAACTATCATTGTTATTGAACTTAATTTAAAAGATTTTAAAGAAATTAAAATTTATTTATATTATTATAATAAATAATTTGTTTTTATATCATTAAAATTAAAAAGATAAACTAAGAAAATAATAAACTATCCAAATTTTTAGTCTGAGGAGAGATGATAGTTCAAATTTTACCTCCTCATCTCCTCTCTTATAAGCATAAGTCATCTAATAAATAAAATAATAATAATAATAATAATAATAAAATATTAACGAAGAGATAAATTATTAATATTTAAAAAATTTTAATAGGAGAATTCAGAAAAAAAATGTGACAGACAATTTATCCAACTTTAATTGAGAAAGTGAAGTGACTAGCCCGAGTCAAGTCCTATATAAAAATGAATGAATGATGTGGTAGGCACAATGTCTTTGAGGATATGCAAAATAATGGTTGATAGCCAGCTGGCATCAATTGCTGGATGGAATGTTGGCTCTCCATGTTGGCTCCTTTGAAGTGGGGTGTGCCCGGAATCAAAGTACTTACAAACAAACAAAATAAATTAGAACAACATGGATACTGCTTAGTGGTATTGATTGGTATAAAATCATACTACTAATTTTATTTTTATTATTTTATTATCTATTAGAAATCTTATTTGGTCGTGAACTATAAATTCTTGAGTATTAAGTACCTCTAAAAAGACCTACAAATATTATTTTTGTTAATTTGTAATTGTTTTGTTAGAATGTTTTCTTTATTGAACTTTTTTTTCCCCCTAATTTGCGGCAATATGCATGATATATTAGACAATCTTTGTATTTCACCATTGGTTAATTTTATATTTGTTGTTACTATTAAATAACTAAATGATTGATTTAGACATTTAATTTATATTAATATACTATATTAACAAAATTATCTTTATATTTTGTAATTTTTATTTTTAGAATAAATATTTTATAAATAATATTAAGAATTTTTTCACTTAATTTTTATTTTTTCAAAAAAATATTAATGTTTACTAGATAATAAAAATATAATTTTGAAATATATTTTAAATATCAATATTAATAAAAATTTGAAGTAAAAAATATTTACGAATTATTAAAAAATAAAAGTGTTACGTTTATATAAATATTAATAAAGTTTAATAACTACTAACAAATTATATTCAAGCGGTAAGTAAAAAAATTATAAATTTATATAAATATTATTTGAGAGTATTTTAGTCTATATAAATTATTATTAATATCAAAAACTGAAAAATAACTTAAAAAGTAGTAAAACGTAATTTAAGTTACTTTTCAATCAGCTGCTTTTTGAATGTCATATAAAGAAATAAGTAAAATTAAACAGCAGTTCAAAAAAATTAACCAAACACTCATCTCCGTACTTTTTGAAAATGAAATACAAATGTACTTTTATAAAAACTAACCCAAACACTCCCTTAACCTGTTGCGAAGTACTAATTTGCTTTTGATCAAGACAAATGTATTTACTTTTCAGTTGAGTTTCTGCTTATATGTAGAGGAGGGTCTGATGGGTTTTAATTGTGTATTTTGAATGTAAATGTTCTTCACAATTTGGATGGTTAAGCCATTTCTCTTGCTTATTTTTCTCTCAGAAAGATATAATTTTTATTTGCTAGACTCCTAGTATGATATGGGAAGGCAATACATATGATTTTGTGGCTGTTTTTGCAGATTGCATGTGATCATCTTGCTGAACTTACCTTCTTTGATTAGGCGAACAAGAAAGAAATTTGTTTGGCTAGGAAGTAGTTTATAGTATGATAGTAATTTCTTCCCAGTGATGCGCCCTTTGTGGCCTACTTCACTCCCCGCTCTTCGTTAGACTTTCCTCTATTGTTGATTTTCTCTTACTAGCTTGTTGGGATCAAATTTACTGAGTTGGTGAAGCCATTACGGCGTTTAGCTTGCTTGCGTTTGTTGCTTATTGTCAAACAGGGTGTCAAAGACAATGAAATAACTGATAAATTGAATACTGGACGCCTTGCTTTTTTTCTTTATTTACTTTCTTTGATTCATAGTAAAAGTAGAATTGCTTCAGTTTATGGATAGGGGGGCAGTGCCAAAAATGAAAAGAAATTACTAGCCAATTTCCTGCAGTAATATCGTCCTTTTGATTTGACATTAAAGGATTGAAAGGAAAAGAAAAAGAAAAAAAAATATTAATTAATTATTTATTTTTTATTAATTTAAATAATTAATTTTTAATTTTTTTAAAAAATTATTATATTTTCTCACATGTTATTCTCACATGAGCAACTACTTTCCTACCACAAAATTGAATTATTGCTGACGAGTAGGTAAATTTTCAAATAAAAAGTTAATGTAGAAGGTACACGACATGACATTTATTTTTGTTGGACTATCCAAGACATTTCAAAATTATCAATACCGTCGTACTATTCAAGACATTTCTCAAATTGAGAAAAATTCGACTGCGTAAACACGTGACGAGGGCGAAAACGAAGCCCTTCGGCTCTGTTTGGGAATCAAAGAAAAAGAAAAAAAAATAGTTTCTTTTGATTATTTTTATTTTTATTAATTTAAATAATTAATTTTTATTTTTTTCTTATAAATTATTATTTATTTTTTTATAATTTTATAATTATTATATTTAATCAATCAAAATAATAATATTATTATACTATTTTATTTATTTATTTTCTTTTAATCTAAACAAAACATTCAATCTCAAATCAAAAGGATGATATGGATGCAGGAAATCGATTATTATAATTAATATATACAATTATGATTTGTCTGTATCCTCGCTTGATCAACTACCTCCGTACCACAAGATTGAATTGAAATTGAATGATTGCAGACGAGTGGGTGAATTATGAAATGCAAAGCTAATGTAGTGGGTACACGACGTAACATGTTTATTTCTGTCGGATTATTCACAGACTTTTGAAAAGGACAAAGTTTTGGCTGATACACAGTCGGATTATGCAATTTCAAAAAAGGAAAAAACATTTTTACTATGTTTAGATTGAAAGAAAATAAGTAAAAAATAAATAAATAAAAAATAATATAGTGATAATAATATTATAATTAATAAAAAATAATAATTAAATAATTATGAGAAAAAAATAAATAATAATTGTAAACGTATTTTGAAAAAAAAAAAAAGTCAAATGTCAAAGTCGGCGTTGCCGATTTCAAAATCGGCAACGCCGACTAAAGGAAAATTGAAAAAAAAAGATTCATTTCTCATGTGATGTTCACGTGGGAAAGGAACCCTATAAATAGGCTCCTGCCCCCCGGTTCAAAATATATTCAGCAAATCTGTAAACAGAAAAATCCAGAAAATTTGAGAGAAAAAGAAAATTTTGAAAATCTCTTAAGAAAATTTCTCCTTTTCCTACGTGCTTTTACTCTGCAGTATACTCTCCTAACTCCTTTTTTAGAGATATTTCAAGAGTAAGCCCCAAAAAATTTACTGTTTCCATTTCTAAGATTATTTTTAGGTTTATATTTTCGGATCGTTTTAAATCTGAATTTATGAGAATATAGATCTAAAAATATCAAATTACTATAAATCCGGCTGGGATTAAACCTCATACGGCCCTCAGCAAAATCCAGACAGCTCATCCGAGAACAAGTACCTTCGACCCTCGGTGAAATTAAGCCAAATCGGCTCAGATAAGATTTCTGCAGTTCTTAACCGTAGTCTAAACGTCCAAATTAGATCCAGTTTCAATCTACTCAGTTCAAGAAAAAGCTGTGGAATTTACTGCTGTCAAGATCAAGCTCGTGCAGCCCTTGACGGAGTCAAAAAAAGAACACTAATCGGAGGATCTACGGAGATCGACCCTACGTAAATTTCTTTTTATTTTACAATTTTTTATTATAATTTATTTTTGTATTTTTGAGTCTAATTGTTTTAGCCTCGAAATTTACCCGTTACAAATTTTTGGCACGCTTGGTGGGACTTCTTCACCTCCCATCTCTTGTTCCTAAAAAAAAAAGAGCCGAAGAAAAGGAAAAAAGAAAAAGAAAAAAAGAAAAAAGAAAAAGAAAAAGAGAAAAAGACAAAATAGAGAAAAAGACAAAAAAGGTGAAAAAGTAAAAAAAGAAAAGAGTAAAAAGTAAAAAAAAAAAAAAATTTACAGGTGTTCAGCACATTAAATGGCACCAAAAAGAAGTACAGCTGCCGGTACCAACAAGAAGGCAACGGCTCCATTGCCTGCATCAACTACCCTACCTGGGTACGCAGGTCCAGAAATCCGGGGACGGACACAATTTCTTGCCGTCCAAACCCGACAAAATATTGAAACGGAGAGTCCACAGCTTGCACAACAACAGGAACTCTCCCCTGACTCTCTTGCCGCATGGAGGAGTCGATCACCCACCCCGATCGAAGTCGGGTGCAACACGACGAAACTTGCTCAACAGAATCCAACTCACACAGAAGAATCAGAAGAGTTCTCTCCCCCAGTCTTTCGTGGAGCCTCATCTGTTGCCGTCATGATGACCAACACAACCAGTACAGAAGAAAGAATTTCAGAATTGGAGAACAAAATTTTGCAGCTGATCAGAGTCGTAGAGGAAAATGATCAACAGATCGCCGCTCTCAAAGGAAAGGCCCCGATCCAAATTGATCCCGAAATCCGCGAGGAGCAACCATATCCGCCCGGTTTCACTCCAGAAGCCACACCAGCCGACGTCTTCATTGCAGAAAAGCGACCATGTAGTTCTACACAGCTGCCACCCTCAAATTCTGTAACTTCGCTATCTGTTCAACAATTGCAGGAAATGATAGCTACTACGATACGCCTGTAACAAGCTACATCCTTCCAATGATCACAGATGTACGTCAAACCGTACACCAGACGGATCGAAAGTCTCAACATGCCTTTGGGCTACTAGCCGCCCAAATTTCAACAATTCGACGGACGAGGCGATCCCAAACAGCACATCGCCCACTTCGTTGAAACCTGCAACAACGCAGGGACTTACGGAGATCTCTTGGTGAAGCAGTTTGTTCGTTCACTCAGGAAGACCGCTTTCACCTGGTTTATAAATCTTGAACCAGAATCGATCGACAGTTGGGAATAGCTACAACGAGAGTTCCTCAACAGATTTTTCAGCACTCGAAGGACGGTAAGTATGATGGAGCTTACCAGCATCAAACAAAGGAAAGGAGAGCCCGTTGTCGAATACATCAACAGATGGCGTGCCCTCAGCTTGGACTGCAAAGATCGCCTGACGGAGACTTCTGCTGTAGAGATGTGCATCCAGGGAATGCATTGGGAGCTGTTATACATCCTGCAGGGTATCAAACCCCGAACCTTCGAAGAACTGGCGACCCGCGCACATGATATGGATATAAGCATCCAGACTTCCGGGGGTACGGTTCACATCCAGTTGAACCAGCAAGGGGGCCGAAGGGAGATTAAGAAACTCAACAGCTCCGGAAAAGGAAAAGAAGTGATTACTGTTGAAACCGCACCAGTAAAAGTGGGAGCTAAAGCTAAGGTAAATCCTCCAACTCAAATAACTCAGCCAAAACAACAGGAAAGGCGGAAGGTGACATTGCGAGAGTTGGAGCCAAAACAGTATCCATTCCCTGACTCAAACGTCCCCGACATTCTTGAACAACTCTTGGAGGCGAAGCTGATCGAACTCCCAGAGTGCAAGCGGCCGAATGAAAAGGATCGAGTCAGCGATCCGAGATTCTGCAAATATCACCGGATAGTAAGTCATCCAACCGAGAAGTGTTTCGTCCTGAAGGAGCTAATCATGAAGCTCAAAACCCAGAATAAAATCATTCTGGACCAGGAAGGCGTAACCTCAGCAAACCAAACCACCATCACTTCAAAACCATCAGAAGAAGTGGCACACTGTAAGGAGGAGTCGCTCAACAACAAAAAGTCGACAACAGAGAAGGTATATGAAGCTCTCCAAACCCTTCTTGCTAACCCTCAATTGTTTATAGCTTTGCAATCAACAGAAGTGTGGCAAAATCAAGTCAGCAATACTCTCCAGACCTCGGCTGAATCACAGCCATCAAATGATTCTAACTCAGCGGAGCAGCAGGCGGATCAAAATCATGTCGGATGTTACTCTGCTATCTCATTTTCAGATGAGGATCTCCTGCTGGGGTCCAAACCCCACAATCGGCCGTTGTATGTATCAGGCTATGTGAGAGAGCAGAAGGTCCGGCGTATTCTGATCGATGATGGCTCGGCAGTCAATATTATCCCAAAATCCACCATAAAGGAGCTTGGCATTGGCATTGATGAATTATCAGACAGCCGCTTGATGATTCATAGCTTTAATCAAATAGGACAGAAAGCAATTGGGATGATTCGCTTGGAGCTAACTATCAGTAATCTCATTTCTAGCACTCTATTTCACGTGATCGATGCACGTACCACATATAAGATGTTGCTAGGACGACTGTGGATTCATGGAAATGGAGTTGTGCTCTCAAGCCTGCATCAGTGCTTCAAGTACTACAATAGTGGCGTTCGAAAGGTCAATGCTGACTTAAAGCCGTTTGATGATGCTGAATCACATTTGGCAGATGCAGTCTTCTACACCGACACAGACAATCCGGAGATCGTTCCATCAAAAGCTACTTGGGCTGGGGGCATCCACAAAAAGGGAAAAGCTGTTGAAGAACTTGTCAATGCTCAACCTCATGCTCCGACAAATGAAAAGCTGCCATAGCCTGCTGAACTTCGTCCGAAGGATGTTGCATCTTCAAGCTCCACTCCAGTCCTACGCTATGTTCTGAAGTCACGACGCTCAGAAGGTCAACCCCCTTTCTCTTATTGTATTGATCCTGAACAGGAGCAAGGACATAGCCAACCCCAGACAAAAGAACTGCACAACCTGAAGGGGACTTACACTTTGCCGATACCAAAGATTGAGCCGGTTTTGCCCTCAAAACCATTAAAAGGCTTCGTCAAACCACACACGGGGGCAGTCGAAGGCGGTTCACTTCCAGAAAGAAGAACACATGAAGGATTTGATCCTAATGTATACAAGCTTTTGGCCAAGGCGGGCTATGACTTCTCAAACCCGAGCACAATGGGTATGTTGCCATCCACACATGGCACCGCTTCTCAATCATCACAGTCCCGACCTGGCTTAGGCTATTAGGAGAAGTCACCTGTGCGGATGACACTAAAGAACCAAAGCCGAGCAGCTGATGAACGTGCCATCACCACCACCACCAAACAAGACAGGCTTATCCAGTCAAACAAAGAAGGTGAAGTCAGAGGCTCTACATTTCATGTCACAATTAGCGAGGAGGCTGATTCCGACTCATCAGACGGTGAAGTAAAGGAGGCTCCCCCGGAACTTGAAGATGGTGGCCAAGCAACTGTTGATGAACTCAAGGAGGTCAATCTTTGCTCTCCAGAAGATCCTCGACCTACATTTGTAAGTGCTTTACTTACTGCAGAAGAAGAGCAAGAATATGTTCAGGTATTAAGTCAATACAGGGATGTGTTCGCATGGAGTTACAAAGAAATGCCTGGACTTGACCCAAAAATTACGGTGCATCGTCTAGCAGTAAAGAAAGGTGTTCGTTCTGTCAAGCAGCCACAACGACGGTTCCGCCCGGAACTCATTCCACAAATCGAGGAAGAGGTTAACAAGCTGATTAATGCTGGCTTCATCCGAGAGGTCACCTACCCAACGTGGATTGCCAACATAGTCCCGGTAAGAAAGAAGAATGGACATTGAGGGTATGTGTTGATTTTCGAGATCTTAATAGGGCCTGCCCGAAAGATGACTTTCCGTTGCCCATAACGGAGATCACAGTGGATGCAACAACAGGTCACGAAGCATTGTCCTTCATGGATGGTTCTTCAAGCTATAACCAAATCAGAATGGCACCAGAAGACGAGGAGTTGACAGCATTCCGTACCCCAAAAGGTATATACTGCTACAAAGTTATGCCATATGGATTAAAAAATGCTGGCGCCACTTATCAACGTGCTATGCAAAAAATTTTTGATGACATGCTGCACAAGATTGTAGAATGTTATGTTGATGACTTAGTTGTAAAGACTAAGAATCGCAAAGACCACCTCGAGGATCTCAAGATGGTGTTTGAAAGACTTCGCAGGCATCAGCTTAAAATGAACCCTCTCAAGTGTGCATTCGGTGTCACATCAGGAAAGTTTCTAGGGTTTGTGGTGCGCCATCGTGGAATCGAAGTTGATCAGTCAAAGGTTGAGGCAATTCAAAAGATGCCTGAACCTAAAAACCTGCACGAGCTGCGAAATTTACAAGGAAAGCTGGCCTACATTCGCCGTTTCATCTCCAATTTAGCTGGGGGATGTCAACCTTTCCATCGGTTGATGAAGAAGGATGTCAACTTCAAGTGGGACAAAACTTGTAGCAAAGCCTTTGAGAGCATAAAGAAGTACCTTTCCAATCCACCAGTCCTAGGAGCTCCAATTCAAGGAAAGTCATTGATTCTCTACATTGCAGCGCAGGAAAGATCTTTGGGAGCCTTGCTTGCACAGGAAAATGAGTAGGGAAAAGAGGTTACGCTGTACTACTTGAGCAAAACACTAAACGGTCCAGACCTGAGTTATTCGCCCATTGAAAAGACATGTCTAGCACTGTTCTTTGCCATTGACAAACTGAGGCACTACATGCAAGCTCACACGGTACGTCTCATTGCCAGAGCTGATCCTGTCAAATATATCTTATCTAGACCAATCTTGTCAGGACGACTTGCCAAGTAGGCAGTAATCCTACAAAGCTACGACATTGTCTACGTGCCTCAAAAAGCAGTCAAAGGACAAGCTCTAGCAGACTTCTTTGCAGATCACCCTATCCCGTTCGATTGGGAGTTCACAGATGATCTTCCAGATGAAGAGGTCTTTTATATTGAGACATTGCCACCATGGACGATATTCTTTGATGGTGCAGCAAGACGTGATGGTGCTGGTGCCAGCATAATTTTTGTCACTCCTCAACGACAAATACTACCATATGCTATCATTCTCGGTGAGTTATGTTCAAATAATGTTGCTGAATACCAGGCTTTAATCATTGGTCTTCAAATGGCTGTCGATATGAAGATTCCAACTATAGAAGTCCATAGAGATTCCCAGCTCGTCATTAACCAACTTACAGGGTTGTATGACATAAAGAAAGAGGACCTTGCGCCTTACCATCAACGTGCTCGACAGCTAATGGATGAATTTGAAAGCATCACCTTGAAGCATGTGCCTCAACGAGAAAACACTCAGGCAGACGCGTTGGCTAACTTGGCCACTTCTCTTGCAAAGTCAGAAATCCAGGCTACAGTTGTTGCCGTATGCCAGAAATGGATAATGCCACAGAAGGATGATGAAGAAACTACAGCAGCCAACGCTGTATCTGTACGTCTCGCGGAGGACGAAGATTGGCGCCAACCAATCATTGACTACCTACAGCATGGGAAGCTACCCGAGGATCGTCGTCATAAGACAGAAATTCAACAACGAGCTCCCCGCTTCATATATCTCAAGGATGCTCTGTATCAAAGATCTTTTGATGGAGTTTTGCTTCGCTGCCTAGGCAATGAAGAGGCAAAACAGGCTCTCACTGAAGCACATTCTGGTGTTTGTGGCGGACATCAATCAGGACCTAAGTTGCACTTTCAGCTCAGAAGGATGGGATACTACTGGCCAACCATGGTACGTGATTCCATTGAGTTTGCTAAAACTTGTCAAGTTTGTCAATTTCATGCCAATTACATACATCAACCACCGGAGCCACTGCATCCAACTGTCTCATCCTGGCCCTTTGAAGCTTGGGGTCTTGACTTAGTGGGGCCCTTGCCAAAGTCATCCCTGGGTCAGCTGTACATCCTCGCAGCAACCGACTACTACTCAAAATGGGCCGAAGCTATTCCACTTAGAGAGGTAAAGAAGGAGTATGTTGCCATTTTCATCCGGACTCAGCTGATCTATCGCTATGGAGTCCCTCGATTCATCATCACTGACTATGGCAAGCAGTTCTAGAACAGCTTGATTGACAAGCTCTGCGAAAAATTCAAGTTCAAGCAGTACAAGTCATCCATGTACAATGCCCCAGCAAATGGCTTGGCTGAAGCATTCAACAAGACCTTCTGCAACCTGTTGCGGAAGGTAGTCTCTAAATCCAAAAGAGATTGGCATGACAGAATTCCGGAGGCATTATGGGCGTATCGTACAACTTACCAGACTCCAACACAGGCGACGCCATACTCACTTGTCTACGGTGTCGAAGCAATACTGTCGTTGGAAACACAGATTCTATCCCTGCGCATGGCTGTTCTGGAAGGACTCACACAGGAGGAGTATGTTGACCTACGTCTGGGTGAGTTAGAAGCTCTTGATGAAAGGAGGCTCGAAGTACAACAGCAACTTGAGTGCTACCAAGCCCGGCTCACCAACACGTTCAATCGCAGGGTCCGCCCTCGATCTTTTCAAGTTGGAAACCTTGTTCTTCCAGTATGACGGCCCATCAACATAAAGCATCGGCCTGGTGACAAGCTTACTTCCAAATGGGACGGGCCATACCTAGTGCAGGCGCCCTATACTCACAACGCTTACATGCTGTCAGACCAAGAAGGCGTCCGACTCGGCCCAATCAATGGTAAATTTCTAAAACAGTATTATGTGTAAATATGTTAAAAAAACAAAAAAAAAATAAAAAAAAAGAAAAAAAAGAAGAAAAAAAATCAAAAAAATAAAAAATAAAAAAAAAATAAAAAAAAAGGTTCGGAAGTCCCGATCTGAAAGTCCAAGCGAAAATCCAAACCCGAAAATCAAAGCCCAAACACTTGAGCCCAATTCAGAAAACTCAAAGCCCAACTCAAAAGCCTGAAAACTAAGTACAGACTCAAAACCCAAACACTCAACCCAAATCCAAAAACCCAAATCCAAAACCAAAACACTCGACCCAATTCTAAAAATCCAAGTCTAGAAGCCCAAACACTCGACCCAAATCCAATCCAAAGCCCAAAACCCAAAAATTCCAAGTTCCAGACACAGTCCAGAACCCAAGTTCAGAATCCAATCCAACTCCTGGCCCGCATGAGTATAAACTGTGAACGGCCCAAAAATATAAAAGCGACGGAGGGTTTGAGTCTGAAACTGAACATCAGTCTCAACTGATCTTCACCACACACCAGACCTTTGCTCCTCTGCCACAAGAAAGATGGAACCAGTTGCAGAACCTCAAGATAAGGGAGAAGAAAAGTCACCTCGCACAAGATGGCAACCAACCATGGCACAACTGCAAATTTTGGAGGAAGTCTTCCACAACAATGGAGGTATTATGCCTAATGCATCTCAGATTTACCAACTTGTCTTACGATTGCGTCCGCTCCGGGCAATCGAAGGAAAAAATGTGTTTTATTGGTTCCAGAATCGGAGAAGCAGGAAAAAACTAGGATTGAGAGCTGCTTTTTCCAAGGAACAGTCTGTCGTTCCGATGGTAGATCCCACCAATACAACTTCGCCCTCAAATGAAGCATGTCCGAGTTCTACCACTGCAATGGTCTCTTCAGGCTATAACGATCAAAGCAGTAGCCTGTGGGAGCATGCGTACTTGTCCTGGTGGTCTTATGGAGTCAGTCAAAGGTTCATCCCTCATAGGTACTTAAGTCTAGGAGGATTTTTTCTAGCAGAAAGGAGTCATTCCGGCAAAACTTTGCCTATCTTTCCAGAAAATTCCGGCAGCATCAACCAGCCAGAAAGCGACGTCAACAGCATCGGCCCACCAGACGAGGTCGAGCTTGACTTGGAGCTGCGCCTCGGGCCCCGCTAGGACGGTCTACAAGATAAGGTGCAACGACTTTGGCAGCACACGGTAACGACTTCCGCAGCACACGGCAACGACTTCTACAACACACGTGCGCCTCCAACCTCTTGATCAAAGAACTTCTTAAGACAAATGCAGAGACTAGCTTTTTTTTTTTTTGAGAAAAAAAAGAGCTGAGGGGTGAGTGTTATAATTCGGGCATGCAGGATATATATACATACACCAAAGAATTTTTTTTTTTTAAAAGTCAAAATGAAGGTACGTAGAATCGAGTAGGGTCCTCCACGTCTCTTTCCCGCATAAGAAACAAAAGAGGCAGTGGCTGTAGCGTGTCACGAAAGTCGTTACCGTGTGCTGTAAAAGTCGTTACCGTGTGCCGCCAAAGTCGTTGCCATGTACTGCCAAAGTCGTTGCACCTTATCTTGTCAGCCGTCCTGGCGGGGCTCGAGGCGCAGCTCCAAGTCAAGCCCGGCCTCGTCCAGTGGGCCGATGATGTTGACATCGCTGGAGCCTTTCAGCTGGTTGATGTTGCTATAATATTCTGAAAAGAGAGATAAAGTTTTGCCGGAATGACTTCTTTCTGTTAGAAAAGTTCCTCCTGAACTTGAGTACTTAGGAGGGATTAACCCTTGGCTGATTCCGTAAGACCACCAGGACCAGTACACATGGTCCCATAGGCTACGGCTTTAATCGTTATAGCCTGAAGAGACCATTGCAGTGGTAGAATTTGGACCTGCTTCATTTAAGGGCGAAATTGTACCAGTGGGATCTACTATCGAAATGGCAGACTGTGCTTTGGAAAAAGCAGTTCTTAGTGCTGGTTTCTTCCTGCTTCTCCGATTCTGGAACCAATAAAACACATTTTTTCCTTCGATTGCCCAAGCGGCGCAGTCGTGAGACAAGTTGGTAAATATGAGATGTATTAGGAATAATACCTCTATTGTTGTGGAAAACTTCCTTCAAAATTTGCAGTTGTGTCATGGTTGGTTGCGACCTTGTGCATGGTGACCTTTCTTCCCTCTTGTCTTGAGGTTCTGCAACTGGTTCCATCTTTCTTGTAGCAGAGGAGTAAAGGTCTGGTATGTGGTGAAGATCGGTTGAGATTTCAGACTCAAACCCTCCGTCGCGTTTATATTTTTGGGTTGTTCACAGTTTATACTCGTGCGAGCCAGGAGTTAGATTGGATTTTGGACTTGGGTTCTGGACTTGTGTCTAGAACTTGAGATTTTTTGGGTTTTGGGTTTTGGATTGGATTTGGGTTTCTGGGCTTAGGTTTTGTGTCTGGGTTTTAAATTGGACTTGAGTTTTTGGGCTTTCTTGATTTGGGCTTTTGGATTTGGGTAGAGTGTTTGGGCTTATTGGACTTTTTGGATTTGGGTCGAGTGTTTGGTTTTTGGATTTGGACTTGGTTTTCAAGCTTTGAAGTTGGGCTTGAGTTTTTTGATTTGGGCTCAAGTGTTTGAACTTGGATTTTCGAGTTTAGACTTTTGCTTGGACTTTTAGATTGGGACTTCTGAATTTTTTTTTAATTTTTCACTTTTTGATTTTTTTTGATTTTTTTGATTTTTTTTCTTTTTTTTTTTTGGTTTTTTATTTTTTTAACATATTTATACATAATACTGTTTCAGAAATTTACCATTGATTGGGCCAATTCAGACGCCTTCTTGATCTGACAGCATGCAAGCGTTGTGAGTATAGGCCTCCTGCACTAAGTATGGCCCGTCCCATTTGAAAGTAAGCTTGTCACCAGGCCGATGCTTCATGTTGATGGGCTGTCATACTACAAGAACAAGGTTTCCAACTTGAAAAGATCGAGGGCGGACCCTGCGGTGGAACGTGTTGGTGAGCCGGGCTTGGTAGCATTGAAGTTGCTGTTGTGCTTCGAGTCTCCTTTCATCAAGGGCTTTTAACTCATCCAGACGTAAGCAAGCATTCTCCTCCTGTGTGAGTCCTTCTAGAGCAGCCATGCGCAGAGATGGAATCTGTGTTTCCAACGGTAGTAGTGCTTCGATACCGTAGATAAGTGAGTATGGCGTCGCCTGTGTTGGAGTCTGGTAAGTTGTACGATACGCCCATATGCCCATACGCCCATAAGTTGTACGATATGCCCATAGTGTCTCTTTTTGATTTAGAGACTACCTTCCGCAATAGGTTGCATAAGGTCTTGTTGAATGCTTCAGCCAAGCCGTTAGCCGGGACATTGTACATGGATGACTTGTACTGCTTAAGCTTGAACTTCTCGCAGAACTTGTCGATCAAGCTGTTGTTGAACTACTTGCCATTATCAGTGATGATGAATCGAGGGACTCCATAGCGATATATCAGCTGAGTCCGGATGAAATTGACAACATGCTCCTTTTTTACCTCTCTAAGTGGAATAGTTTCGGCCCATTTTGAGAAGTAGTATGTTGCTGCGAGGATGTAAATGTGATCCAGGGATGACTTTGGTAAGGGCCCCACTAAGTTGAGACCCCAAGTTTCAAAGGGTCAGGACGAGACAGTTGGATGCAGTGGCTCTAGTGGTTGATGTATGTAATTGGCCTGAAATTGACAAGTTTGACAGGTTTTAGCTAACTCAATGGAATCACATACCATGGTTGGCCAGTAGTATCCCATTCTTCTGAGCTGAAAGTGTAACTTAGGCCCTGATTGATGTCCTCCACAAACACTAGAATGTGCTTCAGCGAGAGCTTGTTTTGCTTCTTCATTGCCTAGGTAGCGAAGTAAAACTCCATCAAAAGACTTTCGATACAGAGCATCATTGAGATATATGAAACATGAAGCTCGTCGTTGAATTTCTGTCTTATGACGATGATCTTCGGGCAGCTTCTCATGCTGTAGGTAGTCAATGATTGGTTAGCGCCAATCCTCATCCTCTGCGAGACGTACAGATACAACGTTGGCTGCTGTAGTTTCTTCATCATCCTTCTGCGGCATTATCCATTTCTTGCATACGGCAACAATTGTGGCCTGAATTTCTGACTTTGCAAGAGAAGTGGCCATGTTAGCCAACACGTCTGCTTGAATGTTTTCTCGTCGAGGCACATGCTCCAAGGTGATGCTTTCAAATTCATCAATTAGCTATCGAGCACGTTGATGGTAAGGTGCAAGGTGCTCTTTCTTCACATCATATAGCCCTGTAAGTTGGTTGATGACGAGCTGGGAATCTCCATGGACTTCTATAATTGGAATCTTCATATCGACAGCCATTTGAAGACCAATGATTAAAGCCTGGTATTCAGCAACATTATTTGAACATAACTCACCAAGAATTATAGCATATGGTAGTATTTGTCGTTGAGGAGTGACAAAGACTATACCGACACTAGCAGCATCGCGTGTTACTGCACCATCAAAGAATATCGTCTATGGTAGCAGTGTCTCAATGTAAAATACCTCTTCATCCGAAAGATCATCTGTGAACTCCCAATCCGACGGGACAAGGTGATATGCTAGGAAATCTACTAGGGCTTGTCCCTTTACTGCTTTTTGAGGCACGTGGACAATGTCGTAACTCTGTAGGATTACTGCCCACTTGGCAAGTCGCCCTGACAAGATTGGTCTAGATAAGATATATTTGATAGGATCAGTTATGACAATAAGACGTACCGTGTGAGCTTGCATGTAGTGCCTCATCTTATCAATGACAAAGAACAGTGCTAGACATGTCTTTTCAATGGGCGAATAGCTTAGTTCTGGACCGTTTAGTGTTCTGCTCAAGTAATATAGGGCAACTTCCTTTCCATGCTCATTTTCCTGTGCAAGCAGGGTTCCCAAAGACCTTTCCTGTGGTGCAATGTAGAGAATCAATGACTTTCCTTGAATTGGAGCACGCAGAACTAGTGGATTGGAAAGGTACTTCTTTATGCTCTCGAAGGCTTTGCTGCAAGCTTCGTCCCACTCGAAGTTGACATCCTTCTTCATCAACCGATTGAAAGGTTGACATCTTCCAGCTAAGTTGGAAATAAAACGGCGAATGTAGGCCAGCTTTCCTTGTAAACTTCACAGTTCGTGCAGGTTTTTAGGTTCAGACATCTTTCGAATTGCCTCAACCTTTGACTGATCAACTTCGATTCCACGATGGCGCACCACGAACCCAAGAAATTTTCTTGATGTGACACCGAATGTACACTTGAGAGGATTCATTTTAAACTGATGCCTGCGAAGTCTTTCAAACACCGTCTTGAGATCCTCGAGGTGGTCTTTGCGCTTCTTAGTCTTTACTACTAAGTCATCAACATAACATTCTATAATCTTGTGCAGCATGTCATCAAAAATTTTTTGCATGACACGTTGATAAGTGGCGCCGACACTTTTTAATCAAAATGGCATAAATTTGTAACAGTATATACCTTTTGGGGTGCGGAATGCTGTCAATTCCTCATCTTTTGGTGTCATTCTGATTTGGTTATAGCCTGAAGAACCATGCAAGAAGGATAATGCTTCATGACCCGTTGTTGCATCGATTGTGATCTCCGTTATGGGCAACAGAAAGTCATTTTTCGGACATGGCCTGTTAAGATCTCGAAAAATCAACACATACCCTTAACTGTCCATTCTTCTTTCTTACCTGGACTATGTTGGTAATCCACGTTGGGTAGGTGACTTCTCGGATGAAGCCAATATTGATCAACTTGTTAACCTCCTCATCGATTTGTGGAATGAGTTCCGGGTAGAACCGTCGTTGTGGCTGCTTGACAGAACGAACACTCTTCTTTATTGCTAGACGATACACTGCAATTTCGGGTCAAGTCTAGACATTTCTTTGTAACTCCATGCGAATACGTCCCTGTATTTACTTAATACTTGAACATATTCTTGCTCTTCTTCTGCAGTAAGTAAAGCACTTACAAATGTAGGTCGGGGATCTTACGGAGAGCCAAGATTGACCTCCTTAAGTTCATCAACTGTTGCTTGGCCACCATTTTCAAGTTCCGGGGGAGCCTCCTTCACTTCGCCATCTGATGAGTCGGAATCAGCCTCTTTGCTAATTGTGACATGAAATGTAGAGCCCCTGACTTTATCTTCTTTGTTTGACTGGATAAGCCTGTCTTGTTTGGTGGTGATGGTAATGGCACGTGCATCAGCTGCTCGGCTTCGGCTCTTTAGCGTGATCCGCACATGTGACTTCTTCTGATAGCCTAAGCTAGGTCAGGATGTTGAAGATTGAGCAATGACGTTACTTGTGGATGGCAGTACACCCATTGTACTCGGGTTTGAGAAGTCATAGCCCTACTTAGCCAAGAGCTTGTATGCATTAGGATCAAATCCTTCATGTGTTCTTCTTTCTGGAAGTGAGCCACCTTCGACTGCCCCCATGCGTGGTCTGACGAAGCCTTTTAATGGTTTTGAGGACAAGACCGACTCAATCTTTGGTATCGGTAGATGTAAGTCTCCTTCAAGTTGTGCAGTTCTTTTGTCTGGAGTTGGTTGTGTCCTTACTCCTGTTTAGGATCAACACAATAAGAGAAAGGGGGTTGACCTTCTAGGCGTCATGACTTCGGCACATAGCGTAGGACTGGAGTGGAGCTTGAAGATGCAATATCTTTCGGACGAAGTTCAGCAAGCTGTGACAGCTTTTCATTTGTCGGAGCCTGAGGTTGAGCATTGGCAGGGTCTTCGACAGCTTTTCCCTTTTTGTGGATGCCCCCAGTCCAAGTAGCTTTTGATCAAATGATCTCCGGATTGTCTGTATCGGTGTAGAAGACTGCATCCGGTAAATGTGATTCAACATCATCAAATGGCTTTAAGTCAGCATGACCTTTTGAACGCCATCCTTGTAGTACTTGAAGCACTGATATAGACTTGATAGTACAACTCCATTTTCATGAATCCACGGTCGTCCTAGCAACATCTTATATGTGGTACGTGCATCGATCACATGAAATAGAGTGCTATAAGTGAGATTACCGATAGTTAGCTCCAAGTGACTCATCCCAATTGCTTTCTGTCATCCTTGATTAAAGCCATAAATCATCAAGCGGCTATTTGATAACTCATCAATGCCGATGTCGAGCTCCTTTATGGTGGATTTTGGGATAATATTGACTATCGAGCCATCGTTGATCAGAATACGTTGGACCTTCTGTCCTCTCACATAGCTTGATACATACAGTGGCCGATTGTGGGGTTTGGATCCCAGCAGGAGACCCTCATCTGAAAATGAGATAGCGGAGTAACATCCGACGTGATTTTGGGCCGCTTAATGCTCCGTCGAGCTGCAATTATTTGATGGTAGAGATCTAGCTAAGGTATGGAGAGTGTTGCTTACTCCGTTCTGCCACACTTCTGTTGATTGCAAAGTTGCAAACAGCTGAGGGTTAGCGAGAAGAGTTTGAAGAGCTTCATATACCTTCTCCATTGTCGACCTTTTGTCATTGAGCGGTTCCTCCATATGGTGTGTCGCCTCTTCTGATGGATTTGAAGTGATGGTGGTCTGGTTTGCCGAGGTTACGCCTTCTTGGTCCAGAATGATTTTATTTTGGCTCTTGATCTTCATGATTAGCTCCTTTAGGACAAAACATTTCTCAGTTGGATGACTTATTATGCGGTGATATTTGCAGAATCTTGGATCGCTGACTCGATCCTTTTCATTGGGGCGCTTGCATTCTAGGAGTTCGATCAGTTTCGCCTCCAAGAGTTTGTCAAGAATGTCTAGGACATCTGAGTCGGGAAATGGGTACTGTTTCTGCTCCAACTCTCGCAATGCCACCTTCCGCCTTTCCTGTTGTTTCGACTGAGTTATTTGGGTCGGAGGATTTACCTTAGCTTTATCTCCCACTTTTACTGGTGCGGCTTCAATAGTCATCACTTCTTTCCCTTTTCCTGAGCTGTTGGGTTTCTTAATCTCCCTTCTGGCTCCTTGCTGGTCCAACTGAATGGGAACCATGCTCCCGGAAGTCTAAATGCTTATCTCCATATCATGTGCGCGGGTCGCCAGTTCTTAGAAGGTTCGAGGTTTGATGCCCTGCAGGATGTATAACAGCTCCCAATGCATTCTCTGGATGCACATTTCCACAACAAGTCTCCGTCAGACGATCTTTGCAGTCCAAGCTAAGGGCACGCCATCTGTTGATGTATTCGACAACAGACTCTCCTTTACTTTGTTTGGTGCTGGTAAGCTCTATCATATTTATCGTCCTCTAAGTGGTGAAAAATCTGTTGAGGAACTCTCGTTGTAGCTGTTCCCAACTGTCGACTGATTCTAGTTCAAGATTTATGAACCAAGTGAAAGTGGTCTGCCTGAGTGAACGAACAAATTGCTTCACCAATAGATCTCCGTAAGTCCCTGCGTTGTTGCAGGTTTCAACGAAGTAAGCGATGTGCTGTTTGGGATCGCCTCGTCTGTCGAATTGTTGAAATTTGGGCGGCTGGTAGCCCAAAGGCATGTTAAGACTTTCGATCCGTCTGGTGTACGGTTTGACGTACATATGTGATCCTTGGAAGGATGTGACTTGTTGCAAGCGTATCGTATTAGCTATCATTTCCAGTAATTGTTGAACAGATAGCGAAGTTATAGAATTTGAGGGTGGCAGCTGTGTAGAACTACCTGGTTGCTTTTCTACAGTGAAGACGTCTGCTGGTGTGGCTTTTGGAGTGAAACCGGGTGGATATGGTTGCTCATTGCGGATTTCGGGATCCACTTGAATCAGGACTTTTCCTTTGATAGTGGCAATCTGTTGATCTTTTTCCTCCACGACTCTGATTAGCTGCAAAATCTTGTTCTCCAATTCTGTAATCCTTTCTTCTGTACTAGTTGTGTTGGTCATCATGACGGCAACAGATGAGGCTCCGCGAAAGACTGGGGGAGAGAGCTTTTCTGATTCCTCTGTGTGGATCTCTACAGAATGAGTTGGATTCTGTTGAGCGGGCTTTGTCGTGTTGCTCCCGTCTTCGATCAGGGTGGGTGATCGACTCCTCCATGCGGCAAGAGAGTCAGGGGAGAGATCCTATTACTGTGCGAGTTGTGGATTCTCTGTTTCGATATTCTGTCGAGTTTGGACGAAAAGAAATTGTGTCCGTCCCCAGGTTTTTGGACCTGCATACCCGGGTAGGATGATTGATGTGGGTAGTGGAGCAGTTGCTTTCTTTTTTGTGGCAGCGGTTGTACTCCTTTTTAGTACCATTTAATGTGCTGGATACCTGCTGAAATTTTTCTTTTCTTTTTTTTTTTTCCTTTTTCCTGTTTTGTCTTTTTTGTTTTCTTTTTTTTCTTTTTCTTTTTTTCTTCTTTTCTCGATTCTTTCCTTTTTCTTTTTTTTTTCTTTTTTTTTCTTTTCTTCGCTGCTTCTTTTTGATTTTTTTGTTTTTTTTTTTTAAGGAACAAGAGATAGGAGGTGAAGAGGTCTCACCTAACGTGCCAAAAAATTGTAACTGGCGTAAATCTCGAGCTTATAACAATTAGACTCGAAAATACAAAAATAAATTACAAATAAAAATTTAAAATAAAAGAAAATTTACGTGGGGTCGCTCTTCGTGATTCCTTCGATTAGTGTTTCTTTGTGACTCCTGTCAAGAGCTGCACGAGCTTGATCTTAGCAGCAATAAATTTCACAACTTTTTGTTGAGTTGGGTAGACTGAAACTGGATCTGATGTAGACGTTTGGACTGCGTTTAACAACCGCAGAGACTTTATCTGAGCCGATCTTGCTTGATTTCACCGAAGGTCGAAGGGACTTGTTCTCGGATGAGTTGTCTGGATTTTACTGAGGACCGTATAAGGTTTGATCCCAGCGGAATTTATAATATTTTGATATTTTTAGATCTATATTTTCATAAATTCAGATCTAAAGTGATCGGAGAATATAAATCAAAAAATAAACTTAGAAATGGAAACAGCAAATTTTTTGGGGCTTACACCTGAAATATCTCTTAAAAAGAAGTTAGGAGAGTATACTGCAGAGTAAAATACGTAAGAAAAGAAAAAAAAATTTTGAGAGATTTTCAAAAATTTCTTTTTCTCTCAAATTCTCTGTATTTTTTTGTTTACAGATTTGCTGAATATGTTTTGAACTGGGGGGCGATGGCTTATTTATAGGGCTCCTTTCCCATGTGAAAATCATATGGGAAAGGTAGAAAAAAAATATTTCAAATTGGCAATGCCGACATTGACTTGACTTTTTTTTTTTTTTTTCCTCTTTTTTATTTTTTTTTTCTTTTATGTTTACATGCATGTCAAAGCCGAGAGGCACTGTTAGTTACTCGATTTATGGCAATAGCATAAACTTTTCTGTGGGACTCGTTGTCGCCATTTATGGATTATTATTCCAGAGTTTTGATTTAAGTTTATTTAAAAAAAAAGGAATTAATTGTGTTTGGGCTTGTAGGCAACAAAGCTGAGGGCACAAAACATGGGCACATGAATTTATATTCACGTGCCACACATGGGCTGCAGTGAAAATAATTAAAAAAACAAAATTGTTGCAATGGCGTGTTGCAAGGTTCGCCATTTATGGCGAACTTGATCTACAATACATGGATATAATTTATCCATGTATTGCGCACTTTAAGTTTTACTGAGTTATTATATCGTGTATACCGGACTGTTATACTGTGGGATAAGTCTTAAATCAGGTTACTAACTTTTTAGTTTAACAAATTTCAGTCAATAACTTTAAAAAGGTTCAATGTATGTCACTTCCGTTAACAAAAATGCTCGATTAAGTCAATAACTTTGTTTCCATCAAAAATTTCGTTATCTGCTAACATATCATGCAACGTGGCATTGTGAGTCAGCTAATTTTGCTGACGTGGTTAAAAACTTTTCTCTCTCATAATTACTGTGGCTAAAATGGATACTTCTTTATCTTCTCTCTCGCCGTGTGATTCCACTGGTTCTGGCGGAGTCCCTTCTTCTGGTGACTAGCCTGCTCTTCCTTTCAATTGCAACGTGATAGCAAAAAAAAAGTGAAACCCAATAAAAAAGCAAAAGCAAGCTACCACTTCCGATGAAGCTAGCATCTCTTTTTATGGTGAAGCTAGTTAGAACTTTTCGATTTGGATAATTCCTCTCCCAGTTTTGGTAAATCTAGCATCTTGTATTCTAGCAACTAGCTTCCTCCTCCTTCCGAGTCCATCACGACAGCAAAGAAAAAGCAAAACCCAATGAGGCTCTTAATAAACGAAAGAAAATGAAAAAAAAAAAAACCTTCTGTCAACCACGAGGAAATTTCCCAGAGACATGGGCCTGGAGCCGCCATCCCTACAAAGCCTCCACCATCCTTGTTGTCGTCGTTGCATAATGGCAGTTGGGATTGCTTTCTTTTTCTTCTTGTTATTAGCACTGGTAGAGCCAGGAGGAAGGGCGGACGGGGCGGCGCCAGCCAGATGGGTGTCATGGAGGTGCTGAGGGGCCACTCTGAAAGTGATGACTAGAGGAAGAAAGACCCGGTGGACTGCACCGCCAACCATAAAAATGAAGAAACGAAATTTACAACTCAAAATATTAAAAAAAAAAAAATGATGATGGTAATCTAATTAGCCTAAAATTGGGTGACGAAATAAAAGGGAAACAAATGGATAATGTGTAAGGAGGGGAAGTAATTAACGGGTACCTCATTGTTAAGATCGGAGGAGAAAATGAATGACTCAGTGGACAAAGACGACAGTGGAATCCTACTTTTTGCTGACTCATAATGCCACATCACATGATATGTCAGCGGATAACGAAATTTTTGATGGAAACAAAGTTATTGACCTAGTCGGGAACTTTTGTTAACGGAAGTGACCCATATTGAACCTTTTTAAAGTTACTGACTGGGATTTGTTAAACCAAAATGTTAGTGACCTGATTTAGGACTTATCCCACTAGACTGTTGTACCATATTATTTGGGTAACATATTGTATGATATTTAGTTGAATAATAATAATAAAACAAAAGGAAATTTATATGGAGTTGGAATTTTGTTGTGGGCAATTTTATTGTATAATCCTTGTTTGAAATAGAGTTTGGTAATTAAATATTTGTCATCACAGTGGCCGTTTAATTAGCCAATAATATTCTTATGTGTTTTTAGGGATGTTTTTGTTATTTAAATTAGTGCATATAATCGTCTATCCACAGAAGGTTATTATGTGTATTAATTTGAATGAAATGGAGCTATTCTAATAGTGAACGGGTTGAGAATCCTTCAGCCCACAGGTGTTAGATTTTTTGATTATATTTATTATTATTTTAGCTTGATATTTTAAGATAATTTCAAAGTTTATTACATTCTCTACCCATAGGGGAGTTTGTAAAGATACTTTGAAATTCCTAATGATTAAATATGAATAATTGTTTTTGCCCATTATATTTACTGATTTATGCTATCACTGTTTCAGCTCCATGTATTTTTTTTCCTTAAATAATTAGTCCTTTCCAATTGAAACTCTGATTGGTGGAAATTATAAGAGATGGAAAGAGGACGTGGAGATGGTTTTTACTATGATGGATGTGGATATAGCTATTAGAGTTGATAAACCAGCTGATTTGACTAATAAGAGTACCGTTACAGAGAAAGCATATTATGAGAAGTGGGATAGAGCTAATCGTTTGGTTCTCATAATCATGAAAAGATCTGTCTCTGAGGGTTGAGGAAATTCTATTCCCAAAACTGATAATGATAAAACTTTCTTTATATCTCTCGGGAAAAGGTATATAATTTCTGGTAAGGCTGAAGCTGGTCAATTGATGAAAAAATTCATCAATATGAAGTATGATGGGATAGGTGGTGTTAGGGAATATATTCTTAAGATGGTTTCCCTTGCTTCTAGACTTGGTGAGATTGAATGCCTTGTTGCTAATCCCTTTCTTGTTAACCATGCCTTAAACTCTTTACCTCCCAAATTTGATCCATTGAAAACTTCTTACAACACCCAAAAGGAAAGCTGGGATGTAAACACTTTGATATCCATCTGTTCTCAAGAAGAGGATAGAATGAAACGTGAGGTTTCAAGGAGTGTGAATTTAGTCAATTAGTCATGTCCAAAAAAGTCTTTTCATAAGAAGAAATTTAACACCCAGGCAAAGGGTGGTCCTGAAAATAATTCTGGTCAGAAGCACATAGGTCCTAAACCTGTGACAATGAAAAGTGAATGTTGGTTCTGTAAGAAAGTTGGTCACAGGAGAAAAAACTATTTTCCCTATGAGAATTACCTCGAGAAGAAGAATAAAAAAAAGAAATCAGGTTATTCTTTTGCTTTCCTTTGCTTTGAATCCAGTTTGATAGATGTTCTTATTAATTCTTGGTGGATTGACTCTGGGGCATCTGTCTATGTTGCTAATACCTTGCAGGGGTTCAAGAGCAAGCGAAAGCCAAGTAAGGATGAAGTCAATCTATTAGTAGGGAATGGAGAATGAGTGACTGTAGACTTCATAGGAGTAGTCGAGTTAAAGTTGGATTCCAGATTTGTTTTGATTTTGAAAGACACTCTCTTTGTTTTGACTATGTGACAAAATTTGATTTCTTTGTGTAAACTTCAAAATAATGGTGTTTATTTGAGTTTCAATAAAGGATGTTATAGTCTGTTTTATGATTCTGTTGTCATTGGAGATATTTTTAGATCAGACAATTTATATAAATTGAATGTTGATTCTAAACAGTTTGATGTACTTCATGTTGTTAATGTTAGCAATGAAAGGCCTTTGTTTAAATAAACTTCATACTTTCTTTGGCACAAACGTTTGGGTCACATCTCAAAAGAAAGGATAAACAGACTAGTAAAAGAAAATGTCATCCCATGTCTTGAAACTTCTTATGAGAGTGACTGTGTTGATTGTGTTCGAGGAAAGATGACTAGGAAAACCAATAAAAATTCTACTCGTAGTAGAAAGCTCCTAGAAATAATTCACACTGATATAAGTGGTCTTCTTCAGAACACCATATGTGGAAACAAATATTTTATAGCCTTTATAGATTATTTTTCTCATTATGGTTATGTCTACCTCATAAGTGATAAATCACAATCACTTGAGAAATTTAAAATTTTTAAGGATGAGGTAGAAAAGTAATGTGGCAAATAGATTAAAATTTTGTGATCTGACCGTGGTGGTGAGTACTATGGCAGAACTGGCGAAACAGGTCAGTTCACGGGACCTTTTGCTATGTACTTGTGGGACTGTGGGATTGTTTCCCAATTTACTATGCCTGAGACTCTTGAACAAAATGGGGTGGCTGAGAGATAAAATCGCACTCTGATGGACATGGTTAGGTCCATGATGAGTAGAATCAATTTACCAACCTTTCTTTGGGGTGAAGCCTTGATAACAGCATTGTACATCCTAAATAGAGTTCCCACGAAATCAATGCCCAAACACCTTTTGAGCTCTCCAAAAGTTGGAAGCCTAGTTTAAACCATTTGAGAGTATGAGGGTGCCCTGCCGAGGTAAAAATTTATAATCTAATGACATCCAAGTTAGATCCTAAAACTACCAGGTGTTATTTTATTGGTTATCCCAGTGACTCTAAGGGCTACAGATTCTATTGTCCTACCCAAGGGACAAAGATTGTTGAAGCATTGATAGCGAGGTTCTTTGAAGATGATGTCTATGATCATGATGGCTAGCAAGATAGTGGAACTGTTTTAGATGAGGCACCTAGCATTATTCCTATACCTGTTGTTCATGAGAAAGTAGTATATCTACTTATTGATAGAGCAGCTGATGTGCAGCATCATAAGAATATTGTTAATGATTTACCTAAACTAGTGCAGGCTATTATATCTGCTCATGTTCCTGTTAGGCGTTCTGAGAGGATGAGGCGGCCTGCAATTTTAGATGATTTTGTTGTGTACTTGGGTGAAGTAGATTATGATATTGGGCAAATTTTTGATTCACTGACTTATAGTGAGACTATATCTTGTGAGATTTAATGTGGCAAACGGGTAGCTTGAGTCAAGTAATTTTGAGTTTTGGATCATTAGGATTTTGGGTCCATCAGGTTTCAAATGTTTTGGGATCCAAGATATTTGCTCTTTGATTCATTTGGCATTCAAGTTATTTGGATTTTAAATTATTTCAGTTTTGATTCAAATCAAGTTAGAGGTCATGGACATTTCAGTCAATGCAAGCTGGACTGAATGAGGTTTTAGCAAGTTAAGTCAAGTTATTTAGGTCGAGTCAATTTTTTTTACTGTAAACATTTTCTCTCCATTTCCAGGCCAATATAAAAAATTTCTCTCTTCTGACTAGTCAAGAATAAGGAATAATTTTTAATAATGTATTATTATTTTTATGCAAATAAGCAGCATCAAATAGTGATGCAAGCCTTTTTTTTTTGGGGGGGGAAGAAATAAAGTGTGATAGTCTATTAAAGAGAGGGAAAAAAATCTGAAATCAATAGATAATAAAAAATATTGTGTTAATTAAGGTTGGGAAAGTAATGTGCTATAGTATATTAAGGAAATGGAAAGAAAGTCTCAATTCAAAAGATGAGTAGAGAAATCTTGGTGTGAAATGTCTATATTAAATAAAGGCGTATTAGGAAAGTTGTTTTATAAATTTATTTTGTTATAATTTTGTTGATTAATAATAATTCAGTAAATTTTTTATTTTATCTCATTCATAATAAAAAATTTAAATTGATTAACTGATATTTGGTATATATAAACTAGTGTATATGCCAATTTAAATATAAGGAAAATAATTTTAAAAATAATTATTATTTATAAATAAAAATAAGTCAAATAAAAAATATTTTTTTAATAGAAATATCTATAAATTTAAGTTTTTATTAAAATCAATTAAAATTTCCAGTTGGTTTTAGTTTATATTAGCTCTGGTTGTTGTGGATTTTGAGTTACTAGGAATTGAGTTTCAAGTCATCTTGGGTTCGGATCATCTTGGATTTAGATAATTCAAGTTCTAGGTACTTAAAGATATGGGTTATTAGAGTTTTGAGTCCTTTCAAACACAAGTTATTTACATTTCAGGTTACTTCGATTTTAGATTCGATTTTAGATCCAATCAAATTATTGATCATTGACTGTTTGGTTAAAGAAAGTCCATACCACCAATCGTGTGGTTAAATTAGTTAAGGACTCAATTGCCAGCCTTGTGCTCGGGAGTTCGAGTCCCGCCAAAGTCATTTGGTGGAACTAAACTTATTACAAGTTCCATGGGGTCTCGATCGGTCCAATGATACTTGCCGAATACCGTGAGTTTTGCTCATTCATGGATTCGGACTAGATTGCTTGGCCTATCTTGGATAAAGAGTTTGAACAAATCTCCTTAATAGTTTTGTGGGGTACCATCTTTACTTACCCATTTAAAAAAAAAAAACAAAGAAAGTCGGAGTTGAATCTAATTTGGAACATATTAAATCAAATTAGTTGAATGGGTTCAATTTTTGTCACCTGTACTTTTGGCACCCACCTCATTTCGTGGGATACCAAGTTTGTTTGGTATTTACATTGCAACTTAATTAATGGCCATTATTTTTAGGTATTTTAACACTTACCGGACAATTTTAGCATCAACTCAAACTCAATCACTCCAAAGCTGGCAAAATATTTGTTTGGCCAATTTTTAGCTGGCAAGGGTTTGGCTGATGCTCGCCGACTGTAAAAAAGAAGAAGTGAGCAAAGAAGAAGATTGAAGAAGAAAGAGGGTGGTTGTTTCTTTTGTTTGGAAAAAAGATGTTGGGTTTTCACAAAATAACTAAAAATTGGAAAAAAAAACACCCAAATTAAATAAAGATGAAGTGGTGTGTGCTTTTTAATGAGATTTCTATAGAGCATGTTATCAAGTTCTCTATCAAAAATCTTATCAAGCTTTATATCGAGCATTTTATTGAACATTTAATGAGCTGTTCACGAATATAAACGAGCTGAATAACCTTTTTTTCAAGCTAGTCTAGTTTAATAAATGAGCCTTGAACTAAATCTCAACTATCATTCATTTACATTACCGAACAAGCTTGAACAAACTTTATCAAGCTGAACAATCAAGCTTTTATTGAGAGTATTGGTTCATTAACAGTCTTAGCTAGACTTGTGGCCAAAGGTTTTACTTAAAAGTAGGATATTAACTATCATGAGACCTTTTCTCTAGTATCTAAGAAGAATTCATTTAGGGTTATCATGACTTTAATAGTTCATTTTGATTTAGAGTTACGTCAGATAGATGTGAAAACTGCTTTCTTTAATAGGGATCGTGAGGAATGCCCTCCTTTTGAGTGAAATCTTTAGCCATAAGTCTAACCTTATACCGTTCAATATAGCCAGAAGAATCAAATGTGACACTTTTGGTAATATTCAGAAGTTTTCATGATAGTCAATATCCTCCTTTTGATAACCTTAACAGTTTTTCATTAGTTTATAGAATGTGGGATTTCTTTTGTTCAAAGTCATGAGAATTTGAAGATTTTCTTGTTTGGTTTGCATTTTCGATTTCTTTTACAATTGTAAATGAAATTTCGAACTTGTTTAATGTAATAAATTAATCTTGAAAGTTAAAGAGGAATATTGTACTAAGTCAATTGTTAAGTAAACTCACTTCTCCAGTGAGATTTAAAATCTCTCTTTTTTAAGGGAAGTAAAGTCATAGAAAGCTGTCAAATAACATCTTCTGTTCTTGCAATTAAAATAAATTTATCGGATCTGTTGGCTAATATTATCAGTGTTCCTTTTGGACTCTAAGCTTAACACCCCCGGCCATGACACTCACTATAAGTATAATTCCCCAATACTAGATGCGACTCTGATAAGGTTTAACAAAATGAGGTTGCAACTCAACTAACAGCTTCAACTTTTAGTATAATGGCAAGTGTTTAATCTTAACAAAAATCCACCAAATATTTGGACTCCATCATCTCAAATTTTCCTTATCGAAATGGCATTTAACTTTTTTTTGGGACTAGAGGGTCTTGTAATAATTTGTTTAAGTACAGTTTTGATACACCAAAGATTTGATATTTTTATTTTCGTAAAAATTATTTAACACATTGATAAGTAAATTGGTGCACAATTTTGTTTAGCAATGATTTCTTTTCATAAACGAATTGATAAACATGTTGTTTGTATAGGTCCAACTCGTTAATACCATATTAATGAATTTTGTATAGGTCCAACTCGTTAATACCATATTAATGAATTTTACACATTAAAAATTCAACTCCGCAACATTTTCCTTTTGAGTGCCTTTATGGATATATCTTGCAATTTGTCTACCCTTCCTCACAAATAACTCTCCTTTTTGGTATATAATTTTGTTTGACCGACTCTCCATTTATTCAATTTTGCTTTTCTCGCTGCATCATTGACAATCGATGCAAGACACACTAATTAGGCAGAAAAATTGTCGAGAGAAAAAAAAAAAAACAACTGTTGGAGACTTTTTCTTATTTCTAAGATCAGGAGAGCTTGTTGATGTTCTAAACTACCACAAGTGAAACATATTTATAGTAGAAAATAGGTAGGTATAAGAAGGCTGAGTAAGACCTTACACTCATCTGATATCATCGTCCAATAGTTCTCACCCCAAGCCAAAAAGATCTCAAGCGAGCCCTCCCATTGCTCTCAACCTTTCATTTTCATTTTTGGACGGTCTTTTTTTGAAGCTGGCTTTTCTTATGGTGTCACTATAGCAATCAAGATATGCTTAACCTTAAATTCTATCATGATCACTAGTCACTCACCTATGTTCTACATGTGAGCCAAGACGGGTTTATATAATACGTAAGAGAAGAAGGCAGATATAGCTTCACATATATAACATTAATTTTTAGAGCAAAATCAGAGATTAAGAAAGATGCAATCCAAATTTATTTGGACGCTAATTAAGGTTAATCAAAAACTTTTGAACATTTCCAATTATCTTGTTTTGTCTTAGGAAGAAGATTTAGTTTCTTACTAAAAAATTTTGTGAATTAAATCAGTTAGATATTTGTTCCTAATCAGTAGGATTTGTCCAGTCAATTTTATGTGTATGACAATTGTATAATACATTGTCAATATAAATCACATTACGTAACTCTCATTTTATGTGTATGAACACATGTTCTGTCAAAATGACCAAGTTGAGTTAAAGTAGCAATTAATTCTGATACCATTTTTCAAAAATTATATCAATTGTATTTGAGCAACACTCAATTTTTCTAATCTCAAAATGTCATACAGGATTACTTGACTAGCACACTAACAATCACACTCCCAGTATTTATTGACCAATCATATAATAAGCTAAGACATTCAAGTCCTTTTATAGAAGAACTTATCTAGTTAATTGGATTTTTTTTCTAATTTGTAGGATTTTTCCGCTCAATTTCTAATATGTTGGCATGGACTATTAGACCATGATTAGCAATTAGTTCTAATATCATTGTTAAATATTAATAAATAAATCGAAATATACCTATATATATATATATATATATATATATATATATATATATGCATGTTGGCCATTTTCACCTTGATTTTTATACAATTGTAGCAGCTAGAAAATAGAACAAATTCATTGTTCTAGCGACATGATGTTATTTGGGACGCAGACTTATTCTTATGACATACAAATAACGGCTTTGTATTATAATTGGTATACAATATTTCTGGCAAGGATATCTTGGAATTTTTGTGCTTTCGAATTAAAATAAACATATTTTTGATATAAGTACAACTGTTGTGAACAATTATGCGAATGGGCTATTTAGTGAAAATTTGCTAACTGACGCAACAAAATTTACTTATCTTCATTTGCGTTTTATGCTTACAAGGCAAAAATTACTCAGGTGCATGGAACTTTCAAAGCTTACGCGAAAAAGACAGGAAATACGTTTAACGCTTATGCAGAAAATTGCTCAAATCCAGTTAATAAAATTGCCACAAAGACGTTATATGTTGTCTGAACATGAGTGATGTTCTGTCACATAAGCACTTAATGCTGATTAGGATAATCAAATTTCGATACATTAGCTGCCAACTCATCACTAAACATCAATTAAATGTCACTGACTCATTCGTGTACATTTTTTAAAGGTGGTGATCGTATTTGAACGATTTTTTTATTCCTGTCTCAAATTTTGACTTTTCAATAATTATTGACTCAATAATAAACTTATTCCTACATAAGAGAAAATAAGGGACATAACAACACATATATAGCATTAATTCTTAGTGAAAAATTAGAGATTAGGAAAGTACAATCCGATTTCATTTGGAAGGGAATCTAGGTTAATAAAAAGCTTTTCAACACTCCAATTATATTGCTTTAGTTGACGGAGAGGATACCACCGAGGTGTTAGTCTAGTGGCCAGTTGGCGTACTTCCATGCTGTGGGTCCTAAGTTCGAGCTCCCGCACCTGCGCCCCCCCTAGTTGACTCATGCGAGGGATTGTTTCAGGTATAAGCAGTGATGCGCAGTATTTGAGAGCAAGCTCGGCCGCCAGGACCCCTGTTGCGGAGTTACGCTCGGCCTCATTCAGTGCTCGGTGGTGAGTCGGCCCCTTTGAAATTGTTGAACGAGACTAAAAAAAACGGAAGTTATTTAAGTCCTTACCCAAGGATCCGATAACTGCCAACCCAATAGGATCTTTTTTTTTTGTTTTTTATCAAAAAAAAAAAAGTTGATAGAAAGGATTTAGTTTCTTATTAAAATATTTTGTGAATTAATATGAATTAGATTTTTTTTCCTACTCTATAGGATTTGTCGGCTCAATTCTATCTATAAGACAATTGTACAACACGTAGTCATTAGTCAATATCAAACAAATCACGCAACTTCATTTTATGTGCATGCAAACTTGTAACATTGAAATAAACTTTTTGAGAGCAATTAGCAGCTAATTTTAATACTATTGTTCACAAATTATATCAATTGTATTGCAACAACACTCAATTCTATTAACCTCAAAATGTCATACATATACAATAAAATTATTAAAATGTCCCTTTTTTTATGAATAATTATTAAAATGTCCCTAACAGCGATTTAAATAAAACTATCTTCTCCCATAAGATTTAAAATCCCTCTTTCTTAAGGAGGACAAAGTCCTAGAAAGTTGCTAAATAACATATGTTGTACTTTCATTGTGAATAAATTCACTGAGTCCACAAAATATTTGGACTCCCTCATCTCTAATTCTCCATATCAAAATCTCTAGTTCTCCATATCAAAATGGCCTGTGACTTTGTTTTGGAACTAGAGGGTCCTGTAATATTTGTTTAGTTCAATTTTGAAATACCAAAAATTTGATGTTTTCATTTTTGCTATAATTATTTAACACTCTGACATAATGTTGTTTGGCAACAAAATCTTCTAATAAACGAATTGATAAACATGATGTTCATATAGGTCCAAATAGTTAATACCATATTGATGAATTTTATAGATTAAAAATCCAACTCCACAACATTTTGTCGCGTGTTGCTTTTCTCGCAGTAACATCGACAATCCATGCAAGCTACATCAATTAACAAGAAAAATTTATGAGACCAAAAAAGAAACCTTCCGAAGACTTTTTCTTATTTCTTAGATCAATAGAGTTTGTGTTGGTGTTTTAAATTATCACTGGTAACACATTTTATGGTAGAAAATAGGGAGATGGAAGCAAAAAGTGAGCGAGCCCTTTTTGAACCCACGTTAGGCAATAATCCTGGATCAGACTCAAATTTCTCGAACTGAGTTTGGGGTGACCATATGCCAATCAAGACCTAAACTTTGGGAAATTGAGCACAAAGGCTTGGGCCTTGATTTTCTTTTTCTTTTTTCTGTTTTTTTTTTTTAATTTTATTTTCTGAAGTAGGGAAACAACATAATCACTAGCATGAAATTCGAAAAGTGCCCAGAACTTTAAGAGATGTTGAATATTATTGCCGTGTTTTTGCACATTGGGCAGACCTTTTTTTTTTTTTTTCTTCCATAAGCCACTTTTTGATGCAGTTGTAGAGATATTCATAGCAGCAATTTAGCTTCGTAATGCCTTCCCCATCAACATATTCCTTCGGCAAATGATAAAACAAAATATATGAGGAAAACGTGTTTATATATATGATTTTGCAAGTTTTGACTCAAAGTTTAATTTCGGTAGCTATGGCAAAAATGTTACTAAATTATTATTGATATAAATATAATAATCTCTTTTCAACTAAGCAAAGGAAGAGCAATCATCAAAACTATATTACCAGAAAGACCCAACAAGGTCCATCTTTGGTCAAAGAGCCTGTTGATCGATACACTTCTTTGACGGGATTACCCAAATAACTTCTTCAGGCAGCCCTACGTCGACATATCCCATGTGGCCTTCTAGAGCTGAGTAGTTTAAAAAAAAAACAAAAAAAAAAGTTCGTGACTCGATTAAGAACATTTGTAAAAGTTTAGGGCTTTTGAAAACCTTATCCTCGTAGAAAGGACATTACAGAAAATCTTCATAGATCTTTGTGTCTCAACACAAAATTTTGAGTAATCTATAAATAACATAATACACAAGTTATTTGTCACATCAAAGACATTAAGGGGGCTTTGAACTCAGTTTTATGGTTTTCTTACGAGGACTTATTTTCGTAAGGTTTTTATATTCATGATTTTTGGTTTAAAATATGAAGCTACGCCATTAACAAAAAAATAATAATAATCAAAGACATTCTTCCTAATTGTTTCTGGACCTTACAGTTACAATTGTCAGTCCATTGAATTTTATATATGCTAGGATTAGCAAAAAGAGCTCTATTACATGTTCGGATGAATTTGTAGAAGAAAATTTTCTTAATATAATTGTATAAATTTATTGTACAACTATATTAATTACAAATACAATAAAAAAATCACTATTTTTTTGTTGTACAATAAATTCATATAATTGTAAAAAATTCTTAATTTATTATATTATAGAAATTCTTTCCACAATTTTTTTTCCAGACCTATACTTTTTTCCTATCAAAAATTTTTTGCTAACTGGTTTTTAAATCCGGTTACAATTGATACGCCGATCTGACATAATATTTTGTCTCCTTGGGTTTGTACACAGATCTTGATTGGAATCTAAGTTTTCTGAACGGGAACTTCACAAGTTCAACATCACCCTTCAAGACCACACCATAGCACAATGTATGTTGAGAATTTTTAAAAGGAGAAATATTAAGTAATAATATTTAAATAACATTAAAATAATATTAATTGTTGGATACTTAAAATTTTAAAAAATAAAAAATATATAAACTGTTAGATACAGTTAAATAAACTGTATAATTATTTTATTATCATATAAAATTAAGTCATATGGCAAAGCTCTCGCAAAATAACAGTTTATAGGCAACAGCTGGTATTGTTTGATGTAACTTGGTTCCGTTGGTTCTTTGGAGTGTTGTGTTTTCGGTTCAAAGCCAAATTCGTTTGTGCGGACTGTGTTGTGAATGTGTGTGTGACAAGTATGTGTGTCTTGTAATGTGGCTGGCAAACGAAAAAATAAAACATAAAAAGCAAATGAAAAAAGTAAAAGAAAAATTGAAAATGAAAGGAAAAAGAAAAAGTAAAAGAAATGAAAAGTTAAAAAGTAACCAAAAAAAAAAAAAAATTGTGGCCACCCCTCCATTCATTATTTTGGCCTGTTCCGTTCGGCGCACACAAACACGTGTATATACTAGATATACTAGATAAAGGATGATAACTCATATAAATGTGTAGGCAACGTTTTTGTTGTTTCACTACTGTTATGTAATACTTTTGCGGGTGTTCCTATTTTTCAAACCGAAAAATAGGAGTTTTGTACTATTTTTCTTTACTCTCATTTTCTAATAAAACTAATCTATACTGGTTAATCAAAAAAATACTAGATAAAAATGTTAAAATAAGAAAATTTAAGTTACACTTCTAATAATAATTAATTAAACTGATTTAAATTTAATTTAGATTTGAGAAAATGATGTGAATCATGTGGATAGCGTCGGACCCCATGCTTATAGAGAGAAAGTTTAAGTTTGAATTTGTGTTGAAAGAATTGAATGAAATTAAAATTGAGTAATGAATTAAATTTAAACTTTTAACTATAATTGTTATTGAGAGATGAATCCCTGATTGACTTCATAAAACCACTAGAACCAGTATATGTAACTTCACAGGCTATAGATTTGGTTGAAATAGTTTTGAAGGACCATTGCAGTAGTGGAGTTCGAAACTGCTTCATTTGAAGACGAAGTTATACCAGTGAGATTTATCATGAAAATAGCAGCGGTGATAGAAACAGACTATACTGTAAAAACAACAGCTCTCTGTGTGGCTCTCTCCCTATTTCTCTGATTCTGAAACTAGAAACACACATTTTTTTGTATAGAGAGAGTGCCATGGCATCTAACAAGTACTATTAAGGGTTACATTTTACGTCATAGCATGGTTAATTACAAGAATTTGGCTTAATTTGGAATAACTTTTTAATTAGGTCATCAAATGCTCTTTACTCAGAAAGCATTTCCAACCTCATAGGTAAGACATTGTGATGCCATGAAGCTAGGAAAAGTGAGACGCTTTAAGTTGTAGGACAACCACACAATGTTAAGAGAAAGACGTGGGCACATGTGCACTTAATTTACAAGATTTTAAAGCAATTAAAATTTATTGATATTATTATAGTAAATAATTTGTTTTTATATCATTAAAATTAAAAAGGAAAAAATAAGAAAAAACTAAACTACCCCAATTTTTAGTCCAAAGAAAGGTGAGATTTCGCCTCTCACATCTCCTCTCGTATAAACATAAGTCTTCTAATAAATAAAATAATAATACTAATAAAATAATAATGTAGACATAAATTATCAATATTTAAAAAAACTTAATAGGAGATTTCAGAAAACGATGTGACAGACAATTTGTCCAACTTTACTGGTGAAAGTGAAGTGACTAGTTTTGTGCTGGGATGTTGGGATGTTTTTTGCTGGGATGTGTTGTTCGTTTTAGCCTTTCTTAGTTTTTGTGGAATGTGGCCTAGTTTTGTGTTATTGTTGTTTGTCCAAATTGTGGGTTGTTTTTCTATGGATTTATTTGTGTTGGTGAGCTATTGCCTTTATCTATGATGGATAGACATTTAATAACTGTGTTTTTTTCTAAGTGCTCTTTTGTTTTTTCAAGAGTACTATGAATAAGATACTTGATTTAAAAAAAAAAAAACAAAGAAAGTGAAGTGACTAGCCCGGGTTAAGTCGTGTACAAAAATGAATGAATGATGTGATAGGCACAATGTCTCTGAGGATATGCAAAATAATGGTTGATAGCCAGCTGATATCAATTGTTGGATGGAATGTTGGTTCCTTTCAAGTAGGATGTGTTAGGAATCAAACTTCTTACAAACAAATAAAAAAAAATTAATTAGGACAACATGGATATTGCTTAGTATTATTGATTGGTATAAAATCATACTACTAATTTTATTTTTATTATTTTATTATCTATTAGAAGTTTTATTATGTTCTGAGCTATAAATTCTTTAGTATTAAGTACTTCTGAAAAGACCTACAAATATTATTTTTGTTAATTTGTAATTATTTTGTTAAAATGTTGTCTTTTTTGAACTATTTTTCCCTTATTTGTGGCAATATGCATGATATATTAGACAATCTCTGTACATCACAATCATGATTTTTGGTTAAATGTGGCAAACAGGCAGGTTGAGTTAAGTAATATTGAGTTTTGGACCATGAGCATTTTGGGTCCATCAGGTTTCAAATGTTTCAAGACGCAAGATATTCGCATTTTGGTTAATTTGGCATTAAGATTATTTGGATTTTAGATTATTTTAATTTTAGATCGAGTTAAGTTATAGGGCATTGGCATTTCAGTTAATGTACATCAAAATGAATTAGGTTTTAGGCAGGTTAAGTCAAGTTATTCAAGCTAAGTTAGTTTTTGTTACTATGAGCATTTCCTCTCCATTTCCAAGCTAATATAACAAATTTCTCTCTTCTTACTGGTCGAGAATAAGGAATAATTTTTAATAATGTACTATTATTTTTATGCAAATAAGCAGTACCAAATAGTGATGTAAGCTTTTTTTTTTTTTTTGGAGAAATATAGTATGATAGTGTATAAAAGAGAGAGAAAAAAAATATGAAATCAATAGATAATAAAAACTATTGTGCTAATGAAGTTGGGAAAGTAATGTGCTATAGTATATTAAGGAAATGGAAAGAAAAGTCTCAATTCAAACGATGACTAGAGATATCTTGGTTTGAAATGTTTAAATTAAATACATGCATATTAGGAAAGTAGTTTTATAAATTTATTTGGTTATAATTTTGTTGATTAATAATAATATAGTAAATTTTCAATTTTATCTCATTCGTAATAAAAAATTTAAATTGAACAACTGATATTTGGTATATACAAACCAGTGTATATGCCAATTTAAATATAAGAAAAATAATTTTAAAAATAATTATTATTTATAAATAAAAAAATAAGTCAAATAAAAAATAATTTTTTAATAGAAATATCTATAAATTTAAGTTTTTATTAAAATGAATTAAATTTTTTAGTCTATTTTAGTTTAAATTAGCTCTACTTGTTGTGGATTTCGAGTTACTGGGAATTGAGTTTCAAGTCATCTTGGATTCGGGTGATTTCAGATTCACATAATTCAAGTTTTAGGCACTTAAAGATATGGGCTATTCGAGTTTTGAGCCCTTTCAAACACAAGTTAATTGAGGTAAATATATTTTTAGTCCTGTACGTTTGTGTTTTTGTAATTGAGTGCAAAACATTTGTGTAATTTTATTTAAGTCCTAAACGTTAGTGCATCCATTTTAATTGAGTCCAAATTTTGACAAAGGTGTGGTATCATTAAATACAAGTTTGACCACATTAAAATATTACAAAAAAATAGAAATACATAATTTTAACATATTAAAGTGAATAAAAAATAGAAATATGCCAGTATGTCTAAATATATATAAATACAATTGTAAAAAAAAATTAAAAATTCAATAAATTTAAAAACAAAAAAAGAGAACAAATTAAAGAAACCCCAAAGTTAATAAAAGAAAATTATTAATTTTTTTAAAATGTTTTCAAAATTATTAAGAATTGAAAAAATAAGTAAAAGAAAATGTAAAAAAATTAATTTCTCTCCCCTTGTCCTCCGTCCTCGCTTTCTCCTTCCTCTTTCTTTCATCCCTCATCTCCCTCTTTTTTCCTTCATCCCTTTCTCTCTCCTCATCATCTTCCTTTTCCTCCCTTTCTTTTATATTTTTGTGAAAAAAAAGACTATTGTATTATATGAACAGAGAATTGGATCTTCATTCACACAAACCATGAAGTTATATAACGAAAAGAGAGAAAGGGAGGAAGGAAAAGCAAGATAGGAACCAAATATAGGTATGGAGACAGAAAGAGATGAGAGAGGAGAGAGAAGGGAATCAAGAAGAGAGAATGAATTTTTTTAAATTTTCTTGTATCTTTTTTTATTTTTTTAATTGTTAATAATTTTAAAAATATTTTAACAAATCAATAATTTTTTTATAAGCCAAAATTTATAATTTTCTTTTAACATTTTTTCCTATTAAATTGTTAAGAAATTCTACCCAAAAAAAACTATTTCATATGTCACATCATCATCTTTTGATGACGTGACATATTGAGTGGCATAATTAATATGACGTGATATGCCATTGGAATATTTTTTTACTTATAATTAATATAACATGATACGTCATCATATTTTAATGACATGACATGTTGAAGTGGCATAAATAATTTAAAGTGGCATGTGGTTGGATGCTATGTATGCGTAGTCAATGGAAAAAGTAAAGAATGAGTATGAATTGCAAAGCACGTAGGCGGTGGTGGTGGTTGCAATGATGGTGATGAACTGAAACGATGGTGATGAACTAAACTGGTGGTGGTGGTGTTTTTGCTTATTTGTAGTTTCTTTAATTTTTTTCTTTTTTTTGTTTTTAACTTTATTGAAATTTTATGTTTTTTTTTTGTGTTTTTTCACAATTGTATTTACATATATTAGTTAAAATGGCGTATTTTTTTATTCACCTTAATATGTTAAGTTTCTAATTTTTCTTGATAAAAAAATGCAGTCAAAGTTGGATTTAATGGTCTAATAGCCCTCCATCTAAATTTGGACTTGATTGAAATGAATGTACTAACATTTAGAACGTAAATAAAACAACTCTAATGTTTAATACTCAATTAAAAAAATGCAAATGTATAGGACTAAAAATGTGCTTATCCCCAAGTTATTTACATTCAAGGTTGTTTCAATTTTAAATCCAATCAAATTATTGATCATTGACTATTTCGTGAAAGAAAGTCCATAACACCAATTGTGTAGGTCAATTAGTTAGAGGCTCAACTATCGTCCTTGTGGTTAGGAGTTTGAGTTTCACTAAAGTCATTTGGTGGGACTAAACTTATTTTGAACTCCACGAGGTCTCGATCAGTCCATCTATGCTTGCTAGGCACCATGAGTTTTGTTCATTTGCGGGTTCAGTGTAAATTGCCTAACTTACCTTGGATAAAGGGTTCCAACAAATTTCCTTAACAGATTTGTAGGTACCACCTTTACTTATCCATTTCTAATACAAAAAAAAAAAAAAAAGTCTGTCTTGAATCTAGTTTGCAACATATTAAATCAAATTATTTGAATGGGTTCAATGTTTGTTACCTATACTTTTGGCACCCACCTCATTTTGTGGGCTACCATTTTTTTTTGTTTTTTTTTATCCGAGAGCATTACTTAACAAAAGAATTGCAAAGTTAACAATATAAAAGGAAACAAAACACTAGAACAACTATTCTCCCTTTGGTAAGCCAACACCAAACCTGTCCGCATTCAAAAGCTCATAGATACCAAATGGTGGCTCTTCCCAAAAACAGAAGTCTTCCTCACTGAGGACGCCGATGTTAGCCAGAAAATTGGCACAGTAATTCCCCTCTCTAAGAGTATGCTTGAGGCGACAGTCCCATGGAAGCTGAAGAAGATGCTGGTGCTCAAATATTAAAGGCCATTATTTTTAGTTATCTTAACATTTACGGGTCAATTTAGCATTAACTCAAACTCGATCACTCCAAGGGTGGCCAAATATTTGTTTGGTCAATTTACAGTTGGCAACGGTGGCAGTTGATGCCAGCCAGCTGTAGAAAAGAAGAAGAATGAGCAAAGAAGAAGATCTAAGAAGAAAAAGGGCAGCTGCTTCTTTTGTTTGGAAAAAAGATGTAGGGTTTTCAAAAGATAGTTTATATATGTTTCAACTAAAAATTGAAAATAAAAACACCCAAATTAAATAAAGACAAAGTGGTGTGTGGATTATAATGAGATTTCTATAAAGCATATTATCAAGCTCTCTATAGAACATCTTATCAAGTTTTATACCGAGCATCTTATTGAACATTTAACAAGTTGTTCACAAACATAAACAAGCTGAACAACCTCTTGTTCAAGCTAGTCTTGTTTAGTAAACGAGCCTTGAACTCAATCTCGAGTATCGTTCATTTATGTTACCAATTAAGCTCAAATGAACTTTTATCGAGTCAAACAATCAAGGTCTTATTGAGAGTATTGATTTGTTAATAGCCCTAGCTAGACTTGTGGCCAAAGGTTTCACTCAAAAGGAAGACATTAACTATCATGAGACTTTCTCTCTAGTATCTAAGAAGAATTCATTTAGGGTTATCATGACTTTAATAGTTCATTTTGATTTAGAGCTACATCAAATGGGTGTGAAAACTACTTTCTTGAATGGGGATCGTGAGGAATACACTCCTTTTTAGTGAAATCTTTGGCCATAAGTCTAGCCTTGTATCGCTCAATATTGCTAGAAGAATCAAATGGGACATTTTTTTTATAATATTTAGAACTTTTCATGATAGTCAATGTCCTCCTTTTGATAACCCTAATAGTTTTTTTATAAGTTTATAGAATGTGGAATTTCTTTTTTCAAAGTCATGAAAATTTGAAGATTTTCTTGTTTGGTTTGCATTTTCGATTTCTTTTACAATTGTAAATGAAATTTCAAACTTGCTTCATGCAATAAATTAATTCTGAAAGTTAAAGAGAAATATTGTACTAAGTCAATTGTTAAGTAAACTCACTTCTCCCATGAGATTTAAAATCTCTCTCTTTTAAGGGAAGCAAAGTCATAGAAAACTGTTGAATAACATCTTCTGTCCTTTCAATTTAAATAAATTTATCAAATCTATTGGCTAATATTATCATCTTTCCTTTTGGACTTTAGGCTTAATACCTCGGCTCATGACACTTGTTATAAGTATAGCCCCTCAATCCTAGATGCAACTCTAAGAAGGTTTAAGAAAATAAAGTTGCAACTCAACCTGTAGTTTAAACTTTTAGTATGACGGCAAGTGTTTAATCCTAATAGAATCCACTAAATATTTGGACTCTGTCATCTCAAATTCTCCACATCGAAATGGCGTATGACTTTGTTGTAGGACTAGAGGGTCTTGTAATAATTTGTTTAAGTACAGTTTTGATACACAAAAGATTTGGTGTTTTTACTTTTGCAACAATTATTTAACGATAAGTAAACTGGTATACAATTTTGTTTGGCAATGATTTCTCTTCATAAATGAATTGATAAACATGTTGTTTGTATAGGTCGAACTCGTTAATTCCATCTTGATGAATTTTATACTTTAAAAATTCAACTCTACAACATTTTCCTTTTGAGTGCCTTTATGTATATATCTTGCAATTTGCCTACCCTTCCTCACAAATAACTCTCCTGTTTGGTATACAATTTTGCTTGGCCGGCTCTCCATTTCTTGAATCCTGCTTTTCTCGCTGCATCATTAACAATCCATGCAAGACACACTAATTAGGCAGAAAATTTTACGAGACAAAAAAAAAAAAAGAAAACCACTGGAGACTTTTTCTTATTTCTTAGATCAGGAGAGCTTGTTGATGTTCTAAACTACCGCAAGTGAAACATATTTATAGTAGAAAATAGGAAGATCTAAGAAGGTTGAGCGAGTCCTTCCACTCATCTGATATCATCATCCAATAGTTCTCACTCCAAGTCAAAAAGATCTTGAGCGAGCCTTCCCAGTGCTCTCAACCTTTCATTTTCATTTTTGGACGGTCTTTTTTTGAAGCTGGCTTTTCTTTTGGTGTCACTATAGCAATCAAGGTATGCTTAACCTTAAATTCTATCATGATCCACTAGTCACTCACGCATTCTCTCGTTTTCTTTTTCGCGACTTTAGATGGTCAAATGAATCACCTATGTTCTACAAGTGAGCCAATATGGGTTTATATAATACATAAGAGAAGAAGGCGGACATAACCTCACATTTATAACATAATTTTTAAAGCAAAATTAAGCATTGAGAAAGCTCCAATCCGAATTTATTTGGAAGCTAATTACAGTTAACAAAAAACTTATTCAACATTTCCAATTATGTTGTTTTGTTTTAGGAAGAGGATTTAGTTTCTTACTAAAAAATTTTGTGAATTAATATCAGTTAGCTTTTTGGTCCTAATCGGTAAGATTTGTCTTGTCAATTTGATGTGTACGACAATTGTACAATACATTGTCCATATAAAACACATCACGTAACTATCATTTTATGTGCATGAACACATGTACTGTCAAAATGACCAATTTGAGTTAAAGTAGTAACTAATTCTGATATCATTATTCTCAAATTATATTAATTATATTTGAGCAACACTCAATTATGCTAATCTCAAAATGTCATACAGGATTAATTAACGACCACACTAACAATTACACTCCTAGTATTTATTGACCAATCATATAATAAGCTAAAACGTTCAAGTCCTCATATACTAGAACTTATCTAATTAATTGGATTTTTTTTTCCTAATCTGTAGGATTTTCCCTCAAAATTTCTAATATGATGGCATGAACTATTAGAGCATGATTAGCAATTAGTTCTAATATCACTGTTAAATTTTAACGAGTAAATCAATATATATATATATATATACATGTTAGCGATTTTTACCTTCATTTTTATACAATTTTAGCAGCGAGAAAATAAAACAAATTCATTGTTGTAGCAACATGATGTTATTTGAGACGCAAACTTATTCTTTTTGCATACAAATAATGGCTTTGTATTATACATAGTATACAATATTTTTGGAATTTTTGCTACAATTATTTAACACATTTGATAAACAAATTAGCATACAATATTTTTTCTTTAAAATAAATTAGTATACAATATTTCTGATAAGGATATCTTGGAATTTTTGTGCTTTCAAATTGAAATAAAATTGTTTTCATATAAGTACGACTGATGTGAACAATTATTTGAATGGACTGTTAAGTGAAAATTTGGTAACTGACGTGGCAAATTTACTTATCTTTATTTGCATTTTACGCTTACATGACAAAAATTACTCAGGTGCATGCAACTTTCAAAGCGTACGTGAAAAAGACAAGAAATACGTTTAACGCTTACGTGGAAAAATTCTCAAATTCAGTCAATAAAATTGCTACAAAGACATTAAATGTTGTTTAAACATGAGTGATGTTCTATCACATAAGCACTCAAATTTCGATACATCAGCTAACTCATCACTAAACAGCAATTAAATGTCACCGGCCCATTCGTATACATTTCTTAACGGTGGTAACTGTATTTGAACGAATTTTTTTATTACTGTTCCAAATTTTGACTTTCTAATAATTACTGATTCAATAAAAAACTTATTCCTACATAAGAGAAAATAAGGGACATAACAAAACATATGTAGCATTAATTCCTAGAGAAAAATTAGAGATTGGGAAAGGTGCAATCCGATTTCATTTGGAAGGTAATCTAGGTTAATAAAAGACTTTTCAACGCTCCAATTATATTGCTTTAATTGATGGAAAGGATTTAGTTTCTCATTAAAACATTTTGCGAATTAATATGAATTAGATTTTTTTTCCTACTCTATAGGATTTGTCAGCACAATTTTATGTATAAGACAATTGTATAACACGTAGTCATTAGTGAATATCAAATGCATCACGTAACTTCATTTTATGTGCATGCACACTTGTAACATTGGAATGAACTAACTGAGAACAATTGGCAATTAGTTCTGATACTATTGTTTGTAAATTATATCAATTATATTGGGACAACACTCAAATTTATTAAACTCAAAATGTCATACATATATAATAAATTTTTTTAAAATCCCTAACAGTGATTTAAATAAAACTCACTTCTCCCATGAGATTTAAAATCCCTCTTTCTTAAGAAGGGCAAAGAAATGGAGATGAGGGGCTATGATGTTGCTGTTGCGGATGGAGCTGGTTTTAATGTTCTCGCCACATGGAAGCTTTGATCTATAAAATGTTCTTGGGTGGGGGGTAGTGTTTGTAGGTTATTTGGTTTGTTTGATCTTGGTGGAAGAAGGGAAATCAGTAGGTCGAACTTTGTGGGTCAAGTTGGGTAAGCTGTTATTTGCCATGTAGGCATAAATTGCTAATTGTGTGTGTTATGTTTGCGTCTACGTCATCATCTCGTGGCTATTTTTGAAAAAGTAAAAGATTCTAACCCTTTCACGAACGATTTTTTGTTGTTACCGACCTTAAATAGACGAGTTTTTAGTTATTGACCCATAAATAGACAATTGAAATGTTTGTGATCAGAACGTAAACTTATCCCAGAAAGTTTACTATACATTGTCAATATCAAACACATTACATAACTCTCTTTTTATGCGCTTGGACACATGTAACATTGGAATGGAATGTTTGAGTGCAATTAGCAGTTACTTCTAATACCATTATTCACATATTATATCAATTATATTTGAACAACACTCAATTATGTAATATCTAAATGATACAGAGAATCAGTTGAAAAGCACACTAACAATCACACTTGTGGTATTTATTGACCAATCATATAATAAGCAAAGATTAGAAAAAAAGAAAAAAAAAAAACTTTCATTTTGGCGTTCCTCTCTCTTTTTGAAGCTGGCTTTTCCTTGTGGTATCACCATGCCAAACAAGACATGATTAACCTTATATTCTGCCATGACAACCAGTCACTCACATGTTCTCTGGTTTTTTTTCCCCAAGTTTGGATGGTCAGGTGAATCACTTATATTCTACATCTGAGCCAATATGGGGTTTATATAATACATAAGAGATGAAAATGGACATAACACCACATATGACTTTCATACTTAGAGCAAAATAAGAGATTGAGATAGGTGCAATGCAAATTTATTTGGAATCTAATTAAGGCTAATAAAAAAAACTTTTGAACATTTACAATTATCTTGGTTTGTTTTATGGAGAGATTTAGTTTCTTACTTAAACATTGTGTGAATTAATTAGATTTCTTTTCCTAATCAGTGGGTTTTCTCTAATGAATTTTATGTGTACGACATTTGTACTATACATTGTCAATATCAAACATATCTCGTAACTCTCATTTTATGTATTTGCACACTATAATATTAGAATGGACTGTTTAAGTGCAATTAGAATTTAGTTTTGATAACATTGTTCACAAATTATATCAATAATTATATGTGAGCAATATTCAATTTTATTAATCTCAAAATGCTTTATAGAATCAATTGACCAGCACGCTAACAATCACACTCAGTATTTATTGACCAATCATATAATAAGCTAAGACATGTAAGTCCTTATACACTAGACTTTGTCTAGTTAATTGGATTTATTTTTCCTAATCTATAGGATTTTTCCGCTCCATTTCGTGTGTTCAAAAATTGTACTAGATGTTTTCAATATCAAACACATCACCCCACTCTCATTTGATATACCTGCACACTGCTAACATGATGGTATAAGCTATCTGAGCATATTTAGTAATTTGTTCTGATATTACTGTTAAGTGTTAATAACTTCAAATGAAATTATACTTCAGCAACACTCAGTTATATTAATCTCAAAGCCCCACATACTTGTTCCAAAAAAAAAAATTACACATTTAATTGAGAAGCAAACTAACAATATGAACATTAGGTCACACTAATAACATCTCTTAATTAGTCATATTCATAATATTTATTGACCAACAACAAAATAAATTGAGATGTTCAAGTGCTCATATATTTGATCAAATCTAAGTCCTAATTGACCTTGGATAATATATAATAACAAGGAATCAATGAAATGAATCCCAGAGAATACAAAAAGTATATAAAGATTAAATTATAAAAGAATTTTAGGGTTTTCTCTCCCTACTGAAAGTCTCTCCCCCTTCCCACTTCCCAGCACTTCAGTGGAGGAAAACCCATTTGATCAATAAAAATTGAAAAGTCTAAATCTAGGTCAATAATAACAAAAAATATATATATCCAAATAAAGTCACCTACTTTAAAAAAAGTAAGTGAATGGGTCACTAATATCAAATTGTTATTAAGTAAAAAGTCAATAACTAACATGGCAAAATTTACTTATCCTTGTTAACATTTTACAATTACGTGCCAAAAATTACTTAGGTACAGATAACATTTAAACCCTACACAACAAAGATAAGAAATAATTCTAATGCTTACATGTAAAAGTCACTCAAGTGCAATCAATAAGATTGCCACAAAGACGTTAAATATTATCTGAATTTGAGTATTTTTTGTCCCATAAGTATACAATGCTGACTAGGATAATCGAATTTCATTTCGTCAACTACCAACTCATCACTGAACCGCAATTTAATATTATTAAGTCATTCATGTATTTTTTTTTTTTAAGGCAGGTGATTTTATTTAAACGAATACCTACATTTAGAATTTCAAATAATTACTGACCCAATAATAAACTTATCACTATATAAGAAAAGACAAGGGACATAACAACACGTATATAACATTAATTCCTAGAGCAAAATTAGAGATTAGGAAAGGTGCAATCCGATTTCATTTGGAAGGTAATTTAGGTTAAGAAAAAAACTTTTCAATATTCCAATTATCTTGTTTTGGTTAACCAATTCGTTTCTTACTAAAACATTTTGTGAATAGGTATCAATTAGATTTTGTTTCCTATTTTATAGGATTTGTCAGCTCAATTTTATCTATACGAACGTTGTCAATATCAAACACATCATGTTACTTCATTTTGTGTGCTTGCACACTTGTAACATTGGAATGGACTATTTGAAAGAAATTAGCAATTAGTTTGATACCATTATTTGTAAATTATATCAATTATATTGGCGCAACTCTCGATTATATTAAACTCAAAATGCCATACAAAATTAACTGAGAATAACACTAACAATTACAATCATTGTATTTTTTGACAAAATCACATAATAAGCTAAGTCCTTCAAGTCTCTATATAATAGAACATATCTAGTTAATTAGATTTTTTTTATCCAAATCCGCATGATTTGTCTGTTCAATTTTATGTGTAGGGCAATTGTAATTGTCAATATGACACTTAATTCTTATTTTATGTACTTGCACACTTATAACTTGATGGATTGAACTATTGGAGCACAATTAGCAATTAGTTCTGGTATTACTTTTAACGAATTATATCAAATTGTACTTGAGTAATACTCAATTATTTTAATCTCCAAACACCATGCACAATTAACTGAGAAGCTTAGTAACAATATGAACATCATGCTACTCTAATAACATCTCTAGACTAGTCACTTTCATAGTATTCATTGACCAACAATATAACAAACTGAAGGTTTCAGGTCCTTATATACTTGACTAAATCAAGTCTTGATTGACTTCTGAGTTTGGTCGACTAGGCAAAATTCTCAGCTAAAATCTTGTTTTCTAAATTCTGTGTCATTGGCTGACCACTACACCTCGAAGATATCCTTATTGCACAACAATAACGCCTTTATATCATAAGTGGCCATTGATTTTGTTATTGCAGTTTATGAACTCCTAAAACCGCATATAAGCCATCAAATGTAGTTTACCTAACGTAAAAACTCTATTCAAATATTTCTCAACAATTTTGGTAATTTATGTTTGCTTTTGGCCTAATTGATAAGGTTAAGTAGATTGGAAATTTCACTTATACCCTAAAAGAATTTAACAAATTTATAGAATGTGGAAATTCTTTTTTTCAAATTAAGTCATGAGAATTTGAAAATTTTTCTTGTTTTGTTTACATTTTCAATTTGTTATAGAATTATAAATGAAGTTTGAAACTTGCTTCAAGTAATAAATTAATCTTTGAAAGGTAAAGGGCAATATTGCACAAATAAAATTGTTACAATGTCCCCAAAAGAGATTTAAGAAAAACTCGTTTCTCCCATGAGATTTAAAATCCCTTTTTTTTAAGGAGGCAAAGTCATAGAAAGTTGCTAATTAAATAGCATCTTTTGTCCTTTCATTTTGAATAAATTCACCAGAGTCCATTCTCCCATGAGATTTAAAATCCCTTTTTTTTAAGGAGGCAAAGTCATAGAAAGTTGCTAATTAAATAGCATCTTTTGTCCTTTCATTTTGAATAAATTCACCAGAGTCCACAAAATATTTGGACTCCCTCGTCTCAAATTCTCCACATTAAAATGGCCAGTAACTTTGTTTTGGGACTAGGAGGTCCTGTGATAATTTGTTTAGTTCAATTTTGATACACCAAAAATTGGATGTCTTTTTTTTTTTGTTACGATTATTGAACACTTTGATAAGTAAATTTGTACACAATTTTGTTTGGAAAAGATAACTTTTGATAAAAGAATCGAAAAGCATGTTGTTCATCTAGGCCTAACTCGTTTAAACCATAGTGATGAATTTTATACATTAAAAATCCAATTCCACAACATATTCCTTTTTGAGGTCTTTTTAGTATCCAATTTTGTTTGGCTGGCTTTCCTTTTCTCCAACGTGGCTTTTCTCGCAGTATCACTGACAATCCATGCAAGCTACACTAATTTGCCAGAAAAATTTATTTGACAAAAAAAAAAACGCAAAAACCCTCTGAAGAATTTTTTTAATTTCTTAGATCAGTAGAGTTTGTGTTGGTGTTCTAAAGTACCACAAATGAAACATCACATAGTACAAAATAGGAAGATCGAACAAGGTTGAGCGAGGCCTTTCATTTCTTTGATATTGGCATCCAAGTCGTGATTACAAGTCATTGTCCAAACAATTTTGAACCAAGATCCCACATCAGGGGATGCATCTGTGGGTTCCACATGGAAGCGAGGACCCCTTTGGCAACAATCCTGGACCACTCGGGCTCCCAAACTTTTTCCTCTTTAAGCTTGGTTAGAGAGTTCGATGGATCTGTTTTGAGGATCTGTTCCGATATGTTGGAAAAAGTAACTAACTGTCAATTTTTGATAACTGTCATGATAAAAAGGGCAACAAAATATTGAAATATAAATTATCGCTTTATTTCTTCTTACTCCTTTTATCATAACAGTTACAAAAAGTTGACATTTAGTTACTCTTTTCAAATACTATCACTATATTTTTTTTTTCTTTTTTATCATAATAGTTATAAAAAGTTGACAGTTGATTACTCTTTTCAAACATCTCTAAACAAAAATCGAGACACGCATCTTGAGCTCTCAAACTAGAATGGCATTCATTTTGCTTTTTGATCTCTCTTTTTTTTAAGCTAGCTTTTCCAAGCGGTAGTCCTATTACAATCAAGACAGGATTAACCATTTTTCGCGTCATGATCACCATTTACCAATCACTCATTGTTTTCTCACTTTTCTTTCCAAACTTTTGGTTGTCAAGTCTATCACTCGTATTTTATAACTGAGCCAAGGCGGGGTTTACATATACAGTACACAAGATAGGGGAAGGGACTTAGAGAAACAATTCGAAATTGGGAAATGTACAACCGAAACACATTTAGTTTAATAACAAATTTGTGAACATTCCCATTAATCTTGTTTTATTTTAGAAAGAGTGTTTGGGTTTCTTACCAAAAGATTTTGCGAATTTAAGTTCATTAAATTGGTCGAATTGTGCAGGATTTGTTTCTCAATTTTATGGTACGACGACTGCACTATCTTTTAAGAAGGGTACTCCAACTGTACTATATTTTTTTAATAAATAGGTTACGACAATTATACTATACATTGTTGGTGCCAAATACACCGCTAACTCTCATTTTATGTGCATTGCATGCTTGTAAAGCAACGGGAAGGACAATGAGTTGACAACTTATAGTTCAAAGTTTGAACTTGAAAATTTGTCATATTTCATACCATAAAGTGCTTTGGAATAAAAAAGTTGTTGCATCAACTTTACTGATTTGCCCCAGTATTCATTATATTTCTTATTAGCATCAACTTTGTTCTTACTTATAGTACTATTTCTTAATACTTTTTAGTTATAAAAATAGAATAATCCAAATTCTAGGAAAACTGCCTAGGCTTACCTAGGTGGCCAGGTGCCTTTCAGTAGGGGACAGCCGAATAGGTCGGGAGTTCAACTTTTAACCCCTTTCAAAGAAACCTCAATTGTGGGATTTGGAGGTTTTGCTTCCTTGTACTCTTGTGACGTCTTTAAACTCATTACTTACCATTTTCACTCGCACTTAATAAGTTAACTGCTGATTATTACTATAATAAAAAAAATAGTTCTTATATATTCCTCTAATTTATGAAAAATAACAAAGTATCTGAGAAATATTTGACTTTTCACTTAATGCCAGATTCCTCTAATTTTTGCTCTTGTTTCTCCTAGAATCATATTGTTATAACTTTATTGCTATGAAATCGAAAATTTTCATACCAAATGACTTTTTAATTATTATAGTGGCATTTGTGAATCACACGTGTAGACTATGAATCCTCATAGGTTAAATCTATGTTATTTGAGAAAGAGAAAGTAATATGAGAAAAATGACATTGTTAGACGATTGGGCTGGTTCCAAGCTCTCGAACTTTGCTAATTTTGATTTTTGCATCAAAAAATTATTGATGTTTTTTTTTTTTTTGTTTAAAATGAAACAATGCTGATTAAAGCTTTAAAAACCTCGTTTTTTTGCCTTTCTTTTTTGTTTGGCAACTTTGTATTTCTTTTTCTTTTTTTTTTTTGCTACAAGGGAGCCGAAAGGTTAAAATTTTAAAACAATGTTACTAAGACTTGAACACATGACTTAGAAGTCTTAACAAAGTGTCTCAAGCAGTTATTTTGTTTTTAATTGCAACATTTACTGCAGTCTGGTTACCCTACCATTTGGTGTAACTATCTTGACGAATTTAACAAAAATATATAACGAGAATGTACTTAAAGAACATAAATAGACAGTGGCAAAAATCTTAAATTGGTCCCTAAAATTTAGGCTAAGTTTAATTGTTTGTCAAAATTTATCCCAACGTTTACGCGATTGAATAATTGGGCCATTTCTCTTAACATAAACGTTAACCTTGTTGATGTGTGCATCATCCACCGGCCATATGAGCATATGTCATTCCAATTGCATGTCACATAGTTAAAAATATGATGACATAGTAACTCTAAATTTCATTTCAATTTATTAAAATCTATTTTTTCTATTTAAAAACAAGAAAAATTCTAACTAGGCGGCCACGTGACTGTCACGTGGAATTGATGTATCTTCGACAAAAGAAAGGAAAGAAGTAAACAAACATGTAAATAGTGAATTACTTACTAACTTACTGGCAAATAGACATTCACTTTATTTGTACAAACTTTACGACACACCAAATATATAAGAGTACGAGATTTTATACAAAAATGAGTGATAAAACCCTCTTTTCCTCTTGATATATTTCTCACAAACTCATATGCATATGGTACCAAACCAACACAAAATATCACAACAAACATACGTCTGTAACACATAAATGATATCATCAAATTAGTGTCTCTCGATACCACAAATTGTTATAACTTCCCCTACAAATAAAACCCACATTTATATATATATATGGAAGAGCTCAACGAAAAAGAGAGAGAGAGAGAGAGACAAATAAATATATGAGCAAATTTCCAACATTAATGAATAATTTTTTCTCTTTAAGTTATTTCTTTCTCTCCCTCTATGCTTTCTTTGTCTTTACTCCACACAAAGATCCAGGCACTCACACAAAAACTCAATTTGGATTTGACCCGAACAATTCTCTTCCTCAAACCCAAATGGAGAAATCTTTATAACCTTCCAGTGAGAGTCAGGCGAGGCAATAACAAAATGTAAAATTCATTTAAAATTGTCATCACCAAGTGAGATGGGATATTGTAGACTCCAAATGAAGAATTAATTTTTTTAAAATATCAAAGCCGTCTGAATTTTTTTTCTTGATCTGCTATTACGAACTAAAACATTTTTACTTTCCAAAGGACACCTTGACTACAACAAAAACTGATTTTGCATCTGAATTTCTTGATAACAAAATTTGTGGATGTCATATTTGAATCCCTTAAATATGAAACCTTAACTCTGAATTATTTTGTCGAACCATAGACTTTGATACCACCATTAGGAAATTCTCCGTTGCTCACCAAAAGCTCTGGTATCACTGTTGGGTCATGGAAACGTGGAAACGAATACCAACAAAAATAAAGAAGTGCAAGGAAAAGAAAATAGACATACAGATATAACGTAGTTCGGCTCAAAGTTTATGTCTACAGGCGAAGACAAATCAGAATTATTTATTGACAAAACAAACAAAGAAATTACAGTATCTCACGAAAGACTCACTATATCCGAAAATCAATTACACCCAAATAAACACTCACTTCATTTGTACAAACTTCACGACACACTAAATATATAAGAGTACAAAACTTGATACATGAATGGGTGACAAAAGTCTCTCTCTTGATATATTTCTAACAAACCCATCTACACTCAGTATCAAACCAACATAGGATATCACAATAACATACGCCTGTAACACATAAATGTCATCCTCAAACTAGTAATTTTCGGTACCACAAAATGGTACAAGTCTCCCAACAAACAAAACTCATATATATATATATATGGAAGAGCAAAAGAAAAAAAAATTACACAAATAAATATATAAGCAGATTGCTAACATTAATGAATCATTTTTCATTTTCAATCATTTTTTCTTTTTTTGAACGACAAAAAATTTTTATTCATGGTTTCCAATCAACAAAATGCGAATATCAGATAGCTGCATACTTTTAACAGAGGGTTTCCATAAGCAACAAAGCTTGTCGCTGCTGTGACCATTGATGCTGTCATTAAAATGGCAGAACAAGTCATGGATAGGCCCGAGGATCATAAAGAACCTGAATGGGAAAACGGATGGTATGACAATCGTCCAAAGATTGGGGGTCAAAATGGGAATACACGACACGCTTTCTCTGGGTGAATGAGTGGTGATGGACGAAGATAGAAGGCTGAGATCTTGACGAAGAAGAACAGAAGAAAGGGAGAGGTTGGTGGAGATGAAATCTGGGGTTTTGATTATAGAGTACCATTGTTTGCAGACGGACGTGCAGCGGATGACATCTACTACTGGGAGTTTCACCAAAATCTCGAATATTATGATCTCTATTGGAAGAAGATGGCGATCTCCCAGCATTCCCCTGCCTATGCTCTTCTCTTTTACTCTAATGCAGCCTAGTTTTTGGAGTTTCAAGAGTCAGGCGATCAGGATCGGTTATTTTTCATGTCGGATCTGTCTCTGCCTTACCCTGAAATTCCATCAATAGTTGATGCACTTCTAGCTATGAGGACACACCATTGATGTATTCTCTTGTAGGCAATACACGAAAATAAAGTGCATTGCACCACAAAGTGTGGAAAGTGCTCTTTTTATTAGGCAGGCTCTCCTTTTCTCGATCATGTTTTCCTCGTGGAAAAAAGAAAAGGTGATGGTTCATTTTGTTTTTGAATCTCTCTTTTTTTGAAGCTAGCTTTTCCTGGTGGTAGCATTGTTGCAATCAAGACAGGATTAAACTTTTTTCCTGTCATGATCACCATTTACCAATCACTCACTTATTCTCTCTTTTTTTTTTTTCCCAACTTTTGATTGTTAAGTCTATCACTCCTATTTATAAGTGAGCCAATGTGGGGTTTATATAATACATAGGGTAGATTAGTAGAAGGAAATTTAGAGAAAAAAAATTAGAAGTTGAGAAATGTACAATCCGAACACATTTGGAAGCTAATTTAGTGTAATAACAAATTTGTGAACATTCCCATTAATCTTGTTTTATTTTAGAAAGAGTATTTGGTATTCTTACCAAAACATTTTGTGAATTTATGTCCATTAAATTTGTCTTAATCTATTTGTTTCTCAATTTTATGGTACAGCTGCACTATTTTTTTACAAGCAGGGTACTACAGCTGTACTTTTTTTTTTAATAAAATCAGTACAACGACTGATGTCATACACATTACGTAACTCTTATTTTATGTCTAATTCAAAGCCAAAATCTTGAAAACTTGTCATGTTTCATACGATAAAGTGTTTTGGAATAAAAATTTGTTACATAAGCTTTACTCTTGTGCCTTAGCATCCATTAAATTTCTTATTAGTATAAAGTCTTTTCTTATTAATAATACTATATCCTAATATTTTGGACTTATAGAAATAGTAAAATCTAAATTCAAGTACTTCGCAAATTTCAGTTCTAACTTACCAGACAAGCTTGAGTGGCCGTCCACCTTTGGCCCTTGGGCATGAGATGGTTCGAGAGTTCAACTTTTGGTCCTCCGAAAAAACTACAAAAATGGGCTTTTTGGGGGTTTGCCTCTTTATCTTTACTGACAATTAACAAATTAATTGCTAATTATTACTATGAGAAAAAGAAAGTAAATTTTAGTTCTCATATATTCATCTAATTTATGAAAAAATAACAAAGTATTGGAGACATATTTAAAATTTCGCTTAATACAAATTACTCTATAAATTAGATTTGAAAATTTTGAAAAGTGAAGTTAGAAGAATTGCTTCTGGTAACTTAAACCTCGCTGCCTGGGATAATTTACTCTTTTTTGTACTTTATTCGGAATTTTTTTTGGGTATAAATGTTGATAATTGACATTGTCTATTTATTATTTGTTGAATTTTTTTAGGACAACAATGACTATATTTTATATATGGTAGATATTTTAAATTAAAATTTTTACTTTTTTATATTACAATTCTCATATAATGATATAAATAAAAAAAAAGTATGCATTGCGGGAGTTTAGAAACTTTTTTTTATATAATAGATAGATTACTTTTGAAACTTTGAGATAATTATTGAAGTTAGTAAAATAAAAGTCTTAATTCTTAAAAACAATAACATTACCTACAAATATGTTAATCATCCCTATTACTAAAATATAATTGAAGAAAAATGCAAATTTAGTAAGCAATAATTATTTGTCAAAGAAAAATACATAAGCTTACTAATTTACTAATAATGTCACAAGAAAATTTTTAACTGGAAATTTAGATCACAATCTAAATTAACAACAATTTTTTTAAAATCCGGAGTAATATTTAGCCATGGATAGTTAATCTAAACCCAAACAGTTTTTAATATAATTGATTGACACACTATTGTTGAAACCTATTAATTAAAAAAAATAATCAAAAAACAAATATTATTAGAAAGTCTACCGTAATTACATATTAAGCCGCAAGGTTTTACGAATGGGGATGGGAGAATTATTTAACCAACCAAGAACAATTGGTGGCATAACTTTAACGGGAGCATACGGGGCACGCAAGCGACGCTGCTATTTTTTTCTTTTTACTTAAATTTAATTATCCAATAATTTAAATTACTATATATTCACATATTTTTTACTTCAATTACTAAATTTATTATTTAACAAAAAAATTAATGAAGTCATTAAAAATTTATATAATCCTAGCATTTTATTTTGGTACGAGTAATAAGAGATAAAATTATCAGAACTAGACTAATAATCAAATTGAAAATATTAGTAGTTTAAAATTTAACCAATTAGACTAATATTTAACAATATATATATATAAAAGTATAAAAATAATTAAAAAAATACTTATAAATAATAATTAAATATTAATTTTTTTATTTTAATGATTAAATTAAAATTTCGATCAAAGTTAAAATTAAATTAAAATTTTTAATTAAATTTAAAACTTAAATTATAATTTAAAAATTTTTTAACTTGATTTAAACTGATCCAACTGATTTAATTTATATCAATTTTAATTAATTTTAATTAATTTTTAACTAATTTTGATCAGTTTGAATTTTTGTTTTAAATCAACTCTAAACTAAATTAGACTCCTAACAGATTACTAATTAAATTGATCGGTCAAATTTTTACAACAATTATAAGAGAGCGAGAACACTACTTTAATGCGGGCAAAAAAAAAAAAAAAAAAGAACACTACTTTAATGATTTAGTCGCTCCTCGTCAGACAGAAACCAATGTGCAATACCAAGAAAGAAGCAAAGGCAGCAAGCAGCAGCTCTTCGTCTTTCTTGGCAGCCCTCGCCTTAGTCCTTTGCTTCCCGCCCTTCTTCTTTCCATTTTTTTGGTTGATTCTTCTGGTTTCTCGTCACAAGATAAATTAATTCTGGCCCAAAGCGATTGAGAAGCGAGAAAAGATATAAAGATTCAACCCCATCACCAAGGTACTAATCTCTTTGCTGGGTTTCTTTCTTTCCCTCTTCCTCCTTTTCTTTGGTTTTCTTTAGGTGACTAAAAAGTTCCAACCTTTTTGGTGGAAATTTGTGTTTATTTGGGAAAGTGATGATCTTTCACAGAGTTATGTGGGAATTAAATGCTTATTTGTATCTGAATTTGTTGCATCTTGTAATACTGTTAATTGGGTCTTTCACAACTCTGACATATATCTGAAACCACAGAAACATTTATGCATAAAAGCAATGATGTCGAAATGGAAAGATATGGTTTTTTATATTTTTTTATTTTTTCAACGCATTGCTGTGTGGAATTGAAATTTGGTAATCCTCTATGCTATTTATTTGTGTCAGCAGGTAGTGACTTGTAATTGGTGTGATGTTTGCAATGCATTCTTGTTTATTTCAATGGCTTATTTTGATTATCTTCTTTGTAAGCAATTTGGCTAATTTGAATGTTCAATTTGCTCCAAGTTGATTGCGCTATTTGTGTTGCAGTTGAAGTTGGGAGAAAGGGGCTAGGAAAGCTTTGCCACTTTGACGCCAAAAATTTTTCTCCCTTTAGAAATTTCCTCATACTGAAAACTGTCATATCCTCTCCTTCAATTAACTTGTCAAACCCAAATGCTTTCTGCGATCTTCATTAGACGCCTTAACGCCATTCAGATTCTCCAACCTTTTGTTAATCATTCTTTGTTGATGAAACCAGCAATACCCTTTGCCTATTTCTGCTCCAAACCCTCAAACCCATCACCAGACAAACAGAATTTTGACCCGAATGCTGTATTTGAGACCCTCGCCTGCTACAACAATGACTGGAAGTGTGCACTCAGTTTCTTCTACTGGGTCGAGGATGAATGTGGGTTCAGGCACTCTACGGACACTTACAATCGGATGATTGATATTTTGGCTAAGTTCTTTGAGTTTGATCTGTCTTGGGGTTTGATTCAAGAAATGAAAGGCAACCCATTTGCAGCTCCTAATCATGCTACTTTTCGCTTGTTGTTTAAGCGCTATATATCTGCTCATCTTGTTAATGAGGCTATAAGTGCTTATGATAGACTCAAGGAATTCAATTTAAAAGATGAAACTTCTTATTGTATTCTTATTGACGCACTTTGTGAGTACAAGCATGTTTTAGAAGCTCAAGAATTTTGTTTTCGGACGAACAAGGATTGTAGTGTGAATTTAAAGAGTGAAACCAAGATTTATAACATGATTTTGCGGGGATGGTTCAAGATGGAGTGGTGGAGTAAATGTAGGGAATTTTGGGAGGAAATGGATAAGAAAGGAGTAAGAAAAGATTTGCATTCCTATTCAATATATATGGATATATTAATCAAAAGTGGGAAGCCATGGAAGGCAGTGAAGTTGTACAAGGAGATGAAGCGAAAGGGAATGAAGTTGGATGTCGTGGCATATAATACAGTTATTCAGGCCATTGGTGTATCCCAAGGCGTGGATTTTGCTACAAGTGTGTACCGTGAAATGAAGGAATTGGGTTGTCAGCCAAATGTTGTAACTTGTAATACTGTTATAAAGCTTCTGTGTGAAAATGGGCGGGAGCTGGAAGCATATAAATTGCTTGCTGAAATGCATAAAAAGGGTATTGTGCCAAATGCGATAACATACCATTGTTTCTTTCGTTCTCTTGTCAAGCCCAAAAAAATTCTTTTGTTGTTTGAGCGGATGATTGACAGCGGTGTTCAGCCAAAGATGGACACTTATGTAATGCTTATGAGGAAGTTTGGGAGGTGGGGATTTCTTCGACCGGTTTTAATGGTGTGGAAGAAGATGGAAGAACTCGGATGCAGTCCAGATGGATCTGCATACAATGCTTTGATAGATGCTTTAATTGACAAAGGTATGTTGGACCTGGCTAGAAAGTATGATGAAGAGATGCTGACTAAAGGGCTTTCAGCTAAGCCAAGGGAAGAGTTTGGCACAAAGCTTGTGAAGGGAGGATGATGTTCATCTTTGTGTCAGTCTTATCCTTGGAGTACTGCTACAGTAGTGGTCTTAAAATGAATCACCCTACTTGCAAGTGTTAAAGGTTTTTGTTTTAGAACAATCAGCTGGCTCCATCTCCTGCTACGCTTTTCCCTTTTCCTGCTCAAAACATGTTTAATGGGATGTTTTTGCAATAGGAGACCGCACAACTCATCCATGCTTCTTGATGATTTCATTGCTGGTCCTGATCTTAGGTATGGCCTTTAGTTTTATGTCAACATTTCTGCCTTTTTCTGCTGACATTTGGCACTATCAATTTTAGCCTAGAATCCTGTTCTCTAAGGTTATCTTGCAATTTCGCATTGATCTTGCTTTCTCTCGCTTAACATGAGTCCATTAGTGAAGATGATGGACAGGTTTTTATTTGCTGTAAAGAGTAGAGAGTTTGCTGATGCATAGATCCATCTGGGTTGGGAAGAATTTACACTTTTGCTTTAGGGATATGGTGAAGATCAGATTTTTCCATTGTGTACTAGTCTGGGGATTTGCCCGGAAATCTACATCATTGACCATTAGACAGCAAATAATAACTCCCTCCTCATCCTTTATGACATGTTTTTATGTGCATTATTTGACTGCGTATACCATCAGATTTTGTGGAAATTCTTTTTTTTTTTGCATATGTTCCAGGTTTTGGATGAACTCAAATGAGCAACAGACACTTCAAACATGATGTTGTTGCTTTCAAACATTATAGTTTTCTGAATTGAAGTATTGCCTCTCTTCATTTATCTTCTATATAGTTTTCTGTTTTATAAAGTGGCTAATTCTGGATCTGTAATTTAGAATGACTCAAGTAATGAATAATTGCTAATAAGCGATTTCTTTTGCCAACCGCTTTATACAATTATACAGTTCAATCACTGAAGAAATTGCTTTACAAAATTGGCAATGAACAAGTTTCTAGGACTAGGAAGCTTGGTCTTTTCAAATTTGATGATTGTCCCTGACACAAGCTCTACGCCATAATGTTTATGAAAAATGTAAATTGCTTTTAACATGAAATTACGCCATGAATCATGATATTCACTGTACATAATGGCAAGAAGCATTAAACGTGAGATCTGTAAGTTCAATTTATTACGTTATTGTAACAACTATATATTATTTTAGAGGATTAGAGCAAGTCACCTGCCAATAGATTGTGTGTGTTCAACTATGAATATTTTAAATGAAATGACCGTAAATTTTATTACTCATGCAATTACACAATATGTGAAAACACTAGATATCATTTTTTTCTTGCAAGTTCATTTTTCTTGCTTGCTTCAAAACAATCAATGTATTGCAGAAGATAGACGTTTCTATTTTTTATGTGTCTACTTTAGTGTAGGTGAGTGTATTGGAGATTGACATTCTAATCACAATATAATGAAACTGTCTTTACTACATTTTGTTGCAATTTACCAATTAACGTTCTCGTTGTTTTTTGTTTTTGAGACTTGAGTGTCCTTTATTTTGCAGACAGCTCTGGAATGGTCATTGGCTTTGCCATGACAATAGTTTGTTATTCACTTTTTGGGCTCTGATTTTCTGTGGCTGAAAGCTGAGGCAAATTTTGTCTCACTCCATGGTTGAGCAGACAGTACCTGATATGTTATTTGTGAAATAAAGGGTGCCACCTGTGCACGGGGCTTCCCATTTTGCAAGGATTGAGGAAGGGCATCTTTCGCATATAGCTAAATGTTGAAATTCAAAAATGTTTTCTTGTTCCTACCTACCGGTTGCTATATATGCAACCAAAGGGTTAGGCCATCCAATTCGACCGTGCCTTGCATTTATTTGTCCAAGTTAGACCTCCCTATATTGCCTGAAAATGAGCATCTTTTGATTCCACTCATGAATTCCTAGCTACTCCTTGGTTCAGATTTGGGGTTCTAGTTTGGTCTAGCTTAATCTGGATCAAAAATTGGCATTTGTTAGCCACCAATCTGAGATTTGGAGTTGATGTCAGAATTGGAATGAGATATGAAGTCAAAATTGGTTTCCTCTATAATCTTAATTCGCCGGTGTGGATTTGTTGAGTCATACTAACTAATGCAGATGAAGTAACAACAATATTCTTGTCGGCAGTTTGCTTCCGCCGGCAGCAAGAAGTTTGGAAAGGGTTGTTGAATGTTTCTTTGTGAAACACCTTTGCCTTTGTACTCTGTTGGCACAGCACACTTTCAATCATCAATTTCTGGGGGGAATTAATTAAGATTTGTGGTTGAAGAAGATTGTTTTTGATCATTGAAACTTTTGGAGGCGATGATTTTTGGGAGCTGAAATGTCAGTTTTGGCTCTTATAAACCAGATGCAGCGGGTAGTTGGTATTCAAGTCTAATCTTCCATCATTTCGGTACTTGTTGGTTTTGGTTAAAGTTGTGAGCTCGGCATAGACCATGAGCATTACTGCAATGTTCTTATGTACTTCAAACTTTGTAAATTCATTATGATTATGTACTTATGAGGCTAAGTTTTTTGCCTCAGCAACACTTCTCTGTCTCTTTCATTGTTCTCCTAATCATCCCTGCTTCCTTGTTTCTCTGATTTCTGTTTACTGGTTTTCTCCTTCAAGCTTTGTTTTGTGGTAACATTGCTTCACTTTACTGCCAGAAACTTGCTAACAGTGTTAAAACATATTTTTTTTATTCAAAAGAAGCCTTAAGGTACTGTTTGGCTACCATAGCCATACCACCCAGTGCTGCAAGTTGTTTTGCAGGCTTGCAACCCAGTTGGGTTACAGAAATTATACTTCCATGCCCATATATTGATGTTAGAACTGAAAAAGATCTATGGACCAAGCGTCAAAGACTATGAATGTGACTATTGCATCATTATTAAAATGTAATGTTATACAAGAATTTGTTAACATAATGCATTTTCATTGTAGATTTTTCATCAGAAGATCTGGTATGCACCATGAAAATAAGCATGAAAGACGATGAATGTAGGCTCATTTTAGAGCATGCCATCCATGAATAGATCATGTGCGCAGACTTTATACAGTCAATTAATAATCACCCATTTATCTTCATCACATAATAATTAGAATGTTGTCCATTTAACTGTTCTTTCCTTGAATTTTGTTATTTGCTGCTTCATGAAATGCACATGTAGAAGGAATGTTTAAAAGATAATCTTGTATCGAGTGTAGGGTGCCAGGCTATCTTCGCCAATATATGAGTACGATCAACATAAGTAAAGTATTTGGGGCTTGATGTTCATATTTGGCATGCCTCAAAATAGTTGATTAGTTGGGAAGAGTGGCGATCCAATGGCCCAATGTATATTTCTTCTCCTCCTCACTTAAGTAGAATTAGCTACAACGAAACATTGACCACATGAGATTAGAAAATTCTGAAGCCTATTATAAAGTGCTGATTCTAGTGATCAATTTGACTGTCATCTGATCAAAAGCTACGAATATGTCAACCCTGGTTGACGGATCATGCATACAACTGTTCTTCCTGTATTAATAGTGTTTCCTCATGTTGAAGACCCCACTCTCCGAAAACATTACTTGCTCTGTGCTGACCATAACTAACATTTTACTTGTATGGAAGCTTCTTCCAATCCATGTTTGGAGTTTTCCGCTGCCTTTAATATTTTTGTAGGGCTTCTAGATGGCCACGTTTTTGTTGGCATGTCACCTTCCTCCAGCTCGTCAATGGCAGTCTGCCCAGGGCTCCAAACTCAACAGTTACCTTTCTCGATTTAGATACTGCATCCCAGGACTACAAGCCATTGTTGATATTGGCAAGAGCAAACCAGATTATGTTAAGTGAAAAACATATATATGGGTTGCATATCCAATTAAAGTGCGTTATACACTTCCTAGATAGGTCATGTTAGCTCTCTGAACGCTGTTTTGCTGCGTTAGATATATAAATGCAATAATAAAAAGAATAGGTTATACATGAATTTGGCCATCTTTTCTCCTCTGTTGTTCATTTAGCTACTCTGTAGCCTACACAGACAAAACTAAAGTAAATTTCTAACGCTTCTGGAAGTTGAACTTCTTAATGCAAAATGCGAAAACAAATGCGAAGAGCACCGTAAATCCAAGAATCACCGCCGCGACTACTCCCAGAAAATCATGTCTGAAACCATAGAATTCTCTCAGGAAATATTCCACTGTCTGCCCATTATCTAGAGTTTTAGTCACATCTCCATACTGTGAAGCAATCAGGCCATACAAGGTCCATGAAACGGGGCATATCCAGTAGCACCATCTCCACCATACAGGCATCCGCTGTTGTAACGAATATGAAAGATGGAATTAGAAGTAGTCTGCTCGGAGAATGAGTAGTTACGCATTACAGAAACTACAAGATGGAAGAATTTTAGAGTGATGAAACACTTACAGGTCTCGGGATTGTAAATCCGGAAAAAAGGTTCCATATTGCAGAGAATGCAATGGAAATTATCAATGCAATGTGGGGGTTTGGTGACACCACGACGCACATCATTCCATAAAACGTGAAGTACAATAAGGTGAAGTACATGAAGAACAGATACCAAAAGAACTTAGCTGCAGTCCACTTGAGCATGTTTCACATTTGGGTCTATACTTCTACAAATCTTTACAAAAATGATATCCATTCTCCGTATGTTACTGTCTATGAATCCTTACTTTTTTCAGCCTGGCTTCGTCTACCACCTCAAGTTGATTCAGAGACAAGAAAGGTACGCAGTTGCTTTTGAAATCTCACAAATGCTTCTAATTTCTTGAGCATGTTTCACATTTGTGCCTGGTGTACAAGTATGTGCTTGCTTTGATATTCATCTATAATGAGGTTAATCAATTTCACTTCTGTTGCTATGACATGCACAAGTAAATTCTATATCTGCAAAATTGGTCATAGATGTTCATTGAGGAAGTCATGGAACTTGTGGAACTAAATCCATTGAGGAACGCCATAGTTGGGTTGCCTGGTGTAAATGGTCTGTCTACTGAACAATGTAAACGGTTAACCATAGCAGTCGAGCTAGTAGCAAACCCATCCATCATTCTCATGGATGAACCGACCTCTGGTCTAGACGCAAGATCTGCTGCAATTGTCATGAGAACTGTTAGAAACACTGTGGATACAGGAAGAACTGTAGTATGCACAATCCATCAACCAAGCATTGACATATTTGAAGCTTTTGATGAGGTGAGAGTCAGACGGAGCTCTGAGATCAGTTTTTATAGTAGGCTTCAGCCTTCACAAATTTCATATTCTTAATGTTTCAATGCAGCTATTTTTGTTAAAACTAGCAGGCCAAGAAATATATGTTGGGCCATTGGGTCGCCAATCTTCCCAGCTAATTAGATATTTTGAGGTATGCCAACTATTAAAGAGTGAATTATAGTTTTACACCTTAATTATAGTGACCACGTACTGATTTATGGGCCGCTTTCAATACTAAGGGAATCGAAGGGGTCCCTAAGATTGCTGATCGCTATAAGCCAGCAACTTGGATGTTGGAAGTTACAACCCCATCACAAGAAACAGCTTTGGGCATTTATTCATAAAGAAGTTATGGTTATAGAAAAGTTATGGTTCATAAAAATTTTTATTTCATCATTCTTTTAAATATCAAAATTAGTGCTCCTAATTTTTTGTTTATAGTTCAAAAGGCACCAAAAATGATATGTTATATTCTTGTTGATTAATCCAGTAATATTAGCCTTTTAAAATAGCGGGAGTGTAAAGCGTAAATTTCGAGGATAAAATAATTAAACTCGAAAATACAAAAATAAATTACAAATAAAAATTGTAAAGTAAAAGAAAATTTACGTGGGGTCGATCTCCGTAGATCCTCCGATTAGTGTTCCTTTTTTTGACTCCGTCAAGGGCTGCACGAGCTTGATCTGGACAGAAATAATTTCCACCGCTTTTTCTTGAACTGGATAGACTGAAACTGTGTCTGATTTGGATGTTTTGACTACGTTTAGGAACCGTAGAGACTCGATTTGAGCTGATCTGACTTAATTTCACCGAGGGTCGAATGGACTTGTTCTCGGATGAGTTGCCTGGATTTTGCTGAGGGCCGTATGAGACTTAATCCCAGCCGGATTTGTAATATTTCGATTTTTTTTTTTTTACTCTCTCTTTTTTTTTTTCCTTTTTTTCTTTTTTTCTTTTTTTTTTTTCTTTGCACTGCGCTTCGCTGCCCCTTTTTTTTCTTTTTTCTTCTTTTTCTTCTTCTCTGCTTCTGCTTCTTTCTAATTGGGGGGAGGCCATTTATAGGCCTCCCCCATGCCTGCCACCAACCAATTGGTTGGTGGCATTAAAGGTAAAGGTTGGCAGCTGCCAACCATTATTATTATTTTTTTTTTTTTATTTATTTATTTGTTTACAAATGCCCCCACTTCAAGGGTCGGTAAGAAAAATTTTTACAGAGATAATTCGAACCGAGTCTTGAAGTCCAGTTTGAAATTTGGAAAGTCCTGATGAACATTGAATCTTGGAGTCTTCTATCTTTGACCATGTCCGCTGTTGTTGGATCGCAATAGAAAACCGATATGATCTTGAAGAAGTTAGCAGCCCAGCCAATATAGAAATTGAAGTCTTGGCTCCAGGTGCGTTCGAGCTTCCATGGCTGGCAAAGGTTCTTTGAAGTTCCAAAGCTCTGGTGAGGATGATCCAGTAGGCAAAAAACTTGAACCTCCCCAAGAGGAAGGCCCAGGACCTTGGAACTTCAAGACCGGCTCACAGAGAGACTGACTGTAGTGATGATTTCCAAGTCTGCTTCAACGTAAGGAGAGTAGTTGGAACTTCCCTGTACGTCGCTGCATCCAAAGAAAGATTAGGATAATTGCAGCTTCTCATCCCTCTGTGGTAGATGTGAACTAAGGAGAGTAGTTGGAACTCCATGACACCGATGGCGTTGGAGACTGAGTTTCGAGGGCTTTTAGGGATCCCTCGAAGAAGACTACTCCTTCTTTTCTTAGCTCGTGCGCCTCCAACTTCTTGATCGAAGAACTTCCTGAGACAAGTGCAGAGACTAGCCATTTTCTTTTGAGAAAGAAGAGCTGAGGGGTGAATATTACAACTCGGGCATGCAGGATATATATACAAATAATAAAGAGTTTTTTTTTTTTTTTTTTTTTTTTTTGAAAAGTCAAAAAAGGTATGCAGAATCGGGTAGGGCCATCCACGTCCCTTTCCTGCATAAGAGACAAAAGAGGCAGCGGCTGACACGTGTCACGAAAGTCGTTACCGTGTGTGGCAGAAGTCGTTGCCGTGTGCTGCGGAAGTCGTTGTCGCGTGCTGCAGAAGTCGTTGCACCTTATCTTGTCGGCCGTCCTAGCGGGGCCCGAGGTGCAACTCCAAGTCAAGCTCGACCTCGTCTGGTGGGCCGATGATGTTGGCATCGACGTCGCTTTCCGGCTGGTTGATGCTGCCGGAATATTCTGGAAAGAGAGGCAAAATTTCGCCGGAATGACTCCTGTGTGCTAGAAAAATTCCTCCAAGACTTAAGTATCTAGGAGGGATGAACCCTTGGCTGACTCCGTGAAACCACCAGGACCAGTATGTATGCTCCCATAGGCTACGGCTTTGATGAACGTACCGTGGAGAGACCATTGCAGTGGTAGAACTTGGGCCGGCTTCATTTGAGGGTGAAGCTGTACTGGTGAGATCTACTATAGGGACGACAGGCTGTGCTTTGGAAATACCATCTCTCAGCGCCACTGTTTCCCTATGTCTCCGATTCTGGAACCAAAAATATACATTTTTTCCTTCGACTGCCCCTAGCGGGCGAAGTCGTGAGACAAGTTGGAGAATCTGTGTAGAGTTAGGGACAATACCTCCATTGTTGTAGAAGACTTCCTCCAAAATTTGCAGTTGTGCCATGGTCGGTTGCCACCTTGTGCGAGGTGACCTTTCTTCTCCCTTGTCTTGAGGTTCTGCAACTGGTTCCATCTTTCTTGCGGCAGAGGAGCAAAAGGTCTTGGTATATGGTGAAGATCGGTTGAGACTGATGCTGAGTTTCAGACTCAAACCCTCCGTTGCTTTTATATTTTTGGGCCGTTCACAGTTTATACTCATGCGGGCCAGGAGTTGGATCGGATTTTGAACTTGGTTTCTGGATTGTGTTTGGAACTTGGAATTTTTTGGGTTTTGGGCTTTGAATTGAATTTGGGTTGATTTGGATTTGGGTTTTTGGATCGAGTGTTTGGGTTTGGACTTTTGGATTTGGGTTGAGTGTTTGGGTTTTGGACTTAGGTTTTGTGTTTTCTGAATTGGGTGTTTGGATTTGGATTTTCGGGTTTGGATTTTCGCTTGGATTTTCAGATCGGGAATTCCGAACTCTTTTTTTTTTTTTTTTTTTTGATTTTTTGATTTTTTGATTTTTTTGATTTTTTTTTTTTCTTTTTTTTTTGATTTTTTTTTTTTAAACATATTTACACATAATACTGTTTCAGAAATTTACCATTGATCGGGCCGATTCGGACGCCTTCTTGGTCTGACAGCATGTAAGCGTTGTGAGTGTAGGCCTCCTGCACTAAGTATGGCCCGTCCCATTTGGAAGTAAGCTTGTCACCAGGCCGATGCTTCATGTTGATGGGCCGTCGCACTGCAAGAACAAGATCTCCAACTTGAAAAGATCGAAGGCGGACCCTGCGGTTGAACGTGTTGGTGAGCCGGGCTTGGTAGCACTCAAGTTGCTGTTGTGCTTCAAGCCTCCTTTCATCGAGGGCTTCTAACTCATCCAGATGTAGACGAGCATTCTCCTCCTGTGTGAGTCCTTCCAGAACAGCCATGCGCAGGGATGAAATCTGTGTTTCCAACGGCAGTATTGCTTCGACACCGTAGACAAGTGAGTATGGCGTCGCCTGTGTTGGAGTCCGGTAAGTTGTACGATACGCCCATAATGCCTCCGGAATTCTGTCATGCCAATCTCTTTTGGATTTAGAGACTACCTTTCGCAACAGGTTGCATAAGGTCTTGTTGAATGCTTCGGCCAAGCCATTTGCTGGGGCATTGTACATGGATGACTTGTACTGCTTGAACTTGAACTTCTCGCAGAGCTTGTCGATCAAGCTGTTGTAGAATTGTTTGCCATTATCAGTGATGATGAATCGAGGGACTCCATAGCGATAGATCAGCTGAGTCCGGATAAAATTGGCAACATGCTCCTTCTTTACCTCTCTAAGTGGAATGGCTTCAGCCCATTTTGAGAAGTAGTCGGTTGCTGCGAGGATGTACAGGTGACCCAAGGATGACTTTGGCAAGGGCCCCACTAAGTCGAGACCCCAAGCTTCAAAGGGCCAGGATGAGACAGTTGGATGCAGTGGCTCCGGTGGTTGATGTATGTAATTCGCATGAAATTGACAAGCTTGACAGGTTTTAGCAAACTCAATTGAATCACGTACCATGGTTGGCCAGTAGCATCCCATCCTTCTGAGTTGAAAGTGCAACTTAGGCCCCGATTGATGTCCGCCACAAACACCAGAATGTGCTTCAGTGAGAGCCTGTTTTGCCTCTTCATTGGCTAGGCAGCGAAGTAGAACTCCATCAAAAGACCTTCGATACAGAGCATCCTTGAGATATATGAACCGGGGAGCTCGTCGTTGAATTTCTGTTTTATGACGGCGATCTTCAGGCAACTTCCCGTGCTGTAAATAGTCAATGATTGGTTGGCGCCAATCTTCGTCCTCCGCGAGACGTATAGATACAGCGTTGACTGCTGTAGTTTCTTCATCATCCTTTTGTGGCACTATCCATTTCTGACATACAGCAACAACTGTAGCCTGGATTTCTGACTTTGCAAGAGAAGTAGCCAGGTTAGCCAACGCGTCTGCCTGAGTGTTTTCTCGTCGAGGCACATGCTCCAAGGTGATGCTTTCAAATTCATCCATTAGTTGTCGAGCACGTTGATGGTAAGGTGCAAGGTCCTCTTTCTTCACGTCATACAATCCTGTAAGTTGGTTGATGACGAGCTGGGAATCTCCATGGACTTCTATAGTTGGAATCTTCATATCGACAGCCATTTGAAGACCAATGATCAAAGCCTGGTATTCAGCAACATTATTTGAACATAACTCACCGAGAATGATAGCATATGGTAGTATTTGTCGTTGAGGAGTGACAAACACTATACCGGCACCAGCACCATCACGTCTTGCTGCACCATCAAAGAACATCGTCCATGGTGGTAGTGTCTCAATGTAAAAGACCTCTTCATCTGGAAGATCGTCTGTGAACTCCCAATCTGACGGAATAGGGTGATCTGCAAGGAAGTCTGCTAGAGCTTGTCCTTTGACTGCTTTTTGAGGCACGTAGACAATGTCGTAGCTTTGTAGAATTACTGCCCACTTGGCAAGTCGTCCTGACAAGATTGGTCTGGATAAGATATATTTGACAGGATCAGCTCTGGCAATGAGACGTACCGTGTGAGCTTGCATGTAGTGTCTCAGCTTATCAATGGCAAAGAACAGTGCTAGACATGTCTTTTCAATGGGCGAATAACTCAGCTCCGGACCGTTTAGTGTTCTGCTCAAGTAGTACAGGGCAACTTCCTTTCCCTGCTCGTTTTCCTGTGCAAGCAAGGCTCCCAAAGATCTTTCCTGCGCTGCAATGTAGAGAATCAACGACTTTCCTTGAATTGGAGCTCCTAGGACCGGTGGATTGGAAAGGTACTTCTTTATGCTTTCAAAGGCTTTGCTGCAAGCTTCGTCCCACTCGAAGTTGACATCCTTCTTCATCAACCGATGGAAAGGTTGACATCTCCCAGCTAAATTGGAGATGAAACGGCGAATGTAGGCTAGCTTTCCTTGTAGACTTCGTAGCTCGTGCAGGTTTTTAGGTTCAGGCATCTTTTGAATTGCCTCAACCTTTGACTGATCAACTTCGATTCCACGATGGCGCACCACGAACCCAAGAAACTTTCCTGATGTGACACCGAATGCGCACTTGAGAGGGTTCATTTTGAGCTGATGTCTCCGAAGTCTTTCGAACACTGTCTTGAGATCCTCGAGGTGGTCTTTGCGCTTCTTAGTCTTTACAACTAAGTCATCAACATAACATTCTACAATCTTGTGCAGCATGTCATCAAAAATTTTTTGCATAGCACGTTGATAAGTGGCGCCAGCATTTTTCAATCCAAACGGCATAACTTTGTAGCAGTATATACCTTTTGGGGTGCGGAATGCTGTCAACTCCTCGTCTTCTGGTGCCATTCTGATTTGGTTATAGCCTGAAGAACCATCCATGAAAGACAATGCTTCGTGACCCGTTGTTGCATCGACTGTGATCTCCGTTATGGGCAATGGAAAGTTATCTTTCGGGCAGGCCTTGTTAAGATCTCGAAAATCAACACATACCCTCAACTGTCCATTCTTCTTTCTTACTGGGACAATGTTGGCAATCCACGTTGGGTAGGTGACCTCTCGGATGAAGCCGGCATTGATCAGCTTGTTCACCTCCTCCTCGATTTGTGGAATGAGTTCCGGGCGGAACCGTCGTTGTGGCTGCTTGACAGAACGGACACCCTTCTTTACTGCTAGACGATGCACCGCAATTTTTGGGTCAAGTCCAGGCATTTCTTTGTAACTCCATGCGAACACGTCCCTGTATTGACTTAATACCTGAACATATTCTTGCTCTTCTTCTGCAGTAAGTAAAGCACTTACAAATGTAGGTCGAGGATCTTCCGGAGAGCCAAGATTGACCTCCTTGAGTTCATCAACAGTCGCTTGGTCACCATCTTCAAGTTCCGGGGGAGCCTCCTTCACTTCACCATCTGATGAGTCAGACTCAGCCTCCTCGCTGATTGTGACATGAAATGTGGAGCCTCTGACTTCGCCTTCTTTGTTTGATTGGATAAGCCTGTCTTGTCTGGTTGTGGTGGTGATGACACGTGCATCAGCTGCTCGGCTTCGACTCTTTAGCGTGATCCGCACAGGTGACTTCTCCTGATAGCCCAAGCCAGGTCGGGACTGTGATGTTTGAGAAGCGGCGCCATGTGTGGATGGCAGCGTACCCATTGTGCTCGGGTTTGAAAAGTCATAGCCCGCCTTTGCCAAAAGCTTGTATGCATTAGGATCAAATCCTTCATGTGTTCTTCTTTCTGGAAGTGAGCCACCTTCGACTGCCCCCGTGTGTGGTTTGACGAAGCCTTTTAATGGTTTTGAAGACAAAACCGGCTCAATCTTTGGTATCGGCAGAGTGTAAGTCTCCTTCAGGTTGTGCAGCTCCTTTGTTTTGGGTTGGCTATGACCTTGCTCCTGTTTAAGATCAATACAATAAGAGAAAGGGGGTTGACCTTCCGAGCGTCGTGACTTTGGCACATAGCGTAGGACTGGAGTGGAGCTTGAAGATGCAACATCCTTCGGACGGAGTTCGGCAGGTTGTGGCAGCTTTTCATTTGTTGGAGTCTGAGGTTGAGCATTGGCAGGTTCTTCGACAGCTTTTCCCTTTTTGTGGATGCTCCCAGTCCAAATAGCTTTTGACGGAATGATCTCCGGATTGTCTGTGTCAGTGTAGAAGACTGCATCCGCCAAATGTGATTCAGCATCATCGAACGGCTTTAAGTCAGCATTGACCTTTTGAACGCCACCATTGTAGTACTTAAAACACTGATGTAAGCTTGAGAGCACAACTCCATTTCCATGAATTCACGGTCGTCCTAGCAACATCTTATATGTGGTACGTGCATCAATCACGTGAAATAGAGTGCTAGAAGTGAGATTACCGATAGATAGCTCCAAGCGAATCATTCCAATTGCTTTTTGTCCTCCTTGATTAAAGCCATGAATCATCAGACGGCTGTCTGATAACTCATCAACACCGATGCCGAGCTCCTTTATGGTGGATTTTGGGATAATATTGACTGCTGAGCCATCGTCGATCAGAATACGTCGGACTTTCTGCTCTTTAACATAGCCTGATACATACAGCGGCCGATTGTGGGGTTTGGACCCCAGCAGGAGATCCTCATCTGAAAATGAGATGGCAGAGTAACATCCGACGTGATTTTGGTCCACCTGTTGCTCCGCTGAGTTAGACTCATTTGATGGCTGTGATTCAGCGGAGGTCTGGAGAGTATTGCTGACTCGATTTTGCCACACTTCTGTTGATTGCAAAGCTATAAACAGCTGAGGGTTAGCGATAAGGGTTTGGAGAGCTTCATATACCTTCTCTGTTGTCGACTTTTTGTTGTCGAGCGGCTCCTGCTTGTGGTGTGTCACCTCCTCTGATGGTTTTGAAGTGATGGTGGTCTGGTTTGCAGAAGTTATGCCTTCCTGGTCCAGAATGATTTTATTCTGGCTTTTGAGCTTGATGATTAGCTCCTTCAGGACGAAACACTTCTCAGTTGGATGACTTACTATCCGGTGATATTTGCAGAATCTTGGATCGCTGACTCGATCCTTTTCATTCGGCCGCTTGCACTCTGGGAGTTCGATCAGCTTCGCCTCCAAGAGTTGCTCAAGAATGTCGGGGACGTCTGAATCGGGGAATGGATACTGCTTCTGCTCCAACTCTCGCAATGTCACCTTCCGCCTTTCCTGTTGTTTTGGCTGAGTTATTTGGGTCGGAGAATTTACCTTGGCTTTAGCTCCCACTTTTACTGGTGCGGCTTCAACAGTCATCACTTCTTTCCCTTTTCCGGAGCTGTTGGGTTTCTTAATCTCCCTTCTGCCCCCTTGCTGGTCCAACTGGATGGGAACCGTGCCTCCGGAAGTTTGGATGCTTATCTCCATATCATGTGCGCGGGTCGCCAGTTCTTCGAAAGTTCGGGGTTTGACACCCTGCAGGATGTATAACAGCTCCCAATGCATTCCCTGGATGCACATCTCTACGGTAGAAGTCTCCGTCAGGCGATCTTTGCAGTCCAAGCTGAGGGCACGCCATCTGTTGATGTATTCGACAACGGGCTCTCCTTTCCTTTGTTTGGTGCTGGTAAGCTCCATCATACTTACCGTCCTTCGAGTGCTGAAAAATCTGTTGAGAAACTCTCGTTGTAGCTGTTCCCAACTGTCGATCGATTCTGGTTCAAGATTTATGAACCAGGTGAAAGCGGTCTCCCTGAGTGAACGAACAAACTGCTTCACCAAGAGATCTCCGTAAGTCCCTGCGTTGTTGCAGGTTTCAACGAAGTGGGCGATGTGCTGTTTGGGATCGCCTCGTCCGTCGAATTGTTGAAATTTGGGCGGCTGGTAGCCCAAGGGCATGTTGAGACTTTCGATCCGTCTGGTGTACGGTTTGACGTACATCTGTGATCCTTGGAAGGATGCAGCTTGTTGCAGTCGGATCGTATTGGCTATCATTTCCTGCAATTGTTGAACAGATAGCGAAGCTAGGGAATTTGAGGGTGGCAGCTGTGTAGAACTACCTGGTCGCTTTTCTGCAGGGAAGACGTCGGCTGGTGTGGCTTCGGGAGTGAAACCGGGTGGATATGGTTGCTCTTCGCGGATCTCGGGATCAATTTGGATCGGGGCTTTTCCTTTGAGAGCTGCAATCTGTTGATCTTTTTCCTCCACGACTCTGATCAGCTGTAAAATTTTGTTCTCCAATTCTGAAATTCTTTCCTCTGTGCTGGTTGTGTTGGTCATCATGACGGCAACAGATGAGGCTCCGGGAAAGGCTGGGGGAGAAAACTCTTCTGATTCTTCTGTGTGGATCTCTACAGAATGAATTGGATTCTGTTGAGTGGGTTTCGCCGCGTTGCCCCTGACTTCGATCGGGGTGGGTGATCGACTCCTCCATGCGGCAAGAGAGTCAGGGGAGAGATCCTGTTCTGCAAGCTGTGGACTCTCCATTTCGACATTTTGTCGGGTTTGGACGGCAAGAAATTGTGTCCGTCCCCGGGTTTCTGGACCTGCGTACCCAGGTAGGGTAGTTGATGCAGGCAATGGAGCCGTTGCCTTCTTTTTTGTGGCAGCAGTTGTACTCCTTTTCGGTGCCATTTGATGTGTTGAACACTTGTAAAATTTTTTTTTTTTTTACTTTTTTTTTTTTACTTTTTACTTTTTACTTTTTACTTTTTTACTTTTTACTTTTTACTTTTTACTTTTACTTTTTTTTTTTTTACTTTTTTTTTTTTACTTTTTTTTTTTACTTTTTTTTTTCTCTCGGCTCCCCTTTTGCCTCTTTTTTTTTTTTTTTTAAGGAACAAGAGATGGGAGGTGAAGATGTCCCACCGAGCGTGCCAAAAATTTGTAAAGCGTAAATTTCGAGGATAAAACAATTAAACTCGAAAATACAAAAATAAATTACAAATAAAAATTGTAAAGTAAAAGAAAATTTACGTGGGGTCGATCTCCGTAGATCCTCCGATTAGTGTTCCTTTTTTTGACTCCGTCAAGGGCTGCACGAGCTTGATCTGGACAGAAATAATTTCCACCGCTTTTTCTTGAACTGGATAGACTGAAACTGTGTCTGATTTGGATGTTTTGACTACGTTTAGGAACCGTAGAGACTCGATTTGAGCTGATCTGACTTAATTTCACCGAGGGTCGAATGGACTTGTTCTCGGATGAGTTGCCTGGATTTTGCTGAGGGCCGTATGAGACTTAATCCCAGCCGGATTTGTAATATTTCAATTTTTTTTTTTTTACTATCTCTCTTTTTTTTTTTTTCCTTTTTTTCTTTTTTTCTTTTTTTTTTTTCTTTGCACTGCGCTTCGCTGCCCCTTTTTTTTCTTTTTTCTTCTTTTTCTTCTTCTCTGCTTCTGCTTCTTTCTAATTGGGGGGAGGCCATTTATAGGCCTCCCCCATGCCTGCCACCAACCAATTGGTTGGTGGCATTAAAGGTAAAGGTTGGCAGCTGCCAACCTTCAAGGTTGGCGGCTGCCAACCATTATTTTTTTTTTTTTTTTATTTATTTGTTTACAGGGAGATTATTGTAAATTATTATTATATTTTAAAAGGCTAATTATCACGTATATGACTTAGTCAAACTAGCCGTTATATGACCGTTGGACTAACCGTTTTATGAGCGTTGAACTAGTCGTTGTTTGACCATTATTTAGCCGTTACTTGTCATTATGTATTTAACTGTTACTAGCCGTTATAATTTATTAGAAACTTTATTCTTATTTATGAGATATGAAACTATACCTATTATTAAAAGATCATCCCTCATCTTCCGAGTGGCTATGAGAAGTGGGAGAATATTTTCTTCTTTATCTATACATAAGAGGCTTATACTGCTGATTTAGTCTAGAGATGAAACTGTTTCTGTCACCTCACTATTTGAAGTGCACATTAGTGGGAAAGTCTGTCGTATCATGAGAAGATAGCCGCTGCGACCTACTGCACTGAGACTATTTGTCTACAGAGGCAGAAACTATCTTTAAAAACAATGCATATGCACGTTTCAGACATGATATCTTTTTATTCTTTAATTTTATTTATTTATTTAATAATATATATTTATATATTTTATTGATTGTTTAATATCGTTAACTTTATTCTTAATTTATTTATCTAAATTTTATATTTATTTTTATTGGTAATTTTCTAACATATGCACTCTTAGAAATCAAAAACTAACCTTTTACTTAGTAGAGTAAGTATACGGGAATGGGCAACTTGAAAGTTACATCCAATAACCTTATGTGGGACAAAAGTAGTCACCAAATTAGTATCCAACATCAAGATTATATTGAATTTTACAAAAAAAGAAAATAAATAAATTATTTAATTAATTATATGTCTTTAGTGTACCGTACGAAGAGTGCATATGTAGTCTTCCTATTTTTTAAATTGTGAAAGACGTAGATATTGTTGTAAGATACATTTATCGGTCCTGATTGTGTATTTGCAGACTATATATTTACAGTCAATAGTTGCAGAAGCAACCAGCTGCTAAAAATTTCAAATATTTTCTAAAAAGTGTAAACAACAATAATTATCATGAATCTAAATATGTAAATGTATATGTGATGTCATTCTAGTTTTCAAAGTTGTAATAATGATCATGTCTATGTGATGTAAAGGTATATAAATAGAATAGTGTCTCAAACGTAAACATCAACAACCTATCCTCTTGTATCCATTTGATGTCATTCTAGTTTTTAATGTTGTAATAACAAAAATGGCTCTGCCAACTACAAAGAATTGAGCAAAGTGATGGGTGAATTTTTGATTTATCGTTAAATTTAAATCATGTTTGTAAATGATATTAGTTTATCTAAAATCAATAACAAGTGGCAATTTCCAACGGTTTTTAGTAAGAAAGCAATGAAAACAAAAATTCAGTTAAGGCGTTTTACAAACTATTCTAGATGTTAGGACCTTTTACACTGCCGTAACTTGCATCAGAATTAGATATGCTTTTAGGGATACAAATTTCACTTTTAAATTATACAAACTAGTTTGTTACTCGTACTACTATAATTTTTCTGATTATACAAATTTTTAATAATTTTTGTAATAAATACTTACATCTTCATTTTTTTTTTTTTTCATAAATGAGAAAACGATGCCTTCTACATGTCGTCATTATATTTTTCCAACGATAAACAATTTGGAATAGACAAATAATAAAACTTACAATAGGCAATGCGGAAGTCCAAAAAATATATTGACACAGATGACATGCCTCAATTTCGACAACAAGCAATGGTCCAAAATCTGAATGCAGCAAAAATTGTCACAACTACAAAACAAACTCATAGATAACCGATAAACATGAATGTGATTACATCTAAGAAACCCAAGAATACCATATAAACAACAAAAGTTAACAATGCTTAATAATAATAGAGATATAGCAAAAGCACAAGCAAATAGGACCCAAGCAGGGAAGTTAGAATTTCAGGAAAAAAGATATAGGAGAAGCAATATACATATTTGTGCCTGTTTCACTGATCAAGTAGCATATTGGTTTTTTTTTTTTTTTTTTTCAGGAAATAGAAAAAATAACAAATGAAAATAGAATCATTAAAACTCAAATATAAGATTAACGAGACTTAACAAAATGTCTCAGTTAATTATATTAAAAACACGAGACAAATGACATGTTGTTTGTGGTATGGGCATATTAGCCATCTCACATTCCTTAACCTGAGTGGTGCAATTAAGTGAAAAAAAAAAAGGAAACAAATATCCATATATAAATAGATTGTCAATGAAAGATACAAGCCTGAAATTTTGCACCTCTTTCTCCAAATTGTTCCGGCGAAACTGAGTTATTCTTGACCTGCAAATGAGGAGAACACGCCCAAGAATTTGCAAACTCAAGCATATTAAATAGCACACAAACTATTCAAATATTTTATGGAAGTGCTTCCAGTTAATTTTAAGTTAAAAGATGAATAAGTTATCATTAATAATTACTCTTTGGGAAGCCAAAACATCTCCTTCATTTACATTCTTTTTCGAAAAGAGAAAAAAGGCAATGGTGCTAATAATTATGAGAATTTGGGCGTAAGGAAAGCAGACATAGCTATAAATAAAACTATAGGTGGCTGAAGAATAGAGATAACACATAAATAAAAAACTTTTTCACATCCCCACACGAAAATAATATTGAGGCGCAGAATTTTGACTTGCCCCAAATATATACAATATTTATGTACTTTTCATTTTTTTTTTTCATGCACATTGTACTAAGGCTACTTACATATTTTGTTGGTCCTTCTCCATTGTACCTGTACGTATTGAGCGTCGCAGTAACCGTACTTTCTCTGTTATCATTTTTACTATCGGTAAAAGAATAATTATGGATTTTGAAATAAGAGGCTAAAATCGTTCAAAAAAAATAAAATAAGTGGCTAAAGTCAGGGAACGAATTCTAAACGAAAATAACATAAAAGAGATAAATAAATTCACCTAAATGAAATTGTAATGGGTATGTCAAATTTTAAATTATTAAATTATAAAAAATATATTAAATTTAAAAAATAAAAAATAAATAAATTATTAAATTAATTACATATTTTTTACATACTCACTCATACGTTACGTCGAATAACATTGCTTTCTGCACATTAATTTAGTCAATCGTATAGTACAAGCCTGATGATGATAAGTGAAAAGACATGTACGTTAGTTGCAAATAGGATTGAAGTGACTTATGTAAATAGAAGACTCTTTTTTCCTTTTTTTTTTTTTTTTTTCTAACTATCATAAAGGACTGTTCGTGTGTTCTAGGGACTTTTTTTTTTTTTCCTTTTTTCTATTTGTTCTATTTTGGGTTGACTATAAATGCCCCCTTGTTTTTCTTGATGTATTGGCTTTAACGTGCTATTTTTGCACCAATGAACTATATCTGAATTCGTATTCGAGTAGTAAAAGAAAGATAAATTAACCAGCAATAAAAAGCTTATCAATGTTGAAAAAGAAACAATTTGGGACTCGATTCGTACCAAAATTCAATACAAATATAAATGCAATGATAGAAAGAATATGTCATTCACACTTGAATTTGGCCATCTTTTCTCCTATATTGTTGATGAAGCGTCTCTGAAAGCCTATCCTGACATAACTAGAGTAAATTTCTAACGCTTCTGGAAGTTGAACTTCTTAATGCAAAATGCGAAAACAAATGCGAAGAGCACTGTAAATCCAAGAATCACCGCTGTGACTACTCCAAGAAAATCATGCCTGAAACCGTAGAATTCTCTCAGGAAATATTCCAATGTCTGCCCGTTATCTAGAGTTTTAGTCACATCTCCATACTGTGAAGCAATCAGGCCATACAAGGTCCATGAAACGGGGCATATCCAGTAGTACCATCTCCACCATACAGGCATCCGCTGTTGTAACGAATATGAAAGATGGAATTAGAAATAGTCTGCTCCGAGAATGAGCAATTACACATTACAGAAACTACAAGATGGAAGAATTTTAGAGTGATGTAACACTTACAGGTCTCGGGATTATAAATCCGGAAAAAAGGTTCCATATTGCAAAGAATGCAATGGAAATTATCAATGCAATGTGGGGGTTTGGTGACACCGCGACGCACATCATTCCATAAAACGTGAAGTACAATAAGGTGAAGTACATGAAGAACAGATACCAAAAGAACTTAGCTGCAGTCCACTCGAATCCGATCATAGCATATGTTACAAGACCATAAACTCCAGCTTGAACAAAGATATATGGGAGCTCAATCAGGACCTGCAACAGAAAAATGAGAGCTCATAAAAGCCATTTTCCAGAATGTGCAGAGTCTGTGGAATGAGATCAATCGTTACCTGTGCAAAAGCATAGGGTAAAGCTGAGTACATTCCTGCAGCCCTTTCTCGGTAAAAGACAATTCTTTCCACAGCTACTACTGGCAGCACAGCTCTTGCATTCTGCTCCCCAAGGAAGACAACAGCAACATACATTGAACCCATTGCATTGAAAAAATCCTGTTGCCTTCTCCTATCCATTTATACATCACAAGTGAATCAAATGTACGTCAACAGAAATAACAGCATGAACTTTAACTTTGTTAAAATACTTTGTAGTTCATAACCTACATTTTGTTGCCAAGATCCCAGAACATGGTCCCCATTATCAAGGAAATGAAGGTTGTCAAGAGAAATCTGACAGCAGTGTATGCTGGATTACGCCAGTATGACCAATGTTGCTTCCACAGGCAAGCCATACACTGGTTCAAGAATGATTGTGAGTACTGTGTAGGGAAATAGAGGTCCTTCGATCCGGGAGCAGGGGTGCTTAATTCCTTAATAACAGCCTTGTTTCTCCTGAAGCATAAAAGCCACACATCAGCAACCAGTATAGAGCAAACATTCTCACTTTAATCAGTCAACAATTTAATTATAACTACACATGCCTGTAGAGTTCTGAATTTTTGTATATTGTAGTAAAATCAATGCCCAAAGCTGTTTCTTGTGCTCTGGTTGTAACTTCCAACATCCAAGTTGCTGGATTATAACCATCTGCAATCTTAGTGATCCCTTCGATTCCCTTAGTAGTGAAAGTGGCCCATAAATCAGTATGTGGTCACTATAATTAAGGTGCAAAACTACACATTAATTCACTCTTCATATTTGGCATACCTCAAAATAGCTAATTAGCTGGGAAGAGCGGCGGCCCAATGGCCCCACATATATTTCTTGGCCTCCTAGTTTTAGCAAAAATAGCTGTGCATTGAAACATTAAAAATATGAAATTTGTGAATGTTGAAGCCCACTATAAAGAACTGATTTTAGAGCTCCGTTTGACTCTCACCTCATCAAAAGCTTCAAATATGTCAATGCTTGGTTGATGGATTGTGCATACTACAGTTCTTCCTGTATCCACAGTGTTTCTGACTGTTCTCATGACAATGGCAGCAGATCTTGCGTCTAGCCCAGAGGTCGGTTCATCCATGAGAATAATGGACGGGTTTGCTACTAGCTCGACTGCTATGGTTAACCTTTTACGTTGTTCAGTAGACAGACCATACACACCAGGCAACCCAACTATGGCGTTCCTCAATGTATTTAGTTCCACAAGTTCCATGACTTCCTCAATGAACAACTATGACCAATTTTGCAGAAATAGAATTTAATTGTGCATGTCATAGCAACAGAAGTTAAAGTAATAGACCTCATTACAGACAAATATCAAAGCAAGCACAACCTTCTTCAGCAGAGACAATTGTGAAATATGCACAAGAAATTAGAAGCCTTTGTGAGATTTTAAAAGCAACTGCCTACCTTTCTTGTCTCCGAATCAACTTGAGGTGGTAGACGAAGCCAGGCAGAAAAAAGTATGGATTCATAGACAGTAACATATGGAGAATGGATATCATTTTGCTCACAGTATCCTAAAATTCTTGCAAACGTTTCCTGTTTCTTTGGGTACCCGGAAATTGTGATGTTTCCCTCAACGTATCCACCAGTTTTCCTACCGGCCAACACGTCCATCAGAGTTGTTTTACCTGCACCGCTAACACCCATCAAAGCTGTGAGGACACCCGGCCTGAAAGCTCCACTAACACCATCCAAAAGGACCAATCTGTCTTCGACAATTCCCTGAAGCTTCATTTCCTGTATAGTTCAGTTCAAAAACGTTAGTTCTATTATTACGAAGTTGACATACTATCAAAACTGGATATGATTCTAAATGCTGTCTTTCACTACCTCTGGCATATCAACGGAGTATGTCACATCATCAAATGTGATGGAATGTGGTTCAAATGGAAGAACCATTCCCCTCTTCTTCATGTGGTTGGAACCATCAATGGTCACTTCTTTCTCTGCAATGGAAAATTTGTAATTTTATTGACAACGAATCAACAAAACACAGCACAACTAAACATTATCTATGATGTTGATACCTATATTAGTACTGGATAGCTGAATTTCTCCAACAGTTTTGCCACCAGTTCCACCACTGTTTGTCTCTTTAGATACAATAGCTTTACTCTTTCCAGTTGCTGGACAACATGAAACGTATGTCATCAATCTCAGCTAACAGTTTCACGTTAAGATTAAATTGTGTATGGGTCAGTAGTAGTAAAGAGACTCACGGTTTAGAACAGTGAGAGCCACAATGGCAAGTGAGTTGAACAATAATATACATCCGACTAATGCCGCAACTGCTATCCAATACCAATATGAATGAGGATAGAATCCTCGAGACTTCAAGACTTGAACTCCAAGTGGCTCTGTGGAGTTTGGGCCATTCTGCAATGAGAGAAGAAAAAAAAATATCATTTTAACAATTAAAGATGAATATTAAAAACACCAACAACATGCTGGAGGAGGAAAGCTACATGTCTCCAACTGTTTCCAAGGAACTCGTTGACTACGATTGCATTCTGCCCATACATAAATGGTGAAATCCAGTAACCCCATATCCACCATGGTTTAAAGTCCTCTGTGAGAATTCAAAAAGAAAGAAATGGAATTTCTTAATCTTTAACCTTCAACAACAAAATCACCAGAAAAACATTAATCCTAAACTTTACCTCGTGACAAGACAACCCCACTGGATACGACAATTACAATCGTGGCAAAAGCACCGAATATATTAGCAATGATCATGTTCCTTGCAGCAGCAGCGATAAAACGGAATAATCCAGAGGCCATTTGATTAACAAGTAGGAGCACAAAGTACTGCTTAAAGAACCTGCAGAATGTAAAAGAAAAATCTCTTGCATCAGATGGATCAATGAAGTACTAATCGTGAAATCCTTCCGAAGAAAGTCTTCTCTTACCTTCCAATGTTAGAATCAAAGCCAACCACATAATAAGTCATGAACACCCAAACAGCAACGTCTAAAAATGTGATAGGTACTTTAAGGATCCATGAAGGGAGAGAATATGCCCAAGAAGGATAGAATAAGGAGTCTCTTTGCTTGTAAAACACAGGAAGCTTCATGATGGTCATAGATAGTTCTGCCATACCACTAAACATGATCGTGAGAGCAGTGAAGAAGAGTGCACCGAGATAATTATTCCCATCCGCGACTGTATCTCGGTGCATCTCTGTCCTTAAGAACAGTGTCATGGTAATCAATGCCATTATTGCAATCTGTAAAACAAAGAGATGTGAAAAATGAATATTCCTTTTCAATAATTTTATTTAGCGTAAAAGTATTACATATTACAGCTAACAATCACCTGGCAGAGCTTAAAGATATAGACAAATGAGTTCCTTTTCATAAGCAAGTATTCTCTTGAGAAACAAGCATTCAGGGACTCCTTAATTTTGACACCATACTTTTCACTTGCCAAAGCAGCCGGGTGACTCTTAGTCTTGTCAAATGGAACAGAAAGCTCTTCCTTTAGTCTTTCTCCCACTTTAAATGATTGAAATGCTTCAGCAAATTCTTTGACTGTGACAAAGTTGTATGGTTGATCTCTTCGTGCCCAATACTGTTCTTGGTCTTTCCTTGATGTCACCTGCCTCAAAGTCATTGTTACAAAGATTATGAAACATCATGTATAAGGTGCTTCTTGTGGAGAACCAATTGTAACAAAATGAAAATGGGTGGTAGAACATACTTCTTGTAAGAAGTCAGCAACACCTTTTCTATCAGGACACTTGAAGCCCATATGTTCAAAAATTTCGAGCACATGTTCTCGGGGACCTTGGTACACAATTTGACCATCAGATAGGAGAATAATGTCATCAAAAAGATTATATGTCTCTGGGGCTGGCTGCAGGAGGGAGATAACAGCAGTTCCATTCAAGATGTGAATGTATTGCTTTAGGGAGTTCACAATTTGATAAGTTGTTGAGCTGTCCAAGCCATTGGAAATCTCATCCATAAACAATGCCCTTGCAGGTCCAACCAGCATTTCACCTGGAACATGGCTCGAAAGATAGTATCACTGATAATTGGGAGTAACAGTAAAAATCCAATTGTCCTTTAGTTGTGGAAATGGATGACAGCGCTCGTTTACCTGTTGTGACGCGCTTCCTTTGTCCTCCAGAAATACCCCTCAACATTTCGTCCCCTACCATTGTATCTGCACAGACTTCCAGTCCCAATATCTGCAAACTCAAAGGAAAACAAGTCACGGGAAATGACAGATGCCATCACTTTGCATTTTGAAGAACATCTATGAGGGAATTCGTGGCAATGGTTTACCTTTAATATATAATCTGTGACTACATGGGCTTTCTCACTATCTGTTGCACATGCCTAGAGTAACATAAATTGTAGGATGGACATCAATAGTCATCAACACAACTAATCAAAGCATGGAAAATCTGACAGTATTATTTTTAGAAACAATAGTAGTAATCTTAGGTTTCGATTTGTTTGTTCATTTTTAATTGTGATTACAGAAAGTCTCACTCCACACCTTCATGAAGACATCAATATCAGGGTCCGGCTTAATATTAGCTGCTTTCTCTCTTCTTAACAACTCTGCCAACATATCTGAAAATCGCTACAAGTTTTGATTAGACATCACAATTGATAATAACTACCCTAAGAAAGTTCCATCCATTCAATAGACAAAAGAACTAGATAATCTGTTGATCTAACCATGTTGGGATCCGACACCTTGGCATCTGGCAGAAAATTCCAGAGTCTCCCTTACAGTCATTTCTCCTATGTGGACATCATTTTGACTGATATAGGCTGCTGTTCTCTGTGGTATGAATTCATCAAATCTGTGACCATTATAGGTCACATTACCTGAGACCTGCAAGACACGTTCAACTTGTCAAGCTAAGGAACGAAACATCGAAATGAAAACAGACAAATTTATAGATAAATTCTCATATCAATACCTTTAGTTCCTGATCAAGTTTTCCAGCGAGAGCGAGCAAGAGTGTGGTCTTTCCAGAACTTGGGGGGCCTAAAAGAAGAGCCATTCTGCATATACAGATGCCAATAATATTAAAACATGAATAGCATATTATACATATGAAAGGCTAACAAAATAAGTTTAAATGATGAAACGTCTTATCACGCTTATTTAACCTTGATGCCTTGATTATTCCGCTAACATCCTTAAGCACTGTCACACGTTTCTTCTGACTTGGAAGGATGTGAAGAGCATTCAACAGACCCTTTCAAATGAGATTGAAAACCCAAATAAATTTAGTGGAACAAATAATCAAACTACCCAGAAGCATCTTATGGCATTGGTAGCTAATGTCATGAATTAAATCGTAGAACAATTACCTCTGCTACGTCGACACAGAAGTTAATAAATGTAGGCACAGCTCTGCTTCCTACCTGAGCTTCTGCTTCAATATTTAAGTGTTCATACCTGACTTCAATTGTTGGAAGCTCAATTCCCACCCTGAAAATAACAGCAGACATGGAAAATAAAAATGTAACTTTCCTATTCTCTTCAATGTCTAAAATTCCTATTCGGTGGTTTTCTTCTCTACTTCATAAAATCATCATTAAAAGTAAGTTTTGCAGTTCATTTAGTGAAAAAGCCGATTAAATTCCTCCATTCTAATGGACATAGAAAGTAGAAAACAACATTACCTATCAATACGGCGCTTGAGCTTCAACAAGAACTTCTCATTGTCCTCTTCAACCACATTCACCAACCTCTCCAGCAAATTCTTCCTTTCTTGAAATCCGAGATTGTTAATCTCAATCTCAGTGGCCACCCCTTTTGACCCACTTCTCAATATGCTTTTCCTCAACCGGTCATAAGTTGGCAGCTTCTCAAGAGCAGCCCACTTCAATGCCTCCTCGTCATCTTCTCTTCTTGAAGATGTAGAAAAAACCTCCATGCCAGTGTTTTCCCACGTTGAAGACGCCACACCCGGAAAACTATTGCTTGCTCTGTGCTGATCACGGAGCTCCATTGCCATTGGTGAATTTACTAAAGCAAACTCACCAAAGCCAATCTTCTTTTTTTTTTTCTTTCAACTTTTATCTTGATTTAGCAACTTGGGGTCACTAAAATTCAAGATTTATAAGCTGTGTACAGACCAAGTTCGAAGAACCAAAATGTGTGTGAGCTGGCTTGAAAAATGGAAATGGAAATGCAGATAGTGGAAGCAATGAAATCAAACATAAAAGGAAAGGTTTTTGAACATTTGTGTGTACTAACTTATTACATTCTATAAGAATTGTCTTAGACCTTAAAAATTGCTGGCATTCTTTTTTTGTTTCCTTTTGAATTCCTCTAAATATATATTACTGGAAAGTAGAAACTATCTATGACAGTAAAGTCGCAACGAAAGGAAACTTCTATTAGAGGGAATATCCACTCTTAGAATTTAAAAACTAAGGGTCCATTTGAAAACGCTGTCAGTTTTTTGTTTATATTTTTTATTTTTTATTTTTTGTTTTTTCTGTTTGTTGAATTTTTGTATTTATAACTGTCAATTTTTTTTTTCTATGAGAATAAAAAAATAGATAGAAAAAAGATAGTAAGAGAAATGATAAAAAGAGTATAAATATAGAGAGAAAAATGGGAGAGAGAAAGAGAGAGAGAGAGAAAGAGGGTAGAGAGAGAATGAGTAGAGAGAGAAAAAAGAGAGAGAAAGAGAGAAGAAAGAGAATGAGTAGAGAGAATGACAGAAAGAGAAAGGGTTGAGAAAGAAAGAGTAAAGAGAATAGTAGAGAGAGAAAAATGTGAGAGAGAGGGTAGAGAGAGAATGAGTAGAGAAAATGATAAAAAGAGAAAAGATAGAGAGGGTAGAGAAAGAACGAGTAAAGAGAATGATTGAGAGAGAAAAATGAGAGAAAGAGGATAGAGAGAGAATGATTAGAGAGAATGGTAAAACAAGAAAAAAAGAGAAATAGTCTGGGTAGAGAGAGAGGATAGAGAGATAATAGTAGAGCAAGAAAAATGAGAGAGAATGTGGGTAGACAGAAAGGAGAGAGAATCTGGGTAGACAGAGAATGGTAGAGAGAAAAAAGAGAGAGAGAGAGAGAGATTGCAAAGAGAGAACAAGTAGAGAGAATGATAGAGCAAGAAAAAGAAGAGAAAATGGTAGAGAGAGAAAAATGAGAGAGAGAGCGGGAATAGAGAGAAAGAGTAGAGAGAATGGTTCAGAGAAAAAAAGAAGAGAGAGAGAGAGTGGGTAAAAGGAGAATTAGTAGAGAGAATGGTAGAAAGAGAAAAAGAAGAAAGAGGGTAGAGAAAGAATGAGTAGAGAGAGAAAAGAGAGAGAGAGGGTAGAGAGAGAATGGTAGAGATATAAAAAAGGGAGAGAGAGAATGATAGAGATAGAAAAATAAGAGAGAAGTGGGTATAGAGAGAATGAGCAGAGAGAATGGTTGAGAGAGAAAAAGGAGAGAGAGAGAGAGTGGGTAAAAGGAGAATTAGTAGAGAGAATGGTAGAAAGAGAAAAAGGAGAAAGAGGGTAGAGAAAGAATGAGTAGAGAGAGAAAAGAGAGAGGGTAGAGAGAGAATGGTAAAGATATAAAAAGGGAGAGAGAAGAGAGAGAATGATATAGAAAAAGGAGAGAGAGGATACAGAGAGAATGAGTAGAGAGAGAAAATAGAGAGAGAGAGGGTAGAGAGAGAATGAGTAGAGAGAGAGAATAGAGAGAGAGAGGGTAGAGAGAGAATGGTAGAGATAGAAAAGGGAGAGAGAGGGTAGAGAGAGAATGAGTAGAGAGAGAATGAGTAGTGAGAGAAAAAATATAGAGGGATAGAGAGAGGATAAGTAAAGAGAGATATGATAAAAAGGGTGAATAGAGAAAGAAAATGTTGTGAGAAAAAGTATAGAAAAAAAAGTAAAAAACAAAATCGGAAAGTTAGTTTTTATTATTTTCCAAATTTATTTTTTTTCTTTGAAAAACACTTTTAACTTTTCAACAAAAAATAGAAAACAAAATCAATAACAAACATGTTTTCTATTTTTTTTATAAAAAATAAACAGAAAACAGAAAACAAAATCATTAACAAACAGACCCTAACATTTTACTTGGAAGAGTAAGTATACGGGAATGGGCAACTTAAAGTTACATCCAATAACGTATACGAGATAAAAGTAATCACGAAATTGACATACATGATCTAGACCGTTAAATAATAAAAAATATAATAAATTTTATAAAAAAATAAATAAATTATTAAATTAATTACGTGTCGCATAATGCGTGCAAACGTAATCTTCTCTCTTTTTATATCATGAAAGACAAATAATGTTATAAGATATATTTATTGGTCCTAATTGTGTAATTGCAGACTATATATTTACAGTCAGTAGTTGCCGAAACAATCAACTGCTAAAAATTTCAAATGCTTGTTAAAATGTGTAAACAACAATAATGATTATGAATATAAATATGTAAATGTATATGTGATGTCATTTTAGTTTTTAATGTTGTAATAATGATCACGTATATGTGATGTAAACGTACATAAATAGAATAGTGTCTCAAGTTTAAACATCAACAACCCATCCTCTTGTGTCCATGTGATGTCATTCTAGTTTTTACTGTTGTAATGACAAAAATGTGCTCTGCCAACTACAAAGGATTGAGAAAAGTGATGGTGAATTTTTTATGTATTGTTTTTTATTTATTATTTTTTATTATTATTTTTTTTTTAAGACAAAGCAGAAACCAATATTATTACTTAAGTGAACGGAAATTACGGTTGAGAAGCAGAGAGACATTAGAATTTTCCTCTGGCTGCCAACGGTTCTCCCCATTAGGACAAACTGCTAACTTAGCTGAAGCATCAGCCACACTATGGGCACAACGATTAACATAGGTAAAAGAGATAAAATTGAAATTAGAGGCCATGTCAATAATATCACCAACAAGAAAACCAGCAATTGAGGCTAGATGATGATGGGAACGAATTTTTGATGTATCGTTAAATTTCAATCGTGTAAGAAAATGATATTAGTTTATCTAAAATCAATAACAAGTGCCAATTTTCGATGCTTTTTAATAAGAAAGAAATGGAAAAACAAAAAAAAAATTCAGTTAAGGCGTTTTATAAACTATGCAAGATGTTAGTACACTACCGTTAATTGCCTTAAAATTATATTTGCTTTATGGGATACAGATTTTACCTTTAAAATGTACAAACTAGTTTGTTACTCATACTACTATAAGTTTTGTGATTATATAATTTTTTAATAATTTTTGTAATAAATATTTACATCTTCATTTTTTTTTTCATAAATGAGAAAAGGATGTCTTCTACATGTGGTTATTATATTTTCCAACAATATACAATTTGTAATTGACAAATAATAAAGCTTACAAGAGGCAATTCAAAAGTCTAAAAAATATATTGACACCTAAAACATACCTCAATTTCGACAACAAGCAATGGTCCAAAATCTGATTGCAGCAAAAATTGTCACAACTACAAAACAAATATACATAGAACCGATAACATGAACATGATTACATCTAAGAAACCCAAGAATACCATAAAAATCAACATAAGTTTAAATTGCTAATAATAATAGAGAAATAGCAACAGGACAAGCAAATAGAACCTTGTCAGAGAAGTTAGAATTTCATGAAAAGATATAAGAGAAGCAGTATAAAATTTGTGCATATATATATTTTTTTTTGGTTAAAAGCAAGGTCGAAAGAATAGTAAATAAAAATAAAGATATTAGAACTTGAATACAAGATTAACAAGTTTTAACAAAATGTCTCAATCGGTTGTACAGGCAAATGATATAGTTATAGGCTTATTGGCATCTCACATTCCTTAACTTGAGTGGTGCGATTAAGTGAAAAAAAAAAAAAAAAACATATACCCGTAGACAAGCATATTGTCAGTGAATGAGACAAACCTGGAATTTCTATCTCTTTTTCCAAATTGTTTGGGCGAAACTGAGTTATTCTTGACTTCAAATGAGGAGAACACGCCCCAGAATTTGCACACTTAAGCATATTATATAGCAACCAAACTATTCATATTCTTTATGGGAGTGCTTCCATTTATTCTAAGTTATACTTAATAATTACTCTTTGGACCCTTAGTCAACGCCTATATTATAGGCAAAAATATTCCATTGTTTATATATAGTCATAATAAACTACGACCACCACCAGTGGTGGTCTACTGCTTAGAAAATTCTGACCAAAAAAAAAAAAAAAATATATATATATATATATATATATATATCCAGCCTAATAATTTTAATGGTATGCTAATTTTTATCCCAATCTGATAATATTCCCCTAACCTCTAACCTCGCTAAGAGTAGCTTGAAGTCTAACAATTAACAACATTTTTGGCTGCTTCTACAAGTCCTAACACAATCTTTCATGTCAAAAATCGGAAACTATGAAAATTAACAACAATTAAGTGGAAGCATTCGCTAAAAAGGCCTATTCAATTCTGGCATTCTAATCAACAGAAGGAGGAGGAGAAATCAAAATTTACCTATCAAGACGGCTCTTGAGCTTCAACAAAAACTTCTCATTGTCCTCTTCTGCCACCTTCACCATCCTCTCCAACAAATCCTTTCTTTCTGTTAATCCAAGACTGTTAATATCAATCTCAGAGGCCACCCCTTTTGATCCAGTTCTCAGTATGCCTTTCCTCAACCGATCATAAGTCGGCAGCTTCTGAAGAACAGCCCATTTCAATGCTTCTTCATCATCTTCTTCCACTTCTCTTGATGAAGACACAGAAAAAACTTCCATGCCAGTGTCTTTCCATATTGAAGACCCCCCTCTCCGGAAACTATTGCTTGCTTTGTGAAGATCGCCGAGTTCCAACGCCATTGATGAACTGTCTGACTGACTAAAGCAAACCCCACCAAATAAAATCTTCCTTTTTTCGTTATTTTTCAATTATTCTCTTGATTTGTGAACTTGGGTCACAAAAGTTCGAGATTTTCGAGCTGTGGATTATATGGAATAAGTATGGAATGAAGAACAAAAAGCGAGAGATGGGTTTGGGTTGGCTTGAGAAATGGAAATGCAGCTATTTAATGATCAGAGGTGTGGACAGTGCACGAATAGCAACGGCTAGCTTTGAACTTTCCTGGAAAGTAGCATACTTGCCACTTTTCCTTATAAGCTTGGTTACGCTTTCATTTTATTTTTTTTTTTGAATATAACAAATTTTTAATTTTTATAATTATAATAATATTATAAAAAATATTATTATAATTATAAAAAATTAAAAGTTCATTACATTCTAATAAAAAATTAGACAATAAAAATTTTAACAGAGTAATTTTTTCCTCTCCTCATAAACTAGTGACGAAAAAAGGAACACAAAAAAAAATGCGACAGAGAAATGAAACGCCGAAAAGGAAGTCAAAAGAGAATAAAATCAATAAAACTTAAATATGAAATTAAGATGTTCAACAGAGCTTCCAAACTAATTATTCTAGAAGAACGAGATCCATTCTGCACCTTTTGGTTGGCGGATTGTGTTACCATTCTTGGTTCAACCATCTGCTATCTTTCTATAAGGCGAGTTAAACTATAGTTGACCATGGTCATCTTGGTTGGTTATGGTTTTAGTTCGAAAACAATTTCCTTTAGTTTTAGTTATTTGTTTAGAGTCTAATTATATGGATAAGAGAAAAATGAAACGTTTAATATTTATAATAAAAAATAAAAATATTTTTTATGCGTATTTTTTTTATTGCAAATATTAAGCACCTTGTTGCTAAAAAAAATGGTTCATTGCAATTCATCTATCTTGACTGTAACACTTCCCGTGTTCATATATCTTTTCTCTTTTAAAAGTTGTAAGACGTTTTCTTCATTCGTTAAAACAAAAAACTCTAATTTATAAATTGTAAATATAATCTATATCAATACTAATATTTCTCCTTTTGAATATATGTCAATTTACATGATGCAATTTTGAGTTTCGATTTGAGAAAAGAAAATGAATAATTTACTACAATTATTCTACTCTATTTTTGATTATCAAATGGAGGCATAAATGTATAAATTGAATGTGTAGATAATAAAATAATGTTTGAAAAATGGGCTCAAAATGATACATACATACATATATATATATATATAATTTTTTTATGGAGGACAATTGTAGTAGCAGAGACCATGTGGACTTCTAGATTGTCAAACGCTAAAGATAGGGAAACTTCTGCAAACCCTTGTGTTGCAGTTTTTAGCAGCTTTAAACCTTTTTGTGGGGCTTCTAGATGGTGACGTCACTGCTGGTATCTCAGTTGGGACACTAGCATTAATTTATCATCTACAACTTTAACGTAAAACATCATCTCCGAACATAGAGAATTTGACAAAAAAAAAAAAAAAACTTTATGTTTATAACAGCTGGTTTATTAGTGTTATATAAGGAAGACTACTGTGAGTTCTACCAACACTTTATTTGTATCTCTTTTTTTTTAATTATAATATAATTTTAGCCCTCCTTTAACTTCAAAAGAATTTGATAGAAAAGAGCGGTACATCAAATGTCACAATTTTTTTTTCGTTTGAAATTTTAAATTTTTCTATAAAAAATATATAATGTGCAATAAGCACGATATAATGTTTAATAAGTAAGACAATATTGTACAAACTAATAAAAGAGTGAATTTTATACCTATTATACATTGCATTTATATCTGTTGTACGTTATATTATTCTTATTGTACATAGGCATTTTTAAAGTGAGAAACTTTAAATTTTAAAAAAATAATTTTTATATTTTTTCTTTTTAAACAAGAGTTAAAACTTATATTACAATTAAAAAAAAACAATTCAAAAGAAGCGTGGGATTAAATCCCAACCTCTTCTTTTGTATAGTGTTAATAATTCAATTGTTTTAAGAAGATATTTTTTTTTTTTAAATGTTGTGGGGTCTACAAACTACTTAGTTTTTGGCCTCTACAAAAATTTCGAGGTACTTAACTGGACCAACATTAACTAATTAAATATTCTATGTTATCATTGGCCAAATCAAAAAGTTGAACTCGGTAACCACTTAAAAGTGTGAGTTTAATAAGAATTTGACGTGTCTTTTCGTATTAATTTAAGTTTGAGTTTATTTACTGACTTCTGTTCTCCATTTTAAAAAGGGGATTTAGGTCAAAAGTGCAGTAATGAGTTCTAAATTTATTAATATTATAATTAATTATAAAAATATTTACTTAAATATAATAATACTCATATAATGAATCTATATTTTAAAATGATTGAATGTAAGATTTGAGCAACCACTAAACTTATTTTAATTTATATATATTATAATTGATATAGTTATAAATATTTTTTTAATTGTTAAAAAATGTAAAAAGATGAACCAGTACAATTGCTTGCAAAGTTGCAATCCAAAATATTTGCACCAGCCGACTGTTATCATATCCAAAAGAAATTTAATTGAAAAAAAAAAAAAACAAAGGCCAAAGTGTAGTGGAGAGATCATTGGTGATGTCATATTCAGTCAGAGCTTACGTAAATGAAAGATTCGAATCTAATGGACCATCTAGAGGTTTAATAATTGCAACGTGAAATTATTTTAATTTCGTTTTATTGCCGGATATCCTATTGAAAGTGATTTACTTATTTATTTATAGTTAATGAAATGTGCATGAGTACATTTATCAATGTCGTTTTTTCTTTTTAAAGGAAACTTAAAATTTAAAATTAAGAATTCAAATAATTCTATAAATAAATTTTGTGACTGATAATGAGTATCATTTTGAATTTTCACTAAATTGAATTAGAATTACATAGTAAATTTCTTCCTTTGAATAGTGAAAAATTAAATAGAATGTGAACGGAAAAAAATGAATAAAAAATAATATAGTAATAATGATATAATAATTGATAAAAAGTAATGATTAGAAAATTGTGAGAAAGAAAATAAATAGTAATTTGTGAGAGAAAAAATAAAAAAATAATTATTTGGATTGATAAAAGATCAATAAAAAAATGAGTAAAAAATTTTAAAATTTTTTTTTCTTTTTCCTTTCTCTTAGAAAAATGTTAAACATGACCTCAGGCCATGTATAGAGGATCAGATTTAGTATTTAGTTGGATTTTACCATCAATAGAGGATGGAACCCTTGCTATGTTAATATATTGCCCCTAAAATGAAAGGAAAATGATTTTTATCATAAAAATCATTTTTTAATTTTTATCAAATTTTTAATTATTAACATTTAACAGATCGATTAAGAGATGGATTTTATATTTCTGTTGTTAACTAGTGTTTTATCAATTTTTTTTTTTAATAAATTTCGTGAAACAGTTTTTTTGATAAGCCTATCATGATCCAAAATGAAAACATGTGAAACTTTCTCCAAAAGATTAAGTAAAATAAAGTTACCATCGCTGATAAGTGTAGTCAAGTGGTAAATTGCAAGGTAGGAAACAGAAAGGTCGGTCTTATTTGCATAAATGTTTTGAGCTCGAATTTTTGTTTTGATAAGAATAATTTATGTTTATAGAGTGGACTATTTTTGAGCAATTATAGAGTGGACTCTAAATTAAAGAATGGCTTGTTTTTAAATTTGTTGACCTAAATTAAAAGTGAAAAGAAAAAGTAAAGATTCCAGTGTAAACAAATAACTTTTTAAAAAAAAAAAAAAAAAAAAAAAAAAAAAAAAAAAGTGGTTGGCCGCCAACCTTGAAGTCAAGGTTGGCAGCCAACCTTTAAAAGCCACCAACCAATTGGTTGGTGGCAGGTAGGTGGGGGAGGCCTATAAATGGCCTCCCCCCAAATCAATTGAAGAAAAAAAAAGAAGAGCGACGCGCAGAAGCAGCAAAAGAAAAAAAAAAAAAAAGGAAGAGCAGCGCAGCGCAAGGAAAATAAAAAAAAAAAAAGAGAAAAGAAAAAAAAAAAGAAAAAAAAAAGAGAGAGATAGTAAAAAAAAAAAAAAAAAAAAATCGAAATATTACAAATCCGGCTGAGATTAAGCCTCATACGGCCCTCAGCAAAATTCAGGCAACTCATCCGAGAACAAGTCTATTCGACCCTCGGTAAAATTAAGTCAGATCAGCTCAGATCGAGTCTCTACGGTTCCTAAACGTAGTCAAAACATCCAAATCAGACATAGTTTCAGTCTATCCAGTTCAAGAAAAAGCGGTGGAAATTATTTCTGTCCAGATCAACCTCGTGCAACCCTTGACGGAGTCAAAAAAAGGAACACTAATCGGAGGATCTACGGAGATCGACCCCACGTAAATTTTCTTTTACTTTACAATTTTTATTTGTAATTTATTTTTGTATTTTCGAGTTTAATTGTTTTAGGCTCGAAATTTACGCTTTACAAATTTTTGGCACGCTCGGTGGGACATCTTCACCTCCCATCTCTTGTTCCGTAAAAAAAAAAAAAAGAGGTAAAAGGGGAGCTGAGAGTAAAAAGTAAAAAAAAAAAAGTAAAAAAAAAAAAAGTAAAAAAGTAAAAAGTAAAAAAGTAAAAAAAAAAAAAAGTAAAAAAGTAAAAAGTAAAAAAGTAAAAAAAAAAAAAGTAAAAAGTAAAAAGTAAAAAGTAAAAAAGTAAAAAAAAAAAAAAGTAAAAAAAAAAAAAAAAAAATTTTTACAGGTGTTCAACACATCAAATGGCACCGAAAAGGAGTACAACTGCTGCCACAAAAAAGAAGGCAACGGCTCTATTGCCTGCATCAACTACCCTACCTGGGTACGCAGGTCCAGAAACCCGGGGACGGACACAATTTCTTGCCGTCCAAACCCGACAAAATGTCGAAATGGAGAGTCCACAGCTTGCACAACAGGATCTCTCCCCTGACTCTCTTGCCGCATGGAGGAGTCGATCACCCACCCCGATCGAAATCGGGGGCAACACGACGAAACCTGCTCAACAAAATCCAACCCACATAGAAGAATCAGAAGAGTTTTCTCCCCCAGCCTTTCCCGAAGCCTCATCTGTTGCCGTCATGATGACCAACACAACCAGCACAGAGGAAAGGATTTCAGAATTGGAGAACAAAATTTTGCAGCTGATCAGAGTCGTCGAGGAAAAAGATCAACAGATCGCAGCTCTCAAAGGAAAAGCCCCGATCCAAGTTGATCCCGAAATCCGCGAGGAGCAACCATATCCACCCGGTTTCACTCCAGAAGCCACACCAGCCGACGTCTTCCCTGCAGAAAAGCGACCAGGTAGTTCTACACAGCTGCCACCCTCAAATTCTGTAGCTTCGCTATCTGTTCAACAATTGCAGGAAATGATAGCTAATACGATCCGACTGCAACAAGCTACATCCTTCCAAGGATCACAGATGTACGTCAAACCGTACACCAGACGGATCGAAAGTCTCAACATGCCCTTGGGCTACCAACCGCCCAAATTTCAACAATTCGACGGACGAGGCGATCCCAAACAGCACATCGCCCACTTCGTTGAAACCTGCAACAACGCAGGGACTTACGGAGATCTCTTGGTGAAGCAGTTTGTTCGTTCACTCAGGGAAACCGCTTTCACCTGGTTCATCAATCTTGAACCAGAATCGATCGACAGTTGGGAACAGCTACAACGAGAGTTCCTCAACAGATTTTTCAGCACTCGAAGGACGGTAAGTATGATGGAGCTTACCAGCACCAAACAAAGAAAAGGAGAGCCCGTTGTCGAATACATCAACAGATGGCGTGCCCTCAGCTTGGACTGCAAAGATCGTCTCACGGAGACTTCTGCCGTAGAGATGTGCATCCAGGGAATGCATTGGGAGCTGTTATACATCCTGCAGGGTGTCAAACCCCGAACTTTCGAAGAACTGGCGACCCGCGCACATGATATGGAGATAAGCATCCAAACTTCCGGAGGCACGGTTCCCATCCAGTCGGACCAGCAAGGGGGCAGAAGGGAGATTAAGAAACCCAACAGCTCCGGAAAAGGAAAGGAAGTGATGACTGTTGAAGCCGCACCAGTAAAAGTGGGCGCCAGAGCTAAGGTAAATCCTCCGACCCAAATAACTCAGCCAAAACAACAGGAAAGGCGGAAGGTGACATTGCGAGAGCTGGAGCAGAAGCAGTATCCATTCCCCGACTCAGACGTCCCCGACATTCTTGAACAACTCTTGGAGGCGAAGCTGATCGAACTCCCAGAGTGCAAGCGGCCGAATGAAAAGGATCGAGTCAGCGATCCAAGATTCTGCAAATATCACCGAATAGTAAGTCATCCAACTGAGAAATGTTTCGTCCTGAAGGAGCTAATCATGAAGCTCAAGAGCCAGAATAAAATCATTCTGGACCAGGAAGGCGTAACCTCGGCAAACCAAACCACCATCACTTCAAAACCATCAGAAGAAGTGACACACCGTAAGGAGGAGCCGCTCGACAACAAAAAGTCGACAACGGAGAAGGTATATGAAGCTCTCCAAACCCTTCTCGCTAACCCTCAGCTGTTTATAGCTTTGCAATCAACAGAAGTATGGCAAAATCAAGTCAGCAATACTCTCCAGACCTCAGCTGAATCACAGCCATCAAATGAGTCTAACTCAGCGGAGCAACAGGCGGACCAAAATCACGTCGGATGTTACTCTGCTATCTCATTTTCAGATGAGGATCTCCTGCTGGGGTCCAAACCCCACAATCGGCCGCTGTATGTATCAGGCTATGTGAAAGAACAGAAGGTTCGACGTATTCTGATCGACGATGGCTCAGCAGTCAATATTATCCCAAAATCCACCATAAAGGAGCTCGGCATTGGCATTGATGAATTATCAGACAGCCGCTTGATGATTCATGGTTTTAATCAAGGTGGACAGAAAGCAATTGGGATGATTCGTTTTGAGCTAACTATCGGTAATCTCACTTCTAGCACTCTATTTCACGTGATTGATGCACGTACCACATATAAGATGTTGCTAGGACGACCGTGGATTCATGGAAATGGAGTTGTGCTCTCAAGCCTGCATCAGTGCTTTAAGTATTACAATGGTGGCGTTCAAAAGGTCAATGCTGATTTAAAACCATTCGATGATGCTGAATCACATTTGGCGGATGCAGTCTTCTACACTGACACAGACAATCCGGAGATCATTCCGTCAAAAGCTACTTGGACTGGGGGCATCCACAAAAAGGGAAAAGCTGTCGAAGAACCTGCCAATGCTCAACCCCAGGCCCCAACAAATGAAAAGCTGCCACAGCTTGCTGAACTTCGTCGGAAGGATGTTGCATCTTCAAGCTCCACTCCAGTCCTACGCTATGTGCCTAAGTCACGACGCTCAGAAGGTCAACCCCCTTTCTCTTATTGTATTGATCTTAAACAGGAGCAAGGTCATAGCCAACCCAAAGCAAAGGAGCTGCACAACCTGAAGGAGACTTACACTCTGCCGATACCAAAGATTGAGCGGGTTTTGTCTTCAAAACCATTAAAAGGCTTCGTCAAACCACACACGGGGGCAGTCGAAGGCGGCTCATTTCCAGAAAGAAGAACACAGGAAGGATTTGATCCTAATGCATACAAGCTCTTAGCCAAGGCAGGCTATGACTTCTCAAACCCGAGCACAATGGGTACGCTGCCATCCACACATGGCGCCGCTTCTCAATTATCACAGTCCCGACCTGGCTTAGGCTATCAGGAGAAGTCACCTGTGCGGATCACGCTAAAGAGCCGAAGCCGAGCAGCTGATGCACGTCCCATCAGCACCACCACCAAACAAGACAGGCTTATCCAGTCAAACAAAGAAGGTGAAGTCAGAGGTTCTGCATTTCATGTCACAATTAGCGAGGAGGCTAATTCCGATTCATCAGATGGTGAAGTGAAGGAGGCTCCCCCGGAACTTGAAGATGGTGGCCAAGCAACTGTTGATGAACTCAAGGAGGTCAATCTTGGCTCTCCGGAAGATCCTCGACCTACATTTGTAAGTGCTTTACTTACTGCAGAAGAAGAGCAAGAATATGTTCAGGTATTAAGTCAATACAGGGACGTGTTCGCATGGAGTTACAAAGAAATGCCTGGACTTGACCCAAAAATTGCGGTGCATCGTCTAGCAGTAAAGAAGGGTGTCCGTTCTGTCAAGCAGCCACAACGACGGTTCCGCCCGGAACTCATTCCACAAATCGAGGAGGAGGTGAACAAGCTGATCAATGCCGGCTTCATCCGAGAGGTCACCTACCCAACGTGGATTGCCAACATTGTCCCAGTAAGAAAGAAGAATGGACAGTTGAGGGTATGTGTTGATTTTCGTGATCTTAACAAGGCCTGCCCGAAAGATGACTTTCCGTTGCCCATAACGGAGATCACAGTCGATGCAACAACGGGTCACGAAGCATTGTCTTTCATGGATGGTTCTTCAGGCTATAACCAAATCAGAATGGCACCAGAAGATGAGGAGTTGACAGCATTCCGCACCCCAAAAGGTATATACTGCTACAAAGTTATGCCGTTTGGATTGAAAAATGCTGGCGCCACTTATCAACGTGCTATGCAAAAAATTTTTGATGACATGCTGCACAAGATTGTAGAATGTTATGTTGATGACTTAGTTGTAAAGACTAAGAAGTGCAAAGACCACCTCGAGGATCTCAAGACAGTGTTCGAAAGACTTCGGAGGCATCAGCTCAAAATGAACCCTCTCAAGTGCGCATTCGGTGTCACATCAGGAAAGTTTCTTGGGTTCGTGGTGCGCCATCGTGGAATCGAAGTTGATCAGTCAAAGGTTGAGGCAATTCAAAAGATGCCTGAACCTAAAAACCTGCACGAGCTGCGAAGTCTACAAGGAAAGCTAGCCTACATTCGACGTTTCATCTCCAATTTAGCTGGGAGATGTCAACCTTTCCATCGGTTGATGAAGAAGGATGTCAACTTCGAGTGGGACGAAGCTTGCAGCAAAGCCTTTGAAAGCATAAAGAAGTATCTTTCCAATCCACCGGTCCTAGGTGCTCCAATTCAAGGAAAGTCGTTGATTCTCTACATTGCAGCACAGGAAAGATCTTTGGGAGCCTTGCTTGCACAGGAAAATGAGCAGGGAAAGGAAGTTGCTCTGTACTACTTGAGCAGAACACTAAATGGTCCGGAGCTGAGTTATTCGCCCATTGAAAAGACATGTCTAGCACTGTTCTTTGCCATTGATAAGCTGAGACACTACATGCAAGCTCACACGGTACGTCTCATTGCCAGAGCTGATCCTGTCAAATATATCTTATCCAGACCAATCTTGTCAGGACGACTTGCCAAGTGGGCAGTAATTCTACAAAGCTACGACATTGTCTACGTGCCTCAAAAAGCAGTCAAAGGACAAGCTCTAGCAGACTTCCTTGCAGATCACCCTGTTCCGTCAGATTGGGAGTTCACAGATGATCTTCCAGATGAAGAGGTCTTTTACATTGAGACACTACCACCATGGACGATGTTCTTTGATGGTGCAGCAAGGCGTGATGGTGCTGGTGCTGGCATAGTGTTTGTCACTCCTCAACGACAAATACTACCATATGCTATCATTCTCGGTGAGTTATGTTCAAATAATGTTGCTGAATACCAGGCTTTGATCATTGGTCTTCAAATGGCTGTCGATATGAAGATTCCAACTATAGAAGTCCATGGAGATTCCCAGCTCGTCATCAACCAACTTACAGGATTGTATGACGTGAAGAAAGAGGACCTTGCGCCTTACCATCAACGTGCTCGACAGCTAATGGATGAATTTGAAAGCATCACCTTGGAGCATGTGCCTCGACGAGAAAACACTCAGGCAGACGCGTTGGCTAACCTGGCTACTTCTCTTGCAAAGTCAGAAATCCAGGCTACAGTTGTTGCTGTATGTCAGAAATGGATAGTGCCACAAATGGATGATGAAGAAACTACAGCAGCCAACGCTGTATTTGTACGTCTCGCGGAGGACGAAGATTGGCGCCAACCAATCATTGACTATCTACAGCACGGGAAGCTGCCTGAAGATCGTCGTCATAAGACAGAAATTCAACGACGAGCTCCCCGCTTCATATACCTCAAGGATGCTCTGTATCGAAGGTCTTTTGATGGAGTTCTACTTCGCTGCCTAGCCAATGAAGAGGCAAAACAGGCTCTCACTGAAGCACATTCTGGTGTTTGTGGCGGACATCAATCAGGGCCTAAGTTGCACTTCCAACTCAGAAGGATGGGATACTACTGGCCAACTATGGTACGTGATTCAATTGAGTTTGCTAAAACCTGTCAAGCTTGTCAATTTCATGCGAATTACATACATCAACCACCGGAGCCACTGCATCCAACTGTCTCATCCTGGCCCTTTGAAGCTTGGGGTCTCGACTTAGTGGGGCCCTTGCCAAAGTCATCCCTGGGACACCTGTACATCCTCGCAGCAACCGACTACTTCTCAAAATGGGCCGAAGCTATTCCACTTAGAGAGGTAAAGAAGGAGCATGTTGCCAATTTTATCCGGACTCAGCTGATCTATCGCTATGGAGTCCCTCGATTCATTATCACTGATAATGGTAAGCAGTTCTACAACAGCTTAATCGACAAGCTCTGCGAGAAGTTTAAGTTCAAGCAGTACAAGTCATCCATGTACAATGCCCCGGCAAATGGCTTGGCCGAAGCATTCAACAAGACCTTATGCAACCTGTTGCGGAAGGTAGTCTCTAAATCCAAAAGAGATTGGCATGACAGAATTCCGGAGGCATTATGGGCGTATCGTACAACTTACCGGACTCCAACACAGGCGACGCCATACTCACTTGTCTACGGTGTCGAAGCAATACTGCCGTTGGAAACACAGATTCCATCCCTGCGCATGGCTGTTCTGGAAGGACTCACACAGGAGGAGAATGCTCGCCTACGTCTGGATGAGTTAGAAGCTCTCGATGAAAGGAGGCTCGAAGCACAACAGCAACTTGAGTGCTACCAAGCCCGGCTCACCAACACATTCAACCGTAGGGTCCGTCCTCGATCTTTTCAAGTTGGAGACCTTGTTCTTGCAGTGCGACGGCCCATCAACATGAAGCATCGGCCTGGTGACAAGCTTACTTCCAAATGGGATGGGCCATACTTAGTGCAGGAGGTCTACACTCACAACGCTTACATGCTGTCAGACCAAGAAGGCGTCCGAATCGGCCCAATCAATGGTAAATTTCTGAAACAGTATTATGTGTAAATATGTTGAAAAAAAAAAATTCAAAAAAAAAAAATATAGAAAAAAGAAAAGAAAAAAAAAATCAAAAAATCAAAAAAAAAAAAAAAAAAGAGTTCGGAATTTCCGATCTGAAAATCCAAGCGAAAATCCAAACCCGAAAATCCAAACCCAAACACTCAACTCAAAAGCCCAAAACCCAAATCCAGATCCAAAACTCAAACACTCAACCCAAATCTAGATCCAAAACCCAAACACTCGACCCAAATTCAATCCAAAAGTCCGAAAACCAAAAAATTCCAAGTTCCAAACACAGTCCAGAACCCAAGTTCAAAATCCAAACCAACTCCTGGCCCGCATGAGTATAAACTGTGAACGGCCCAAAAATATAAAAGCAACGGAGGGTTTGAGTCTGAAACTCAGCATCAGTCTCAACCGATCTTCACCACACACAAGACCTTTGCTCCTCTGCCGCAAGAAAGATGGAACCAGTTGCAGAACCTCAAGACAAGGGAGAAGAAAGGTCACCTCGCACAAGGTGGCAACCGACCATGGCACAACTGCAAATTTTGGAGGAAGTCTTCTACAACGATGGAGGTATTGTCCCTAACTCTACACAGATTCTCCAACTTGTCTCACGACTTCGCCCGCTAGGGGCAGTCGAAGGAAAAAATGTATATTTTTGGTTCCAGAATCGGAGACATAGGGAAACAGTGGCGCTGAGAGATGGTATTTCCAAAGCACAGCCTGTTGTTCCTATAGTAGATCTCACCAGTACAGCTTCACCCTCAAATGAAGCCGGCCCAAGTTCTACCACTGCAATGGTCTCTCCACGGTACGTTCATCAAAGCCGTAGCCTATGGGAGCATACATACTGGTCCTGGTGGTTTCACGGAGTCAGCCAAGGGTTCATCCCTCCTAGATACTTAAGTCTAGGAGGAATTTTTCTAGCACACAGGAGTCATTCCGGCGAAATTTTGCCTCTCTTTCCAGAATATTCCGGCAGCATCAACCAGCCGGAAAGCGACATCGACGCCAACATCATCGGCCCACCAGACGAGGTCGAGCTTGACTTGGAGTTGCACCTCGGGCCCCGCTAGGACGGCCGACAAGATAAGGTGCAACGACTTCTGCAACGACTTCTGCAGCACGCGGCAACGACTTCCGCAGCACACGGCAACGACTTCTGCCACACACGGTAACGACTTTCGTGTCACGCGTCAGCCGCTGCCTCTTTTGTCTCTTATGCAGGAAAGGGACGTGGATGGCCCTACTCGAATCTGCGTATCTTTTTTTTGACTTTTCAAAAAGAAAAAAAACAAAAAAAAAAAAAAAAAAAACAAAAAAAAAAAAACAAAAAAAAAAAAAAAAAACAAAAACAAAACTTTATCGCATGTATATATATCTTGCATTCCCGAGTTATAATACTCATCCCTCAGCTCTTCTTTCTCAAAAGAAAATGGCTAGTCTCTGCACTTGTCTCAGGAAGTTCTTCGATCAAGAAGTTGGAGGCGCACGAGCTAAGAAAAGAAGGAGTAGTCTTCTTCGAGGGATCCCTAAAAGCCCTCGAAACTCAGTCTCCAACGCCATCGGTGTCATGGAGTTCCAACTACTCTCCTTAGTTCACATCTACCACAGAGGGATGAGAAGCTGCAATTATCCTAATCTTTCTTTGGATGCAGCGACGTACAGGGAAGTTCCAACTACTCTCCTTACGTCGAAGCAGACTTGGAAATCATCACTACAGTCAGTCTCTCTGTGAGCCGGTCTTGAAGTTCCAAGGTCCTGGGCCTTCCTCTTGGGGAGGTTCAAGTTCTTTGCCTACTGGATCATCCTCACCAGAGTTTTGGAACTTCAAAGAACCTTTGCCAGCCTTTGCCAGCCATGGAAGCTCAAACGCACCTGGAGCCAAGACTTCAATTTCTATATTGGCTGGGCTTCTAACCTCTTCAAGATCATATCGGTTTCCTATTGCAATCCAACAACAGCGGAGATGGTCAAAGATAGAAGACTCCAAGATTCAATGTTCATCAGGACTTTCCAAATTTCAAACTGGACTTCAAGACTCGGTTCGAATTATCTCTGTAAAAATCTTTCTTACCGACCCTTGAAGTGGGGGCATTTGTAAACAAATAACTTTTTAAAAAAAAAAAAAAAAAAAAAAAAAAAAAAAAAAGTGGTTGGCCGCCAACCTTGAAGTCAAGGTTGGCAGCCAACCTTTAAAAGCCACCAACCAATTGGTTGGTGGCAGGTAGGTGGGGGAGGCCTATAAATGGCCTCCCCCCAAATCAATTGAAGAAAAAAAAAGAAGAGCGACGCGCAGAAGCAGCAAAAGAAAAAAAAAAAAAAAGGAAGAGCAGCGCAGCGCAAGGAAAATAAAAAAAAAAAAAGAGAAAAGAAAAAAAAAAAGAAAAAAAAAAGAGAGAGATAGTAAAAAAAAAAAAAAAAAAAAATCGAAATATTACAAATCCGGCTGAGATTAAGCCTCATACGGCCCTCAGCAAAATTCAGGCAACTCATCCGAGAACAAGTCTATTCGACCCTCGGTGAAATTAAGTCAGATCAGCTCAGATCGAGTCTCTACGGTTCCTAAACGTAGTCAAAACATCCAAATCAGACATAGTTTCAGTCTATCCAATTCAAGAAAAAGCGGTGGAAATTATTTCTGTCCAGATCAACCTCGTGCAACCCTTGACGGAGTCAAAAAAAGGAACACTAATCGGAGGATCTACGGAGATCGACCCCACGTAAATTTTCTTTTACTTTACAATTTTTATTTGTAATTTATTTTTGTATTTTCGAGTTTAATTGTTTTAGGCTCGAAATTTACGCTTTACATCCAGTGAATTCGTTCCACAACCCATTGACACGTACTTGCTGACTAATGGGCCAGTTTCAAAGTTATGTAAACGAAATATTCACTTTTTAGTTTTTACACATCATTCGTGACTGAAATACCAAAAATTATTCTTATCATATTTAACGAAAAATTCGATTTCATACATGAAGTTTTTATAAATTAATTTATTGCTCATCCTCCGATTTTCGTTAATTTATGATAAATAAAAATAGAAAAATCCTCAATGTTGGTGTGGTATGTTGAGAAAAAGAAAAAAAAAACCGTTTTTTGACACAGCATTTAACAGATATATTATACACATTTAATAAAACATAAAAATTTTATGGCATCGCAAATTGTATGCACATGTGGGCAAGCAGTGATTTAGGTTATTATATTGCAAAAAATATATTGGATTAAAAAAAAGAAAAAAGATATATAGTTAGATATTATCCGATTAATTACATATTTTCTGCATACTTTATTAAGTGTACTTATATAATTTTACTCTAAAAAAGCTACGCAAACCACAAAAAAAAAAGTGTTAAAAAGATATTTTTATTGTGGCGTGTGCAATTTTTTATTAATCAAATTACTCCTTTTATTAACTGTTTATGTTAAAAAAATGTACCTCCAACAAAATTATTGTTGAACCCATGATTTGGACATTACATATACCGAACTTATAAACTTTGTTTTACCAAAATCAAAACAAAAGGAAAATTTTATTTTGTTGAATATAATTTTTAAAAAAAAATAAATAAAGAACGCAAAAAATTGTTTTCTTAAAAATAAAACATTAAAAAAAATCTAATCACTCAATGCAAAAACTTAATTTTTTTATTAAATTTCATTAAATTTAGTCACATTACTTTATATAAATAAAAAATTAGTTCCAAAGTTTTATGCACTTTTCAATATGGTCATATAAGTTTTTGCTTCTTAAGTTTAGTCTTCTACCGTTATTTGTTATTCCAATTGGTGTTATTTTTGGATGACATCAATCTGGTAAAATCGTGATTGACCAACCAGAATACACAAAAAAAAAAAAAAAAAAAACAGGAAAAATAATAAGTTAGTTATTCATCCAGTGTGATAATAAACCATTGCATTTTTGTTTAATGTAGTGTTATGTTTTTCATTTTCCCTTTACTTGTCAAAACAGTATCTATCTTTAAAATGTATTTATCTATATTGCAAAATAGTTCAAAAATTTAAGACCATAATGGACAAAACAATGAACACATTTCTTCCTTTTTTTTTTTTTAATCTTTTTCTGTGCATTCTGTTGACTTCAAACCCAATGTTTAACAAATTGCCAATTTCTCTCCAAAAAAAAACTCGACTGATATATACAAAAATAAATTATAGGACTCAAATGACAAAGTGAAAAACCAAATGACTATATTAATAAAAATCCAAGACTAAGGGGGTTTTGGTTTAACTTTTAAAATAATATATTTACATTTTAAATTTAAAAAAAGAATAATAGTGTTTGGTTAATATTTTTTAAAATTTACGGTTGTTGATAAACCATTCAAATTATGGCTGATTAAAAAAATAACATCAAACTATTTTTTAAAATATGCTACTATTGATAAATATGAAAAGGCTCCATTGGATGAGCAAATGCATGTTGCTTAATTTGTATTAATTTTGTACAACTGCGGTCATTATTTGTATAATTATAATAAAAAAATATAAAATAAAAAAATAATAATATTTTTATATCACTTTTTTATAATTATAATTATATAAAAAAATACTCATAATTATACAAAATAAATACATCTAAACACAATAAAATAATTTTATATACCCCCTAAATTTTTCTTAATATAAATACTAAATTGTTCTTTCTGCACAATACTTTTCCATTAACGAGGACCTTGCTAACGGCAACTTTGCTGCATCTCTGACAGCTACAGCAGATCTCTGACACCTACGGCCGTGACGCCACTTTTTTGTATTAAAATATCTTTTTATTTTGTTTTTGAGTGTACAGTAAAATTAATATTAAAATAATATTATTTTATTTATAAATAAGGAACCTACTTTTTTTTCTTTTTATTTATTACAAAATAATAACTTATATTGTAGAAATAATAATATTTTTATAAATATCTTAATTTATATTGTTAGTTAATATTTGGAAAAATAAAAATATTTATAATTAATATATTTTCTTTAAAATAATAAAATTTTTATTCATAAATATATAAAATACATTTTTGTAAGATTAGTTTATTATTTAAATAGAAACACTACTAAAACAAAAAAAAAGAATAAAATATTTAAATTTATTATTTTATTGTTTAATTAGTAATAATTTATATTAATTTAATTAAATATTATAATTTATTTTATTTATCAACAGTAATAAATAATAATATTAATTAATAATTAATAAATATAATTATAACAGTAATTTATAATAATAAAATCAAAAGACAACCTAAAATGCGATCTATTCTGTACGTCATATTCCAATGTGGCAGGCTAATTAATTTTAGTCATTCAGCAATGTGATTTATTCCGTACGTCATTTTGCAATGTGGCAGGCTACTTAATTTTTAGTCATCGCTGGCTTTACATTATGTTTAGTGTACAAGAGAAAATTAAGAGAAAAAAAAGTATAATAATTATTATTTATTTTTTTTATTTTTTATTTTTATTATCTATATCACTTCAAATAATTTTATTTTTTTTTTATTTTTTCTCTCACAAATTACTATTTACCTTTTCTTTTACCATACTTTCTTTCTCTTACCTTTTTCTATCACTCCAAATAATTTTATTTTCTCTCTACTTTTTCTCTTACAAATTACTATTTACATTTTCTTTTACTATATTTTCTTTCTCTTACCTTTTTCTACCATTCCAAATAATTTTATTTTCTCTCCACTTTTTCTCTCCACTTTTTCTCTCACAAATTACTATTTACAATTCCTTCTTTCCCTTACTTTCCTTCTTTTTCTCCTCCTTTCCCTTACTTTCCTCTCTTTTCCTCGCACTCCAAATACACTCTTACAGTTTGTTCCCGACACAAACTATTGGATTATTATTTATTAACCCTACTTCATGCTTCGAACTTTTTATTTATTTATCTATTATGAGATTTATTTAACCATAAGTTATATAATTGAGTAATTTTTTTTTCTTATAAATCACACTTTCTTCTTTTTCAAGACATAAAATTAAAATTTTTAAAATAAAAATTTGAATTTAAATTATTAAGATGCCTTATAAAAGATTTTCATATTTTAAACTTTAGTTTTGAAAACTTTTTTTTAATTTTTGATTTTTGATTTTTTGTTTTTTAATGTAATTGATGGCTTGATGTAGGCCGATAATCCCTTTGAAGAGGCTATTAGTGACACAAGTGTTGATAAGTGTTGATACATGAGCAATGACAAATCCAGAAATTGAAGTGAGGGGGCAAATATATATTCAATTCTTTTTTAATTTTTTATTGTAAAATAATATTATTTTATTAATAAATAATAACTTATATAGTAAAATAATATTATTTTAATATATATAGTAACTTTTAAATTGAAAAAAAAAAATTAGGACTAAATTGTAAAATATAAAATATAGTGAGAACAAAATATAAATTTTAGTAGAAATAACAATATAAATTTAAGTTTTTTTACATCAATTTTTTTAGTGAGAACAATTGAGGGCCGGGGGGGGGAAATAAAAAATTTGAGATAGGACAATAAACTAAAACTAATATAAATTATACTAATAACTAATGTAAACCATAAATTTAAGGGTGGGCAGCACATATAGATCCACCAATGTACATGAGACATAGTCCGATGGTATGAAATAAGCTATTATATCTATCTCATACTATATGATCTTGTCTCATATATTAAATGCATTAAAGTATTGTAAAATTTCAGATTAGGTGAGGACTTACTTTTAGTTGGATGATTAACAATTGAGACTTTTTGATTGACAGATATGAAATTTGATTCTTAATTTTTCTTAGAATTAATTTCTTTTCCTATGATAATAACCCATCTCCACTCAAAATTAAAAAAAAAAAAAATTGTATCAGGCTCTCATACATTGAACAGAAGTTTTTTATTAAGGGCATTGTAAACTTTTTTATTAGGCTCTACTGGGCAAATGTAGCTTTTTAGTGCGAGAGTGACGTGAGTCACAAAAATATAACTAGTAGTCTAGAATCGCATAAATATGGTATCATATAGGCGCAATCTAATGATTATAATTACATTTTTTTACTCCGTGTCATTCCTATAATCCTATGTCAAAAAGTTGCTCTACCTCACATCTCCCTTCCATATTTTTTGATTGATATGTCAGTTATTTTTTGGGCGATAGTTGATTAAGACCGGCATTGATATTGTATTTTTGGGCCCTATACAATAGAGGAATCCATCGCCAGAATTGGGCCACATTTGTCATGGACAGGACCATCGATCGCCAGCATTGGGCCACTTTTTGTCATGGAATTAAAAAGCTCTTGTATCTTGGTGATATCATAAACCGAGCAAACGCCTGGGGAGCACCGTGGAAACTAATAAAACATAGACACGGAACCACCAATAGTATGGTGTAACTGGTAACTGGTCTAGATTAGAGACTTTAAGTTTGAATATTGTCCGGATTTATTGGTAGAGTTAAAGTTATAATTGATTTGTTGTTAGCCTTGCTACAATAATTCGGTCTGTTTGCATCCTTTCTGTACACATGCACAATATTTTTTGATGAGACTATGAGATACTACTTCTGATTTCCTATTTAAACTATCCAAAAAAAAATATAGATATAGATACAAAATGATATGAATATTGTAACACACTAACATTAAGAAATAAGGACACGAATATTGTTAGAACACTATATATATATATATATATATATATATATATATATATATATAGATCTTTGTTATGTGATTCTTTTATTTTTTATTTTTTGCAATAATTTTAATAAAATTATTAATACGAGTCCAAGAAAATTAGTTATTACCTTATTCACAAATACAAATAAATAATGTGAATCTTTACTTCCAAATGTAATAGTAACTTTTGGTTATGTTTAATTTTTTTTCTAAAATTTCAAAAATATTTTAGACGTGTACTTGGCATATCTCATTTTGTTCATAGCATGTTGATGGTCTGTCCAAACTGCGTCCATTTTTTTTTAACAGACACATTTTTGCCTCTTGAGTACGTGTCCATGCCATATTTAACATATGTGTTCGTGTCAAAAAGTGTACAATACAGCATGAACATACTACGACGTGGAGACTATGAAATACAAACATAAATACAGTGATATAGATACGATATAATATAAAAATTATAATATAATAACTCTAAAAAAATTAAGACACAAATATAGTTTAGATACGGTTATATATATATATATATAATAATAATAATATTATAAATTTCATTTTACTTCAAAACATAACTCTTTTAAGAATTCAATAAAATCCTTCCAGCAATCTTCAATTTCAAGTTTTCAATCATCATTAATTGCATAGTGGGACAAAAATTTAAAAAGAAAAATTAAAAGAGGTTGGTTGGCTGGGTCTACGAAGGGTTAGTGAAAATAGCAAATTAATAATCAATACAATACAATAGATGATTGGATATAGACATTGTGTTGGCCTGGAATTTAGAGAGATTGAGACTGAGAGAAAGAGAGAGAAAGAGAGAGAGATTATTCAAAATTGAAGATGGATGCTTCTTATGTGAGAGATTAAAGGCCAGAGGAAGGTATTTCAACTTTGAGTCCAGCTTGTGGTCGGTCGTCGGTGGTCAGCGGTGGCTGGCTTGAGAAGGGATTGGAGTTTTAGAGTCTGATGTTGGCGCCGTCTGTCGATGGGTAGGCCAGCAATTGAAAAAATAAACGTCGACGATAAAGTTTCCCCTTTTTTTTAATTAAAAATTACAAAAATATTTAGATGTATTTATAAAGTGTCAGACACTTTTATTTTTTGTATCTAACATGTGTGTTCTATTTTTTATTTAAAAATTTTAACGAATACTTTTAAACATGTCTGATATGTATCTAAGATATATTAGAAGTATATCTGTATTGGATACGTGTCTAACACACAATACCTTCTCTGAACAGATTGTCCATGCTTCGTAGGGTGGAGACAAAGGAAAGTGAAAAAAACCTAATTATTTTAGGGTGGGGTATTTGGTTTTACTGTTCGAGACTGATGTTTGCTGTTTAAAATTAAAAAGTAAATTCGTGCAAAAAAAATCAAAAAGTAAAAGAAATGATGTTCGGTGAATTTTTTTTAAAGCGTGGCTGTTCCTAGTTGATTTTTGAAAGGGTAATGCTACCGTATTAGATGATTTTGGTTGAATATAATAGTTGCTTAAATTTTTGTAATTATGTCTATATTTTTTTAATCAAAAATAAATATATATGAAAATATTTTTAAGTTATAAAAAATAAAAATATTATTATAAAAATTTAGAAGATTGTTACATTTAAATAAAATCACTAAATATATATCAAGCACATTTTTTCCTGTAATATTTTTATTTTTGAGAATGCGGTTGATTGAGTAAGCAGGGTAAATTTACTTCTTGATTTGAACAATAAGTAATAAACTATGTAATTACAAAATTGTCTTTAACCAGGGACGAATCTAGAAAGATTTTTTTAAGGGAGCAAACTTATATATACAATATATTAAAAAAATTGATATAAAGTATTAAAAAAAATATTAGATGTCTCATATAATAATAATTATAATTGTTTTTTACGAGTTTTCATATTTTTAAATAAATAAGAAAAACATTGAATCTTTTAAGTAAACAAAAATAATTTTTTGTATGAGATTAAAAAGTATGTATCAGTACATTATACATATATATATGAGATATATTTTATAAGTGAAAATTATTCTAAGAGGGCACAAAAAATAGTTTAAAAAATAATTAATATTTCAAGGGGTAATTTTATAATAATATTAATTTTTTTTAAAAAAAATATAACCATATTAATTCAATTTTAAAAGACCCAGCGGGAGCAATTGCGCCCCCTGGACATGCCTTCCATCCGTCCCTGTCCTTAACCGTACAACGCAGAACACTTGTGCGCTCTTGTCCAAAAAGTAATTAAAAAAACTGAAGAAGATCCGGAAGGGAGGCTCCACGCCTACCGAGGTGCGCCGACCGAAGTGCTATTAATATTTTAATATTTTTTATAAAAAATTAAAAATTAAATTTTTATAAATATTATTGTCAAATATAAAATATAGATATTTATAAATTTTTTTATAAATTTTATTTAAATTTTTTTATTAATATAATATAAAAAATAATTATTATATTTATTTATATTCGAGTGTGCACTTAATATTTGTAAAATAAAAAAATGTAGAGTTAATGACTACAACATAGAAGGAGGGCTCCACCAGATATTAAAATATAATTTTTTTAATAAAAAACTATTATATCTTTTTTTAAAAAAAATTTTAAAAAAAATTATATGCCCCTAACAGGCAACTCATCCGTTATTTTCCATCCCAAAACTGTGTAAATAATAATCTGAACATATAAGATTAATATAATTTTTTCAAACATAGTAATTTATAAAATAGACATAATATTTTTACTATGTAAATTATAGTTGATCTTTAAACTACATATTGAATAAACTTTTAGTTATAAATATATAAAATACATTTTTATGACACCAATTTTGATTAACTAGAGAGAAAAAGATAATCTATTCTTATAATAAAATAAAATTAGAATGTCTAAAACAATTATTTTATTGTTTAATTAGAATTAGCAAGTGTTAATTTACCCAGATACTTTGATTTTATTTTATTTATTAGTATAATAATAAAAAATAATTAATAATTAAAAATAGTAATAACAATTAATAACGAGTAAACCAAACGCACCTTTAATCTCTTATGCTGTAATTGGAAATTTTCAAAGGAAAAAGAAAGAAAAATAGAAAGAAAAATATTTTCTATTTATTTTTTATTTATTTATTTTCTATCATTTTACTTTTTCTCTCACAAATTACTATTTATTTTTTTTCTCACAACTTTCTAATAATTATTTTTTATCAATCATAATATCATCATTACTATACTATTTTTATTCTTTTTCTTTTTTATTCACTTTCCAATCACAGTTAATTTCAAATTTAAGATTTGATTCTAATTTTTACAAATAAAAAAATAAGCAAAAGAAAAAACAAGAAATGTGATTCTAGAAACGCAAACAAAGGAGCACTTACAAACCAAAGAGTCGTAAACTAACCAATCCTCCTTGTCTCTGAAAATATTTTAGGCATGATCTTGAAAAACGTCAATTCTGTCATCTTCAAAGTAAAAATTTAAATTACAATACTACAAATCTATAAGCATCGGAGACTTTAATATTAATTAAAAGGACACCATTAGGTGATTGTCATTTTAGGTGACTGCTAAATAATTGTTATTATATAATGTACAAGATGAAGTATATTACAAATAATTTAAAATATATAATTTTCAACAATAATATATGACATATCGAAAGAAATTATATAACATAGAATAAAAATTACAATAATAATAATTAAAAAATAAAAAATTTATTAGTTAGTTGGGAAGCTATAGAAACTATCTAATTAACAGTTAAAAATTATTTTCTAATTAAAAATGGGTCGTGCACAACAATGAACGAAAAAGACGTTGGGAGCAAAATGAGGAACAAAAAATACTCGATCCATACAACATTGAAAGAGACTAATCCATTCGGTATTGAAAGTGATTTGGGTAAATACGTGAAAAAAAAAAAAAAGAAAAAGTGACTTCGGGTAAATGAAAATAGAAATTAAAAAAGAAACTAAAAAAGAAAACGGTGATGTGCCGGCAAGCCTGATTGCTCGCATTAATGCCCTTAATACTGTGTTTAGATAAAATTTTTGAGGGCGAGAAAAGTAAGGGAGAGGAAAGTAGAGGAGAAGATTGTTAGAGGAAGAAAATATTTTCTATCTTCTCTTGTATTTGGAAAGAGGTGATAAGAGGGAGGAAAATTATAAATTCTTTTTTTTGAAAAATTATAGAAAATAAGGGAGAAAAATATAAAATGTGTTGGAATAACAATTTTATCATTCATAATAAATTTTATTAAGATATTTTGTTTAGGTAAAATTGTAATTTTTAAATTATGTAAGGGTAATTGAGTTATTTAATAAATTTAGTATGAGAACTAACAACTTTTCTCCCATTTTTGGGAGGATTGTTTTTGGTAGGGTTGGGAGGATTAGAGGAATTAGAAACTTTCCTCTTTCCCACTTTTCAAACATTTTCTAAATATAACAATTTATCTCAATTCTCTCACTTTTCTCTCCCTCCCCCCATTTTTCCTCCTCATAAACACAGTATAAATGTCTGCTACTATTTATAGATAGATAAAACTAAGTTAATATTGGTCCTTACAAAATCCACCGTACTACACAACACAGACACGTTGGAAAAAATTAGGCAGACGGGTCCCGTGACTGGGGCCCGTTGCAGCTAACGTGGCGGGTAATGTCATGTGCCTCACGTGTCTTTGGTTTATTGAAATGGAGGACCTTAGCTTCCTCTGTAGATCTAATATAAATAAAGCCTCCCATGGCCTCTCCTCCGTCGGATCCGAACTCCTCAGCTTTTGGGTGGCCATTTTGGAGTCTTTGTTATCATCATCGCCACCATCGCCACCATGCCATTGCCACGCCTGTTGTCTCCGCCGCTGCTGTCAACCTCACAAAAGCTTCCTCTGATGCGGCTGCCAGCGCCTAAGCCACGGTTCTTTCTGCTGACAACGTGGCCGGCTTCACCCACACCGGAGCCCTTGCTCCTAAAGTCGTCGCTGGTGGATCTCCTACCGCCAGTGTCGTTGGCTCCAAACTTATTTCAGGCGCAGGAGCCGGACCAATGAATGGCGTCGCCACTGCAGTTGCGACCGGTGCCATCGCCGCCAGTTCTGCTGGTGCCCGCACTGGCGCTGGTACTGTCTTTCACCGTCCCTACCACCACCGAATTTGATGACAGGGTTTGTTGCTTGTTTACTTTTGGATGGGGGTGCTGTAGCGATTGTGTTATTGTCTGCTGTTTTGTTGGTGTAGTTGTGTTTGTGTTTTCCCATCTGTTAATGTGATTAGAAATGGTTGCCGATACTCAGTCGGTTTCCATTATGAGTCTGTCGAAGTGCGGTGTTTGTTGTCTTGTGTTTGTCTTGTGTAGGTTCGTCAACTTGTATTTAGTTTGGTTTTTATTCTCTTTAAAGGCTCTCGTCTAAATGAATTTCAAGCCTTTTTCATACATAATTTTTGTGACTATGCCTGTTGTAAGTCATTAGTATCGTTTACTTTATGTTGTGTGCAAGTTTTTTCAACATCTTCGAGTCAGATTTTTGTATGATTTTCCATTGATTAAATGCAATAATTTTCATTGGTCAAAAAATAAAAAAAAAGAAAAGAAAAGTGTGAGATGTGTAAAGAAAAAAATATATGATCACAAAATTTAGATACAAAATAATAATATATTTTATATAGTTAATAATTTAAATTTAAATAATGAATTTGTATTAATATTCTATATCTAATTTTTTATATTTATGTAATGGAGCTTGATGTGTAATATAATGAAAATAAAATGTGCAACAAAATTTTATGGAGCAACCATGCTCCTGTTGGTTTTTTTATTTTTTTGTTGGTCTTCAAAAAGAGGCATACTCCGTACAACACAAAGAAAGGGGGGAGTTGGGCAGCCCCTTCCTCTCAGCTAGCCATAATGGCCAAATAAGCCAAATAACCGACTGGGTTATACCAGTAAATTAGCAGCCATGCTATTACGATAAGGAAAAAATTAGAGTTTCAGAATCGGGCATCTGTCCGAATTTTTTTGTGTGTAATAAGACTATAATTTTGTGCAACAAGACTGTTATTTTGTGCAACGAAAAAAATTTGTATTTTTTTATATTTTTTTGTTGCACAAAGTAACAATCTTGTTGTACAAAATTATAATCTTGTTGCACAAAAAAAATTCGGGCAAATGCCTGATTCTGGAAGTGTAATGGCACTCTTAGGATAAATCATGTAATTATTGAATTGGACTTTGTTACTGCTATTTCCTAGTAAAGAGAAAATTATTGGTAATTGGCAATATTAAGATGAAATGCGCTATTTTAAAAGCTTTTTTTTTTTTCTTTCATACTTAGGAATTTTTTAACATAGGGATAAATTCAAATATAATCACGGATAGCTTGGCGAAACAAGGAATAGACAAGCAAGAGGACTTTCTTGCTTGGCGCTATAGCCCTGGCGTTGCTTGCAGGGCCTCTTGTCTTTGTTCTTTGCTTTTGCTTCCACTATTCTTTTTTTTTTTGGTTAATAAAATAGGAAAGCAAAGTAATACTCCACAATCCTACTGGGGAGTATTAAGGCTGCGTCAAGGGATGGTGCACCTAAGAATATCCTAAGAATTCTGTAAAAATAGAATTTTTTCAAGGTCTGTCTCTCCTGTGAAGCATTTCATTTGTCCCGTTTCCGTTGCAAGCTTCCTCTCTTTTCATATTGCATGAATTTTGATCCCTTTTAAATCTTAGACTTTAATCATTTTTTGGTGGCTTATATGTTTAAAGGATTTTTGGCCGCTAGCTTTACAAGTCAGTTTTCTTTAATTTCTTCTCATACCAAATGTCATTTGGTGTGATAACATGATGCCTTCCGTGCTTGAAGGCTCCATGGAATTAATAGGGAATCGGTTTTCTTTTTGACCTTTTTTGTCAGAAAGGTTGAATTCTTTTACCATAATTATCGTCAGAGTTTAATATGTGATGTATTTTTCTTCGGTCCGCCATGCCTTGCAGGTCATGGCTCCATTTAGTTGAATAGTGACAGAATAAACAATCTAGAAGAAGAATGTTGGGCAACAGTTGTCAACCAAACGAAATGCAAGAAATCATAGAGGACGTGAATTCAAATGCCAAAGAAACGAAAGCACACAACGATACAAATTCTGGAGATTACCAAACAAAAAAAAAACCAAGTGCATAGGACAAAATTTAGACATCAAAAATCAAAGATTTTATGTTTTGCAGAAGATTCCCCAAATGTGCAGTAGCTCTCAGGTGCATCATTTTACAAGGTTGCCTTGAAACAAAATTTATCATGATTCCCACTTAGGACTTTTTTTTTTTTTTTTTTTTTGTGGAGTCAATCTCAAGATGAGCACGTGATTTACACCTTAGGATGTTTGGTTTAGTTTTTTGGGGTACCCTTTGCTTTTCAGTTTCCAAAAGTATAAAAAGTATTTGATAATTATCTTTTATGTGCTTGTTTTCGCTGATAACTCTCCTAAATAGCAAATGATCCAAAAATTAGTTTGAAATCGCCCTAATAGCAAAAAGCAAATGATACAAAAAGTAATTTGAAATTTTAGTTTAACTAAATACTATGAATTGATTTTAGTCATCAGTATTCAATTATAATAATTATTAATCAATAAAAACAATCAATAATAAGCAACTGTAACAATAATTAACAACAGATAAACAAAACAAACCCTTAATTAAGTAATTGCAGGTTAGGTTCGGAGCACTGTTAGTATGCATTTGGCATTTTAATTTCGTTCGGATTGACCTTATTAGCGAAAAGCTCAAGGAAAAAGAAGGAAAAGAAGCTTACGAGAATTCATCTAGTCGTGGTTCACAGTACAATACTAGGAAACTTGCGAATGTTTCCTTTAGTTCAATTCGGTTTGAAGGAAAAAGAAAGACTACAGGCTAACTCGTTTTGCCGCAAAGTTCCAAATTACAGGTCGCAGGCAACACTGCAATCCCAATAGCGGTTGCGCAGACCAATAACTTGAACGTTGATTACCTTGCTATATACACAATGTTATGTACAAATATATACACTAACTTTTAACCCTAAATCTCAAGAAAGCAGCCTGATTGGACATAGCCCGAGTATTGTTCTGGGGTGTTCACTTTGGTCCATTTGTAAGTGTTCATATCCAACACATGTGCCACCTGAGAATCTCCCATTCCTCCGGCTCCAATGACCAACAGTTTACGCTCCCATGTTGCCAGATAAGCGACATTGGCCATGTCAGCAGGTAACTTGGCAATTGCTTGCCACGTGGAATTTTTAAATGCCACCACTTCGCTTTCACGACACGTGTATAATGCCCCGTCATTGCCAGAAGTACAAGTCTTGGGCCTTTCGGCTGAGACTAAGAAGTCATCTTGTACTTGCTCCCATTGACACGTAGCAATATCGAACACCTCAGCACTTCTCTCAAATTGACCTTCCATCTCTGTACAATAACCTCCAATGACGTGGAGCAAGCCGCGGTGGAAAATTGCTTTGCACTCGTCACGCTCTCTTGCCATGTCAGGCAATGACACCCACTCGTCTTTTACTGCATCGTATGCCACATTTTATCTCTGACCAAATCATTTGGATGTGCGTAGACGCATGACAAGATCCAAGAAGATTGGTTATCTTCAATGACAACGGCGTGAACGGCTTGTGGTGTGGAGTATAGAATTTCCAAGCTGACTCTGGATTTGTCCCATAAAGCCAAACTCCCCCTGAATAGCCAATAGGATCCATGCGGTGAACACCATCAAACCCAAACTGCATGCTAACATCACTGGCCCTCTGCAATTTAATTCGGGGCTCCATGATTGATAAAATACAAGGCTTATGATATGAAAGCAAGTCTATCAAGGTGCGTGACAGTTTGCTTTTGCTCGCTCCTCTCACGCTCCATGCTAGGACACTCATTGTGAGTTTGGCACAAAAGATGGGGAAGCATCAGATAAGACCGTAGTCTCTGGACTGTGGATGAGCGAGGTAGTGTTCGCAGCCTCATACTGTTCCTGCAGATTGTTATTGTTTTCGAAAAGAACAATAGAAGTACTCCTGGATAAGGTATGATTTTTTGGACCTTTTTTCTTAAAACCTCTGCCACCTGAAATTGCGAGACTGCGACTATGGGAATCTGGAGGCTTTGGTGGCGGAGCTATCTGGTCCACCGTGGGCCCCTGGAAGGCATCCGCAAATATGGACGCAAGTTTAGAAACATCGCTGATGGCTTGTTGTTGTAGTTGGATCAAAGGTGGGCACCCAGGTTGATTGTTTTCTTGAGCCGGCAGAGTAGCAGCTTGCTGTCCACGGGAAGCATTATCAACTGAGGTAGAAATCAGTCCCTTTTTTTGGGAGATTTTAGAGCAGGCAAGTTAATATCAATATTCTCCTTATAAGCAGGAGATATTGATGCCGTAGATTTTTGAGAGTCAGAAGATTTTTGGGCTGGAATTTCTTCTCCCAATTTAGTCTGCTTGGGAGGATTTGTCGCAATAATATCTCCTGCTTCTGCGTTGGCTATAATCGTATTATTTTCCGCTTCTTGCTCTTCATCTGCAAGGACATCAAATCTAGACCGTTCCACTAAGGTGGGGCTATTTTGATTTCTTTCCTTACGCGTTGGTCTGGTTCCCTGATTCCTCGGGATAGGTTTGCGAACCCGCTTTTGCGCGTGCATCCACGGGCCATATGGGTCGGGTCTTGGGTTGTGATCATGGCCTTGAGCGCTATGTTCAACGGCGTCTGTATTGCTTATGACTGGTGCTGGAACAGCTTGGATGGATTGTTGTGGACACGCCTCTTTCAAGTGAGTGGCTTTGCCACAGATGTAGCAAATATGTGGCAAGCCCTCATATTCAATCTTTACTTCTAATCCATCAATCAAAATCTTACTTAACAGTGTCCTATTGAGATTAATTTGAACGCACAGCCAGGCAAACTTTCCGCGTGAAGCTAATCGTGTTGAGGGATCGACCCTAATTGGCCTTCCAATTTCATTGCCAATTGCTGTTAAGACCTCTTCGTCATAGTATTCCACAGGCATGTTCGGGAAGCGCGCCCAGATTATGGCCGAATTAATCTTCGCTACACATGGGTTGAATTGAGGCTCCCACTCGGTGACCACTAGGTAGTGTCCAAGAATAACCCATGGTCCCCCACACAGGGCAGTGAAATAATCATCTGCACATGTAAACTTAACATTAAAATACTCGTTTTCAAGGTCCATGATTTGTATATCACCTTTGGGTTTCCATAAGACATTCAATCTGTTGCGGAGATGAGTATAGCTGATGTTGCGTCCCCATAACTTGACGTTGAGAGTACCCCGCCATGATTGTCTAACCGCCGCCTGCTTGGGTTTTAAAAGCCGAAAGTGTGGAACAGAATTTTCATACTCCACATTAATGCTTCGAGCCTCTTGTTGATCCGCCCTCGGGGAGATTAATGGCTTCGTGTGTGCTTCAACCATGCGAGATCTTTGGACCTTGTCTTTGCATGTGCTCTTTTGCTGCTCATTCATATTCATCCAGTCTTCCATGGCCACTTCAGGAGGTTGAAGCGTATCTATAGATTTGTTCTTTTTTGTGGAACGGTCAAGAAGGTCAGCTTCCTCACTAGATAGTTGGCTCATTCGATTGTCTTCCATCGAGGGGGGAGGGGGAAGGGGGAGGGGATTTCAGTCGAGGGAGAGAGAATCTCAAAAATTCGCAAAGAGTAGGTATGAGTCCAATTATTTAAACATCTTGTTCGCATATGTCCAATTATTTAATATCATATCGATGAAATTTATACAACATTTTCCTTTTTGAGGGCCTTTATGGATATGTCCTGCAATTTCCTTTTAGTACCAATGCTCAATTGCATCTACCTTAAAGAAAGGCCCTTGAGCACATTAACATTGGTGAACTTAGAGACTTCAAAGCTGCATGAATACGACTTCATTGACTCAAACCTCCTATGTTGATATACATCCAAAGGCCATTGAAATACTGCTGCATGGTGATTACCAATGGAATTTTCTTCCAAATTGGATCAGCAAAACCCAAACCTAACTCTTTCACATTCTTTGAAGTATGAAACACGACAAATTTTTGCATGTCTGAGAGAAACTCTTGCGGATTTGAAAATGGAAGGCTTTGTTTGGATGTGTGACTTTTTTTAATTTCTCAGATCAAGAGAGTTGTTGGGGTTCTAATGTAGCACAAAGAACGAATGTTAAGCGAGCCCTTCCATTCCTTTGGTATTGGCGTCAAAGAGTCATGACTCCAAGTCAAGAAGCTCGAAAAACCCTTTATTTTTGCGCCTCTCTCTTTTTTTGAAGCTAGCTTTTCCTTGTGGTGTCACTATAGTAATCAAGACATGATTAATCTTATATTCTGTCATGATCACCAGTCACTCACATATTTTCTTTCTCTTTTTTTTTTTTTTTTTTCTGACTTTGGATGGTCAAGTGAATCACTCATTTTCTTCATGCGAGCCAAGATGGGGTTTACATAATACATATGACAAGAAAATGCAGATAACACCACATATATAACATTTAATTCTCAAAGCAAAATTAGAGTTTCAGAAAGGTGCAATCCGAATTTATTTGGAAGCTAATTAAGGTTAATACAAAAACTTTTGAACATTTCCAATTATCTTATTTTGTTTTAGGAAGGGATTCAATTTCTTACTAAACATTTTGTGAATTGATATCTATTGCACTTTTTTTCCTCATCAATAGAATTTGTCCGATCAATTTTATGAGTACGACAATTGTACTATACACTATCAATATCAAACACATCGTGTAACTCTAATTTTATGATTCTGCATACATGTAACATCAGAATGGACCGTTTGATTGCAATCAACAATTGGTTTTAATACCATTGTTCACAATTATATTTGAATAACACTCAATTATATTAATTTCAAAATGCTATATGGAATTAATTGACAGGCACACTAAGTAGTCAAGGGACATATTGGCAGTGAGAAAATATGAAAGGTTCGACGCCCGTGTTCGTCAACAACCTTCCGGTAGCCGCTGATGTAAAGGGACTATAGAGTATTTTCCAGCGTTGGGGCCGGGTAATGGATGTCTTTATTCCCAACAAGCGTACCAAGGTAGGTCGGCGTTTTGGCTTTGTGAAGTTCAAGAAACGGCAGGATGCGATCGATGCGGCTCAACGATTAAACGGAGAAAGGTTGCTGGGTAACCGTATCTGGGTCAAGTTAGCTAGTTATGCTGATCCTAAGACGTACAAAGGATCAGCGAGGGACAGTAGTGGGCATGTTCAGCCTGTGATACAAAAGGTGACTATAGTCAAACGAAGGATAGGGAATGGTCTAGTTAGAGGCCAAACCTTCAAAGAAATAGTGATAGAGAAGCAAAGAGTAGGAGTCATTGGTGCGGAAATCAAGTCAGGGGCAGGGGGTTTTTGTCTTCAAAAACAGGGGAGGCAATATTGTCCTATTCGACCAAGGAGGCAGATACTGAATGGTTATCCAGAAGCGCAGTTGGGGTCGTCAAAAATCCAAAATCCATTGAGGCTATTCAAAGTCATATCCAATTTGGTGGCTTTTTTCCTTTTAGGGTCACGATTATGGGTGGATCTGAGGTTCTCCTTACTTTTGATTCCAAAGAGGATATGTTGACATCAATTGGTAGTGATACGAGTCTGCTCCTTGATCAGTTTTAGAGTTTAAGTCCCTGGACCCTAGAGCTAGGTCCTAATCGGCGTGTTTGGATCTCTATAGAGGGTCTACCTCTTCATGCTTGGAATACTGATTTTCTGACTTTGCTTGGTGGTCAATGGGGAATCTTCTTGGGTTTAGATGTCCAATCTGATATGAAATGGAGGCTAGATGTCTGTCGATTCATGGTTCTTTTGAAGAGAGAAACTATTGTTCCATCGTTTATTGTTGTTAGCATCAATGGTAAATTGTTTCCTTTGAGTTTGAGTTCTAAGCTTGCGACAGCTACTAGAGACCCAACGACAAGAGTGGAACTTGGGTTAACTACTTTTTCCGGTGAGAGCTCAGTAATGAAACCATTGAGTAATGCCACGACCAACCAAAAGTTTGGTGAAAAGAACATGAACCTCTCGAAAAGCCTTGATCACGTTGCTAATAGTCCTAATCCACTGGTGATGCCTATGGATACTTCACCGGTGTTCCAAGAGCTAGCAAACAAGGACAAATTGGGTAATCGTGAAGGAGTTTTGATGCGCGACACGTGTATGGTTTCAAGAGAGGTTAGTAGTACCGGGATAGAAACTGGGAAAGTCTTTGTCAAGCCGGTATCTTGTGATATTCAAATTCAAAATGAGTGGGACCTTAATCAAGGTCTTGGAAAGTGGGTTGAACAGATAGATCCAGCTCACCCAAATTGGGCTTTGAATATTGAGACCGGTGGAACTAGGTTGGACCTTGTGGAGTTGACTGGGGCTATAGCGGGTATTAAAGACCAATTGAATAAGGATGGTTTTGGCCCCGTAAACAATGAGATGTGCAATGATACCACAGTGGGTTTGAATGCTGATAATCAGTCCACTAATGAGTTCCATGGGCATATTAATGATCACCAGCAACCATTAGAGAGTAATTGTGAGAGCTTAATTCAAGACAAGGCTGATCATGAGGGCTCCCAAGGTGTCCACAATCCTCTTAATGTGGTGGCTTCGAGAAGGGCATCTTCTATTGCAAAATATCGCACTTTGGCAGATATTACTCTAACCTTCAAGCATCATATAGTGACGATTGGCAAGATGAAGAGGGGTAGAAAGCGCAGGGCAGGGGTCAGCTGTAAAATTCTTCCAAAGGTTCTTTCCTCTTTCAAATCTCCAGCCAAAGAGGTTCTCTCTGAGGATGGTTAACTCTCTAATGGACATATTCACCTCCGTAACAAAGTGTTGATGCGCACAGAAGCTACCAAAGTCTTGGAAATTGGGAAATTATTGGGTTTACAGGTAGTGGGGGAAGAAGAAGATGTTCTGAATCGGCTAACATAATTAGAAGAAGAGACATAGAGCTAGTATTTCGCGATGTCTCAGGTATGGATTTTGTCTAATTATTATGCTGATAGCTACTATAAATGTCCGGGGTCTGGGGAAGTCCACTAAGCGGAGGGCTGTTCACAAATGGGTCTCCTCTCATAGGCCAGGGATTTTGTTTATCTAGGAAATTAAGCTTGAAACCATTTCTAATGCTATTTTCAGACAAGTTTGGGGTGGACAGGGGGTGCAATTTTTGGCTTCTGAGGCTAATGGGGCAGCAGGTGGGCTAGTTACTTATTGGGATCTCTCAATTTTTCAACTTCATAACCAGTTAATTACTAGTAGATTTATAGTCTTGGAAGGTCTTATTATACCTCTCAACAAAGAAGCGGTGCTTGTTAACGTTTATGCACCAAACAGCTTCTCTGACCAAATTGGTTTTTGGGATGAATTAAAAAGTCTTAAGGATAAATTCAAAGGTTGGTGGTGCCTAGGAGGGGACTTCAATACGGTGTTGTCCGAAGATCAAAGGGTGCGGGCTACCGATGATAGGTTGGCCATTCAATGCTTCAATGATTTTGTTTATGATATGGGGTTGATCGATCTTCCGATGCAGGGTAGAAGATACACTTGGAGCAGTTTTAGGGCTTTTCCTTCCTTGAGTCGATTGGATTATTTTTTAATCGACGCGGACTGGTTAAGTTCAATTCCAGGATTAAAATAGTGGGGAGTTCATTGCTCGTTCTCTGACCATTCTGGGGTATGCCTAGGGGTTGATAAAGTCGATTGGGGCCCAATCCCATTCCGATTTTTTAACCACTGGCTTTCTGATAAGGAAGCATGCGGGAAAATAGAGGAGAGTTGGGTAAACTCAATTGGCCAAGGGTCTCCAGGGAGATTGTTATGTTTTAAGCTTAAAAGGGTCAAGTCATCCTTAAAATCTTGGAGTCAGGAGGAAAGGAAACAGAGGTCTGAGGTGTTGCAGAATGCTTCTTTAAGAATTGAGCACTTGACCTTGAAACAGGAATCTCTTCTATTATCTGAGGCTGAGAGAGCAGAGCTATTTCAAAATAGAGCCACATATTGGCAACTTCTTAAGAAAGAAGAGCTTGAATGGTTCCAAAAATCTAGGCTTAAGTGGCTAGTTGATGGGGACAAGAATTCCAAATATTTTCATATTTTGGCTTCGAACAGGAGTAGTAAAAATTTGATTGATTGCCTTAATGTGGGAGGTGTTACCACCTCTGACCCAAAGCAAATTAAAGAAGCCATTTTCACTCATTTCAAAAATCAACTGGGTTCTTGTATTCAACCTTGCTTGAAAATGAATGAATCTTTCTTCCACATTATCTCAGGTTCAGATAATTTGATGTTAGAGAGTCCTTTTTTAGAAACGGAAGTATGGGAAGTAATCCGAGATTGTGATGGCAATAAGGCGCCAGGCCCGGATGGTTTCAATTTGAGCTTCATCAAACGACACTGGGAATTGATCAAAAAGGACCTAATGAATTTCTTCTTGGATTTCTTCAATAATGGGAAACTTCATCAGTCTTTAAATTCTTCCTTCATAGTTTTGATCCCCAAGGTAAACGGGGCTGTCTCTTTAAATCAGTTCCGTCCAATATCTTTGGTGGGTTGCATATATAAAATATTGGCAAAGGTTTTGGCTAATAGACTCCGAATGGTGATTGGAAAGGTAATTGGAGAGCATCAATCAGCTTTTTTGAAAGCACGTTACATCCTTGACAGTGTATTAATCACAAATAAAGTGATAGAAGAAATGAAGAAGACGAGAGAAGGGGGTGCCATCATCAAAATTGACTTTGAAAAGGCCTATGATACAGTGGAATGGGCTTTTACAGAAGATGTGATGAAGAGCATGGGTTTTGGGGACAAATAAAGGCGTTGGATATGGGAATGTATTTTCACTCCAGATATGTCTATTTTGGTTAATGGGAGTCCTACACCGCAATTCAAAATGGCAAGAGGTTTGCGTCAAGGGGATCCTCTTTCCCCATTCCTATTTTTGATAGTTGCAGAAGGATTAAATGCTCTCTTCAATAAGGGATTGAATCAAGTATTAATCAAGGGCTTTAGTATCGGTGGCAGAATACATCTATCACACCTGCAGTTCGCCGACGACACCATCCTTTTCAGTGAAGCTAATGATGAGTCTATCATGAATTGCAAGAGGATTTTGAGGTGTTTTCAATGTTGTGCTGGACTGAAAATTAATTTTTCCAAAACCATGATATTTGGTGTAAGAGATTGCGCTGCCAAGGTTGAGAGATGGGCTGAGTTTTGGAGATGCGGGGTTGGTTCCTTTCCCATGATTTATCTTGGCTTGCCGCTTGGCATCAACCCCAGGGCTAAAAGTCTTTGGCAGCCTATTATTCGCAAGATAGAATCATGATTGGCTAAATGGAAGACTAGATATCTATCCAAAGCAGGGAGATTAGTTCTACTTAAATCATGTCTTCAATCACTTCCTGTGTATTTTATGTCCTTATTCAGAATTCCGAAGAGCGTGGAAGCAAAAATAGAACATATTCAATGCTCTTTCTTTTGGGGTGACGAAGAGGGTAATAAGAAGATTCATCATGTCTCTTGGGGCCAAATGTGCAGAAGAAAGTTAAGGGGTGGTTTGGGTATTGGCAAAATTGGAGACAGCAACTTAGGCCTCCTAACTAAGTGGTTGTGGAAAGTTGAAAATAACAACAACGCATTATGGGTGAAGGTTCTCAAAGCCAGGTATGGGGCTGTACGACTTTGGCCATGGGAGTGGTCCATTGTTCATTCCAAAATGTCACCTGTTTGGAGAGGAATATGCTCTATTCCTTCTAAGGTGGGTAATACTTCAAAGATTGTTAAGTCTCATTTCAGATTTCTTCCTTGTGATGGAAAAAGAGTTGATTTTTGGCATCACATTTGGATTGGCAATGCTACTCTCCGAGCTAGTTTTCCTCGCATGTTTGCCTAGGCTGTCATTAAGGAGGGCACTATTGAGAACTTTGGTACGTGGGTGGATGGAAGATGGGAGTGGAGCATTTTATGGGGAAGAGATTTCTTTGATTGGGAATTAGAACAGTACGAGGGTTTTAGGAAGGCAATTGACGGTTATTGCCTTTCTCAAGGAGAACACGATCGATTTATTTGGCAACTTGAGAACAGTGGCAAATTCACGGTTACATCCTTTTGTGATGTCCTAGATAGTAGTCGTGGCGCTCCACGTAACACAGGTCCATGCAATTGGCTAGGTCTAACACCCCCAAAAGTGGAGATTTTTGGATGGCAACTTCTCTTGGGAAGATTACCAGTAAAAGAACGTTTGCAATCATTAACTGGTGGTCCCCTCACCCATGCCACCTGTCAGTTATGCTCCTCTGCGTTTGAATCAGTTAACCACTTGTTTTTGCACTGTATAGTTGTTTGGCAGATATGGACAAGGTGTTTAGGGTGGTGGGGGGTTCATTGGTGGCCCCATCGTCGATTAATATGGTCTGGGAATCTTGGCCAGACATAGGTCATGTTCATAAGTCTAAAGAACTATGGGGCATGGCTTTTTATGCGATAGTTTGGTTTATATGGTTAGCGAGGAATGAAGCTATTTTTGAAGGGAAGCCTTTTCTCGTGGAAAAGATTTGTGACTTGATCTGTGTTAGATTGATGTGGTGGTTTAAAACTAAACAAAGCAACTACACATATTTTATGAATGACTTTATGTTAAATATCTCCAATATTGCTTATCCCGTAAAGGTTGTTGCTAACAGAGAAAAGATAGTTTGGGAAGCTCCTCCGAGGGGCTGCTATAAGTTCAACACTGATGCCTCCATCATTGGCTCTGCTGGGGTGGCGGGTATAGGAGGGATTCTTAGGGACCACGATGAGAAGGTAATATGCATTTTTTCCAAATCCGTGGGGGTTGCAAGCATAAATGAGGCAGAATTATTATCTATTAAAGAAGCTGTGAGATTGTGGGGACAAAGGGAAGGTGTTGAGCTTACAACTTTGATAGTTGAAAGTGACTCTAGAGTAGCTGTGGCTTGGTTGAATAGCCTGGAGGCTAGGCGTTGGCGCTATGCTTCTGTTTTTCATGAGATAGAACAACAAATAAAGGGCCAGATATCTTTTGTTTATAAACCTCAGGATAGCAACACCTTTGTTGATGCCATGGCCAAATTGGGAACCTCAAGGACTCAGGCTTTTGTGGCATGGCTTTGAGGGCCATCACTAGTTGTTTGGGGATTCTTTTGTGAGGATAGCTGGTTGTTATATGTTGGGTTTTTGACTTTGTGGGGCTTGTCACGTTGCTTTTTATGGGTGGATCTCGACTTGAGATCATTATACTTTTTGTTTACTTTGGGTTGGGAGACCTTGTATGGGTGTAGAGTGTTTTTATTTGGCATCAGTTGAGGTTTTTGGCCACTGATGGTGTCGGTTTTGATGCAGTACTTAGCTCGTTTTTGTGCAGCTCTGGCATCCTGTAGGTTTTGTATATTCTTGTTTTTGGGCGTCCTTGATTTTTTCAGATGTCTTGAATGAAATTATATATTTGTGCTGTTCAAAAAAAAAAAAAATTGACAGGCACATGACTAACAATCACACTCATAGTATTTATTGACCAATTACACAATAACATAAGACATTCAAATTCTTATATATTAGAACATATCTAGTTAATTGGATTTCTTTTTCCTAATCTTTAGGATTTTTCCAATCATTTTTATGTGCATAAAAATTTTACTATATATTGTCAATATCAAACACATCATCTAACTCTCATTTTATGTACCTGGACAATCCTGACAAGATGGTATGAACTATTAAAGCACATTTAGCAATTAGTTTTGATATTACTGTTAAGTATCAATTGAATTAAATCAAATTATATTGAGCAACACTCAATTATATTGATCTCAAAACCCCACACACATTTAATTGAGAGAGAAGTATACTAACAATATGAACATCAAGCCACACTAATAACGTCTCTTAACAATTCATATTCATAGTATGTATTGACCAACAACACAATAAAATGAGACGATCAAGTGCTTATATACTTGAACACATATAGTCCTGATTGACCTCTGATAACATATACGAATAAAACTCGATTATTTGATTTCTACTTTACTATTAATTTTTATTCTATAACAAATTAGGTTTAACTTCAACTGTCTCCCTTGATCCTTATACGGAAATGCACTCATTAATAGCATCTTTAGCTTGACAAAATGTCCTTGTTTCACTAGTTTATGCTTCTCAACCTTGTCAAGTGACATTATTATCTTCAAAAATCACTTCACATCAATAATTTTGTGACTTCATACACCACATTCACTCATCTAAAACATTGAGTTGTTTCATCACAAGTTCATGATCTGCAAGCATTGCTGATTCTCTTATTGCATTAATTATCTTAACGAATTTTCCTTGACTTACCTCCGTTGAATTCTGTTTGGCCTATGAGTCTCGAAGGGACGTTTTTATGTATATAAGAAATTGAGTTACGTGAGAATTTGAAGATTGGGAATTCCACTTATACCCTAATAGAATTTCATAAATTTATAGAATGTGGAAATTCTTTTTTTCAAAGTCATGAGAATTTGAAGTTTCTTGTTTGGTTTGCATTTTCAGTTTCTTTTAGAATTGTAAATGAAATTTCAAACTTGCTTAATGCAATAAACTAATCTCTGAAAGTTAAAGGACAATATTGTACAGATTAAATTATTAAGATGTTCCCAACAACGATTTGAGTAAATCTCACTTCTCTTATGAGATTTATAATCTCTCTTTCCTATGGGAGGCAAAGTCATAGAAAACTGCTAAAAAACATCTTCTGTCCTTCCATTGTGAATAACTTCACCGAGCCCCACAAAATATTTGGACTCCCTTATTTTAAATTCTGCATATCAACATGGCCTACGACTTTGTTTTGGGACTAGGGGGTCTTGTAATAATTTGTTTAGTTTAATTATGCTATACCAAAAATTGAATTTTTTTTAATTTTTACTACAATTATTTAATAAGAAAATTGGTTTACAATTCGTAACAGAAAGACCAATACTAAAAATTGCATCCACCCCAAAAAGAGGCTCTTGAGCACATTAAAATTGGTCATGAACTTAGAGACATCAAAGCTGTATGAAAACAACTTTAGTGCCTCAAGACCCCTAAGTTGACACACCTCCAAAGGCAAGAAAAATACTGCTGCATGGTTATCACCAACAGAATTTTCTCCCAAAATTGGACCATCTTTTCCAAATCCAACTCTTTCACATTCCTTGAAGTATAAAAAACGACGAATTTTCGTATGTTTGAAAGAAACGCTTGCAGCTTTGAAAAATGCAAGACTGAGTCTTTAAATAGTCATTGTTGGATAGTTATCAATAAACTTTTTGGCAAAATTGAGAAAAGCAATTCTATGAACACTTTGATTCTCTTCGGATTCTTAGCATTTGACAAGGAAGTTGTCATTGAACTCGATGTATATTGTTTCTTTCCAAAGATCACCCCATCGAAAGGACAAGACACCGGTTCTGGCAGCCTCACGGAAGGGCAAGAAACTAATGGTAATGAGTTGGAGAGAGTTTGTGAGGTTTGTGAACATGTCCATGTTGTTATTATTGTCCATGACAATGTTAAGACAATAGGAAGAACAGTGGTGGAGGAGGCCTTCCACTCCTTTGATATTGGCGTCAAAAAGTCACGACTCCAAGTCAAGAAGATGGAAAAACCAATCCTCTCTTTTTATGAAGCTGGCTTTCCTTTGTAATGTCACTATAGCAATCAAGACATGATTAACCTTATATTTTGTCATGATCACCAGTGAGTCGCATATTCTCTCTGTATTTTTTTTCCGACGTTGGATGATCAAATGAATCACTCATGTTCTACATGTGAGCCAAGAAGGGATTTATTCAATACATAAGAGAAGAAAATAGACATAACATCGCATATACAACATTAATTTTCTGAGCAAAATTAGAGATTGAGAAAGTTGCAATTCGAATTTATTTGGAAGCTAATTAGGGTTAATAAAAAAAAATTTGAACTTTTCCAATTATGTTGTTTTATTTTTGGGGGGAAGATTTAGTTTCTTACTAAAACATTTTGTGAATTGATATCTGTTAGATTTTTTTTGCCTAATCATTAAGATTTGTCCGGTCAAATTTAAGTGTACGATAATTGTACTATACATTGTCAATATCAAACACATCACGTAACTCTCATTTTATGTGCCTAGACAAATGTAACGTAAGAATAGACTGTTTGAGTGTAATAAGCAGTTAGTGTTGATATTATTGTTTACAAATTATATCAATTACAATTTTGTAATACTTAATTATATTAATCTCAAAATGCCACACAGAATTAATTGACATGTACACTGACAATTACACTCATAATATTGATTGAAGAATTATATAATAAGTTAAGACATTCAAGTTTTTATATACAAGAACAAGAACATATCTAGCGAGTTATATTATTTTTCCTTAATCTATAGAATTTCTCTACTCAATTTCATTTGTATAAAAATTGTACTAGATGTTCACAATATTAAACACATCATATAACTTATTTTATGTGTCTGCACACTTTTGATGTGATGGCACGAAGTAATAGAGCACAATTATCAAGTAGTACCAGCACACTTCTATTCAAAATTAAATCAAATTATACTTGAGCGACACTCGATTTTATTGATCTCCAAAACCCCATGCACATTTAACTGAGAAGCATACTAAAAATATGAACGTTTAGCCACATTAATAACATCTCTTAACCAGTCACATTCACAGTATTTACCAACCAATAACTCAATAAACTGAGACATTCTAGTTTGTATGTGCTTGAACAAATCTAGTCCTAATTGACCTTTGATAACATATAAGAATAAGACTCGATTATTTGATGTGTACTTTAATATTTATTTCTATTATATAACTAACTATGATTAATTTCAATAATCCCCCTTAATCCTTCTCTGATAATGCAGTTATTCATAGCATCTGCTTTAGCTCGACAAAATGTTATCATTTCAATAGTTTATGCATCTCAACATTGTCAATTGACATCATTATTTTCAAAAATCATGTTGCATCAGTAACTTTGTGACTTCATATATGACATTCACTCATGTCGGATATTGGGTTATCTCACCACAAAATCATGATCTACAAACATTGCAAATTATCTCATCATTGTAAAAAATTATTTTAACACATTTTCCTTGACATTCCTTTGTGGAATTCAACTCTCCAAAGGAAGTTGTTTTATAAGAACTGGAAAAAAAAAAAAAAAAAGTCTTGACATTTATTTCCACAACACTTAACAATTCGTGATCTTCATAGGTTACTCATTGATAAATATATTATGTCCTGATTTTTCATTGACCAAATTTCTTTGAATTTTAAGTCTCTATCTTCTATTAACTTCAAGTCTTCTTCCCTTTATTGACTTATTATAGTTGTCCCCTGTATACTAGCTTGCTATCTCTATTTTTTTTTTCTTTTTTCTCACACCTATAATTACTAGATCAGCCAATCTAGACATGTCAATTGGGCCGGGCAGCTTATGGGCGGGTCCAGCCCAACCTGAGATGTGTTGTTTCAAGCACGGTCCTCATTATATAGCATTGGGTTTGGGTTAAACACGACTAATGTTAGGGTCTGAACTGAGTTTATATTTCCTGGCCTATGGACTCGGTCAAGCACAACCCATGATTGGTCTGAGTTCAAGCACGACCTGAGCCTGTGCAGGACCCATAAACGAGTCCAGTACAAACCCTTTTAAAAATGAATCTAAAATCAAAATGAGAAGAGTAGGCAATAAACCTTGAATATCATGATTCAAAAGAATAAAAGTATTAACATCTTCCACCAGGTTATGTGTAACGTTTATATTTTTTTATTGTTAACTTTTATTTAACGTAATAGAATATATCATCATTTCATAAGAGTTATTTATTTATTTTTTTGTTAAATCATGAATTACAAAAGTAAGAGGCAATATTTATATGATATACTTATTTAAATTTCAAAATAAAATTGTATGTAATATAATATTTTGTTTGTATTTTTTTTCGTTAAAATTTAATATTTCACTTTTGTAATTAGTTATTTTAAATTATAAGTTTAAATGTTTAATAATAAAAAATTAATGTTTTTTGATTTATCACTTAAATTTTATATTCATTTATTTATACATGACACTATTTAAAAATGATGAATGACATAAGCGCAACTCAATTTCAGCATGATCAATCACCTAGGGACATTATAGCTTAGGGACGATGAATGACTTAGATACAATAAGGTGAGTAGCTCAATTACGGTACGGTCAGCAACTCAATTACGACACGGTAAATGGTCTAGGCACAGTATAGTGAGCGGCCCAAATACGGTACAACACGAGTTCATAATATTTAGACTTATAAGCCGTGCCGGGCTCATTATCTAAATTTTTAACTACCGAACGGCATGATACGAAGAAACAAATAAGCCATGTTAAGGCAAGATACAAAATAAGTGGGTTTCAAAAAAATTGGATGGTGCCTAGCATGGCACGGCCCATTTCACATATCTAATTGACGGTTGAGTGGATGGTGGATTGCATACAAATAGCAAGTCCGATGTTGACAAATTGAGTGCTAGCAATTTCATTCATTTCTTGATGTGTTTCTGGAACTTCGGTGGCAATAGATGGTAAATTGGCGACCTGCGATGCGGGAGGATGTGGTTCAATGAACCACTGGTCAACGGAGGCAATGTGTGGTGGCCAGAGCTAGCAGACGATACTTTGGTTCTTTTTAGATCTGGTGCTTCTAGTGGGTCTAATGTTGCTATTCAAACGTAATTAGCTATTAGTTCTAAAACCACTATTAACAAAATATATTAAATTATACTTGAGCAACACACAATTATATTAATTGCCATCTACCGTATATGAGTGGTCGGCCAAATTGACCCGCGCGTATACTGCTGGAGAGGGACTGAACTGAGGCTACCCTTGGCACATGTATGTTTTATATGGGTACTAGTGAAAGAATCCACAAAATTATTGTGAGATTTAATTCAATAGAATATTGGAAATCACGGGTAGGAAATCAACTTAGTATATATCTGCATTTTGGTTATCACAAGAGCATTTTAAATTACCCTTACCGGGGGGGATCGAAATCAATTTCTTTCAGCTCAGTCGAAAGTAACCAGGTATAATTCTGGTGTTCTCCTGCTTGCACATTATACAAAATTTGAGAAGGATAGGCGGACGTGAAGCTGGCTAGTAGCGCGATTTAAGAGATTTTCAATTTGAAGTTGAGGAGCGGAAGCACTACAACACAAAATATTTATTGCAGCGATTTAATGGCTACAGTTATAAACCGTTGTGTAAAACACCTAATGTAGCGATTTTAACTGTTGCCTAAGAAGTTTGAAAAAAGGGATTGCAATAGGGAAAAACATGCAGTAGTTTCTATTTAGCGATTTTAGATCGTCGCTGTTATAAACTTTTTAGCAGCGGTCACGTGCATAAGCAGTAATGATAAGTGTTGAATTTTTTATGTAAGTTTTCCAATAACTATGTAGCAGTTTTGACGAAGGAAAGATTGTTGCGATGACAACAGAAGGAGAGGTGAGATCATGATCTATTCAGCTTGAAAATGATCTAGTTCTAGAGCGTAAAAAATATGATAAGGCAAGAGAAGAACAAGAGTTGAAAATTTAGGTTTCAAGTGACAAGAGATATGATATGATTTGCGACACTTTGAGACGAAAAAGGACTTATAACAATTTTTTCGAGATTTGGGTGTCAAATTTAATGGGGAGAAGAATAGTGCACAAACGACGCCGTTTTATTCGATAATAATGCTCCCCTATACTATTTCATGACAATGCAATACTGCTACCTATTTTCAAAATTCACCTAATCCGTAAAATTTTTGGATTCCGTCACCCCAAACTCATCTTATTAAAATTGCCTATGACTTTCGACTGCGCATTCAACCCTGAATAACTTGAATGCTTTGTAAGGAACTCGCGAGTCCTCCAATGTTCAGTTTAGTTCGGTTTTGATGTACCAAAGTAAAGGGAATGCTTTTCTTACTATTATTTAACACTTTAGATGAGCAAAATGGTAGACAATTTTGTCTAGCATAGATATCTTGAAATTTTTGTACTATCAAATTGAAGCTGGCTTTTCCTCATTGTGTCACAATAGCAATCAAAGCATGATTAGCATTGTTTCTTGTCATGATCACATATTTTCTCATTTTTTTTCCCTGCTTTTGTAAAGTTAAATGAATCACTCGTGTTCTACATTTAAGCCAAGATGGGGTTTATATAATACATAAGATAAGAACAGGGACATAACACCACGCACATAACTTTAGTTCTTAGAGGAAAAATTATAGATTGAGAAAGATGCAATCCGTATGCATTTGGAAACTAATTAAGGTTAATAACATGCTTGTGAACATTCCAATTATCTTGTCTTGTTTTAGAAAGAGGATTTAATTTCTTATTGAAACATTTTGTGAATTGATATCAATTAGATTCTTTTTCCTAATTTGTAAGATATGCCCACTTAATTTTATTTGTACGACAAGTGTACTATATTTTGTCAATATCAAACAGTCCTGCACTTGTAAAATAATAATATGGATTGTTAGAGCACAATCAACAATTAATTTTATACCACAATAAGGCATATATATATATATATATATATATATATATATATTATTATTATATGGTTATGATATGATAGAAGTATTTGTCCTAGTTTCCTTTGTTATCCCTCTATGTTGGGGTTTTGCATATTACATATATACGTATAAATATGGTTAGTATCTGATTGTATTTCTAATTGTTACATTTGCATTTCGCTACATAAATTTTCGTACGGTGGAACATCATATTTTATGTTGTTATTCTTATTTTATGTTGTGTATATTGTGGTTGCTCACTATGTGGATGTAGTCATCCCATAATTTTTAACATTTTTCAGTGAGTTTGTGATTGATGTAGTCATCCTTCGACGTCCTTAGATTCCCAGTTAATATTTTTCAGTTAAAACCTATCGATGAATTTCGTACATTAAGAAATCCAACTCCATGACGTTTTCTTTTTGAGGGACTTTATAGGTTGATCCAGCAACTTTTCTACCCTTTCTCGTAGATAGCTCTCTTGATCGGTCATTTTTCTTGTCTGATCTATCTTTGCCTTCACCTTGAAATTTCGTTAATAATTGTTGCACTTCTAGCTATGACAGACACCTCGTTTATGTGTTCGCTTGCAGACCGTACACAAAAATAAAGGGCATTGCTCCACAAAGTGTGCAAGGCACCCTTTTTATTAGTTAGGATCTCCTTTTCTCGAGCATGTACTCCTGGTGGACAAAAAAGGTGAGTATTCGTGCACATACATATTTTTACAAGCAAAACTAGAATGGCATGAAATCATTTTGCTTTTTGATCTCTCTTTTTTTGAAGCTAGCTTTTCCAAGCGGTAGTCTTATCACAATCAAGACAGGATTAACCATTTTTCCCGTCATGATCTCCATTTACCAATCAACTCATTATTTTCTCACTTTTCTTTCCAAACTTTTGGTTGTCAAGTCTATCACTCGAATTTTATAACTGAGCCAAGGTAGGATTTATATTTGTAATACGTAATATAGGAGAAGGGGCTAAGAGAAATAATTCAAAATTGAGAAATGTACAACCCAAACACATTTAGTTTAATAAAAATTTGTGAACTTTCCCATTAATCTTGTTTTATTTTAGAAAAGAGTGTTTGGGTTTCTTACCAAAAAATTTTGCCAATTTAAGTCCATTAAATTTGCCGAAATTGTGTAGGATTTGTTTCTCAATTTTATGGTACGACGACTGCACTACCTTTTAAGAAGGGTACTACAACTGTACTATATTTTTTTAATAAGTAGGTTACGACAATTATACTATACATTGTTGGTGCCAAATACACTGCTAACTCTCATTTTATGTGCATTGCACGCTTGTAAAGCTACGGGAAGGACACTGAGTTAACAAATTCTAGTTCAAAGTTTGAACTTGAAAATTTGTCATATTTCATGCCATAGAGTGCTTCGGAATAAAAAGTTGTTGCATCAACTTTGCTAATTTGCCCCAGTATCCATTATATTTCTTATTAGCATCAACATTGTTCTTACTTATAATACTATTTCCTAATATTTTCTAGTTATAAAAATAGAATAATCCAAATTCTATGAAAACTGCCCAAGTTTACCGACAGGGTCAGGAGTTCAACTCCTTGGTCCCCTCCAAAAAAACCTCAAATGTGAGATTTGGGGGCTTTGCTCCCTTTGTACTCTTGCGATATCTTCAAACCTGTTACTTGCCATCTTCACTTGCACTTAACAAGTTAACCGCTAACTATTATTGTGATAAAAAAAAATGGTCCTTATATATTCCTCTAATTTATGAAGAATAACAAAGTATCGGAGAAATAGTTGAATTTTCACTTAATGCAGATTTCTCTAGTTTTTGCTTTTGTTTCTCCTAGAATCATATTGTTATAACTTCATTGTTATGAAATCAAAAATTTTCATACCAAATGACTTTTAATTAGGGTTAATATACAAAAATATCATCAACATTATCTAAAGTAACAAATCTAGTATTAACTTTAAAAAGTGACAAATATAACACCAACTTTACTTAAAATACGAATCTAGTACACAATAATTTTATATAAATAGAATCTCTTAATTTCAATGATATATTTATAGAAATATATTTGTTTCGATGGCATGATCATTATATAAGTTAATGTCACATTATCGAAACAAATATATTTTGTTCAAAAAATTTCACAATGTGCTAAATTTGTTATGTTCTGCAAAATCGGTATTAGATTTGTTATCTTTTAAAGTTGGTGCTAGATTTATTATTTTAAGTAAAGTTAGTGATATTTTTGTATATTAGCCCTTTTAATTATTAAAGTGGCATTTGTGAATTACACATGTAGACTATGAATCCTCATAGGTCAAATCTATGTTATTTGAGAAAGAGAAAGTAATATGAGAAAAATGACATTGTTAGACGATTGGGCTGGTTCCAAGCTCTCTAACTTTGCTAATTTTGATTTTTGCATCAAAAAATTATTGGTGTTTTTGTTAAAATGAAACAATGCTGATTAAAGCTTTAAAAACCCCATTTTTTTGCCTTTCTTTTTTGTTTGGCAACTTTGTATTTCTTTTTTTTTTTTTTTTGGCTACAAGGGAGCCAAAAGGTCAAAAAATTTAAAACAATGTTATAAAGACTTGACCTATGGCTTAGAGGTCTCAAGCAGTTATTTTGTTTTTAATTGCCAAATTTACTGCAGTCTGGTTACCCTACCATTTGGTGTAACTATCTTGACGAATTGAACAAGAAAATGTAACGAGAATGTACTTAAAGAACATAATTAGACAGTGGCAAAAATCTTAAATTGGTCCCTATGGTTTAGGCTAGTTCAATTGTTTGTCAAAATTTATCCTAACGTTTTCGCCATTGTATAATTCGGCCATTTTTCTTAACATAAACGTTAACCTTGTTGAGGTGTGCTTCATCCACCCGCCATATAAGCATATCTCATTCCAATTGCATGTCACATAGTTAAAAATATGATGACATAGTAACTCTAAATTTCATTTCAATTTATTAAAATTTATTTTTTCTATTTAAAAAATATTTTAAAAAAGAAAAATTCTAACTAGGCGGCCGCGTGATTGTCATGTGGAATAGATGTATCTTCGACAAAAAAAAGGAAAGAAGTAAACAAACATGTAGAGAGTAAATTACTTACCTACTTACTGGTAAATAGACACTCAATTTATTTGTACAAACTTCATGACATACCAAATAGATAAAAGTACGAGACTTTATATAAGAATGGGTGATAAAAGCCTCCTTTTCTCTTGATATATTTCTCACAAACTCATATGCATATGGTAGCAAACAAACATAGAATATCATAACAAACATATGTCTGTAACATATAAATGACATCATTAAACTAGTGTCTCTTGATATCACAAAATGTTACAACTCTCCCTGCCAATAAAACCCACATTTATATACATGAAAGAGCTATACAGAAAAAAAAAAAAGGCAAATAAATATATGAGTAGGTTTCCACCATTAATGAATAATTTTTTTCTTTTTAAGTTATTTATTTCTCTCCCTCTATGCTTTCTTTGTCCCTACTCCACAAAAAGATCCAGTGACTCACATAAAAACCCAATTTGAATTTGACCCTAACAATTCTTTTCCTCAAACCCAAATGGAGAAATTTTATAACCTCCAAGTGAGAGTCAGGTGATGTGATAACAAAATGTAAAATTCATTTAAAATTGTCATCTCCAAGTGAGATGGAATATTGTAGACTCCAAATGAAGAATTAATTTTTTTAAAATGTCAAAGCAGTCTAAATTTTTTTTCTTGATCTTCTATTAGGAACTAAAACATTTTTACTTTCCAAAGGACACCTTGACTACAACAAAAACTGATTTTGCATCTGAATTTCTTGATAACAAAATTTATAGATGTCATATTTGAATCCCTTAAATATAAAACCTTAACTCTGAATTATTTTGTCGAACTATTGACTTTGATACCACTATTAGGAAATTCTCTATTACTCACCAAAAGCTCTGATATCATTGTTGGGTCATGGAAGCGTGGAAACAAATACCAATGAAAATATAGAAGTGTAATGAAAAGAAAAATGGACATATAGATATAACGTAATTCGGCTCAAAGCCTACATCCACAGGTGAAACAGATCAAAATTATTTATTGACGAAACAAACAAAGAAATTACAGTATCTCACGAAAGACTTACTATATCCAAAAATCAATTACACCGAAATAAACACTCACTTCATTTGCATAAACTTCATGACACACTAAATACACAAGAGTACAAGACTTGATATAAGAATGGGTGACAAAAATCTCTCTTTCTCTCTTGATATATTTCTTACAAACCCATCCACACCCAGTATCAAACCAACATAGGATATCACAATAACATATGCCTATAACACATAAATGTCATCTTCAAGTTGATACCTTTCAATACCATAAAATGATACAACTCTCGTCATGAACAAAACTCATATTTATATATTTGGAAGAGCTAAAGAAAAAAATGAGACAAATAAATACATAAGCAGAATGCTAACATTAATGAATCATTTTTCCTTTTCAGTCATTTCCTTTTTTTTGTTTTTTGAATAACAAGAGATTTTTATTCATGGTATCCAATCAACAAAATGGGAATATCAGATAGCCGCATACTTTCAATAGAAGGGTTCCATAAGCAACAAAGCTTGTCGCTGCTGTGACTATTGGTCTAATGGGTCATGGAAGTGGAACTTGAGTTGGAGGCGTGAATTATTTCAAAGAGAGACATCAATAGTTGCTGAGTTAATGACATCTATTGGGTCAGTCCCTCTACAATGGATACTTTGGTCTGGAACTTTAGCAAATCTAATGCTTACACTATTAAATCTTTTTATGATGAGTATTCTAAACTCTACTATCAAGGAGGGAACAACAACTTGCCCAAGATTTGGCTTGGAGTGGCCCCACCGAAAGTTGAAATTTTCACATGGATGGCATTTTTGGGGAAAATCTGCAATAAGGAGGCCTTGCTCAACGGCTCATAATATCTGCTGTTGCTTAAAGAAGCTAAATTCATGTTTATAGCAATGTATTCCTAGCTTCATAGCTATCAACTTCTTGTGGGGCCTTTAAACTGATCTCTAGTTTTGGGTTCCCTTTTGTTGTACATTTTTATTTCTTAATAAAATTAGTTTCAACTGGCTTATCAAAAATAAAAAAGTCATGGATGGGCCCGAGGATCATAAAGAACCTGAATGAGAAAACGGATAGTATGATAACCGTCCAAAGATTGGGGGTCAAAATGGGAATACAAGACTCGCTTTCTCTAGGTGAATGAGTAGTGATGGACGAAGATAGAAGGCTGAGATCTTGAAGAAGAAGAAGAAGTGAAGAAAGAGAGAGGTGGGTGGAGATGAAATTTGGGGTTTTGATTATAGAGTACCATTGTTTACAGATGGAGGTGCAGCGGATGACATATACTACTGGGAGTTTCACCAAAATCTCGAATACTATGATCTCTATCAGAAGAAGATGGCGATCTCCCAGCATTCCCCTGCCTATGCTCTTCTCTTTTACTCTAATGCAACCTAGTTTTTGGAGTTTCAAGAGTCAAGTGATCAGTATCGGTCATTTTTCTTGTCGGATCTATCTCTGCCTTAACCTAAAATTCCATCAATAGTTGATGCACTTCTAGCTATGAGAACACACCATTGATGTATTCTCTTGTAGGCAATACACGAAAATAAAGTGCATTGCACCGTAAAGTGTGGAAAGTGCTCTTTTTATTAGGCAGGCTCTCCTTTTCTCGATCATGTTTTCCTGGTGGAAAAAAGAAAAGGTGATGGTTCATTTTGTTTTTGAATCTCTCTTTTTTTTGAAGCTGGCTTTTCCTGGTGGTAGCATTGTTGCAATCAAGACAGGATTAAACTTTTTTCCTGTCATGATCACCATTTACCAATAACTCACTTATTCTCTCATTTTGTTTCCCAACTTTTTGATTGTCAAGTCTATCACTCCTATTTTATAAGTGAGCCAATATGGGGTTTATATAATACATAAGATTAGTAGAAGGGACTTCAAAGAAAAAGCTAGATGTTGAGAAATGTACAATCTGAACACGTTTGGAAGCTAATTTAGTGTCATAACAAATTTGTGAACATTCCCATTAATCTTGTTTTATTTTAGAAAGAGTATTTGGTATTCTTACCAAAACATTTTGTGCATTTATGTACATTAAATTTGTCTTAATCTTAGGATTTGTTTCTCATTTTTATGGGTACGACATCTGCATTATTTTTTTATAAGCAGGGTACTACAATTGTACTTTTTTTTTTGAAATAAATTCAGTTGAACAATTGATGTCAAACAGATTGCATAACTCTTATTTCATGTCTAATTCAAAGCCTAAATCTTGAAAATTTGTCATGTTTCATACCATAAAGTGAATTGGAATAAAAGTTTGTTGCGTAAGCTTTACTCGTGTGCCTTAGCATCCTTTAAATTTCTTATTAGTATAAACTTTTTTCTTATTAAAAATATTGTGTCTTAATATTTTGAACTTATATGTTGGGAAATTCACACCCCATGCATACATTAAGAAATTGTTACTAAGTGTGAATTCATATTTTGATGATGAGTGTTTTGATAATGAGCTATGAACCAATCTAACATAAGTACAAGTGAATTTCATTTGTATGTTCTTCAAGTATACAATTCAGGTTTAAGAAGTCTAAAGAGGTATACATATATCATCTTACATGTGTATTGAAGAGAAAGATCACATTGGGCTTTATTAAGCTACTATCTTAGAAAGACAGCACAAGAGCAAATCTGTTTGGGCAGATTCCAGGTATCAAACTCATGCACTTGAGATATATTTTGGGCCTAAAATATATATAGTTTTACAGGACTATAAGTCTAGTTTCAAATGAGCTTGGTCGTGCAATTTTTGAAGTCCTAGAGAAAAACTTAGGAATTTTACACCAAGAGGGTGCAAGCTGTCAGGAATCTTCAGTGCATATAGAGTGAGTTGCAACGGCTGCCTAGAAGAGTATACAACCAATTTGAATGCTAAATTTTGTGTGTGTAGATTCCCTGTTCTGTCTATCAATAAATGCAAAAAAAATTACATCAAAATTCAAAGCCATCTGCAAGATATTAACGTTCTACTAAAAGTGTGCAGACTATCTGAACTTTAATGTTTGTATTTCAACATTTATTTGACTATGCTAAACTCATTCAAAAATAGTCAAATTTGGTGGGTGGAGAGATCTGACAGTCTACTAAATAACAAAAAAGGAATCACAATTTTTCAAACTGTCTGCGCCAAGTTATAGCCGTTCTACCAAAAGGTATTAGACAAGGGAATCAATGCAAAGTTGTCAAGAGGAAAACAACAAAGTATGCATGTACAACCCATGGCAACGGCTCGAACAAGTTGCTAACCTATCTTGCAGCTACTTAAACATCACTTGAAGATGTTTTACATGTGAAGAAAGTTGTATTCAAGGATTGTACAATCTGTCTCAAGGCAAAAAGGCTTTCTTTGCTCTAAGTGCTTTCATTATAAAACTAGCATTCAAGCTAGTAAGTTTCATTTGTATTGTAATACATTGTGGGAATAGGTGAGAGCTCTCAAATGGGACTTGTGAGGATCATCTTGTAAGGAGTTAGGTTTGAACTCTAAGAAGGAAAACTTAAAAGAAAAGGGAAAGTGGTGTTGGCAAGTGGGGTTTGTGCAACAACTGATTTGGAGACAGATGTAAGGGTGTTTACGGAGTCTTCTTATAAACTGTACGGTGGTGATTTGTGCGCCCAAAGACACCTCTATAGTTGAACTCTAAAAAATCTCCAAGAGAGGGATTATTGAGAAGACTAATGACGTAGCCATTTGGTGAACCTTGTAAAAATCGGTATTGTATTTCTTTCAATCTCTTGTTTACATTCATTTGCAAAGTTTTATTTGAAGATTTTTATTTGTGAAGCCTATTCATCCCCCTCTAGGCTTCACCGAAGGGACCAACATTTGGTATTAGAGTTTAACCTTACTTGTAAGGCTTAACATCCTTGAGGGATCCCCACGGGATCCTCATCTATTGAAAACAAGAGACCTTTCTTTGATGGTAATGATTTTCAATACTATAAAGATCATATGGAAAGTTATCTTAAATCTAAGGGGATGAAAGTTTGGTTAAGTGTTGAAGAGGGACCATATGTGCCTAAGGAAGAAGTTGTTGATGATAAGGGAGTGAAAACCTTGAGAGAAAAAACAATAGGAAAATGGGATGAAGAGGACTATAAGAAAAACCAAATAGATGAAAGAGCATATTATTATTTGAAAATGTCCATAGCTAGAGCTGAATATAACACCATCAAACATTGTAAAAATGTTAAGGAAATTTGGAATACATTGTGTCTCTCAAATGAAGGCACATTAAAAGTTAGGAAAGTTAAACTTGGCATGCTTATGAAAGAATTTGAACTTTTCACTATGAGATCAAATGAATCGGTTAAAAGTGTGCATGATAGACTTATGATTATTGCTAATGGACTAACCGATCTTGGCAAAGTGTTTGGAAAAGGTGAACTTGTGCAGAAATTAATGAATTCGATGAATGAGGAATACGAAATGAAGATTAATTCTATTGAAGAAACTCACAATGTGGAGGAGCTAACCATGGAAGAGTTGCTTGGGTCCTTGATGACTCATCAGATCAAACTCAAAAGGAGAAGTGCATTACCACAAGTAGAATCATCCTCAAAAAATGTAGCACTCAAAGCTGTTGGTCCCTTGGGTGAAGCCTAGAGGGGGGGTGAATAGGCTTTACCAATAAAATCTTCAAATAAAAATTTATGCAAATGAATGTAAACAAGAGATTGAAAGAAATACAATACCGATTTTTAAAAGGTTCACTAAATGGCTACGTCCTTGGTCTTCTCAACAATCCCTCTCTTGGAGATTCTTGAGAGTTCAACTATGGGGTGCCTTTGGGCACACCAATCACCACCGTACAGTTTAGAAGAATACTCTGCAAACACCCTTGCATCTGCCTTCAAAACGCTTGTTGCACAAGTCCCACTTGCCAACACCACTTTCCCTTTTCTTTTAGGTTTTCATTCTTGGAGTTCAACCCTAACTCCTTACAAGATGATCCTCACAAGTCCCACTTGAGAGCTCTCACCTTTTCTCACAATGTATTACAATACAAATAAAACTTACTAGCTTGAATGCTAGTTTTACAATGAAAGCAGTTAGAGCAAATAAAGCCTTTTTTTTGCCTTTAGAGAGATTGTACAGTGGTTGAATATAACTTTCTTCACAAGTAAAACATCTTCAAGTGATGTTTTTGTAGCTGCAAGATAGGCTAGCAACTTATTAGAACCGTTGCCATGGGTTGCACACACATACTTTGTCGTTTTACTGTTGACAGCTTTGTATTGATTCTCTTGTCTGACACCTTCTAGTAGAATGACTATACCTTGGTATAGACAGTTTGAAAAATTGTGATTCCTTATTTTTTATTTAGTAGACTGTCAGAGCTCTCTACCCACCAAATTTGACTATTTTTGAATGAGTATAGCATAGTCAAATAAATGTTGGAATACAGACGTTAAAGTTCCGTTAGACAGTTTGCACATTTTTAGTAGAACAGTAATATCTTGCAAGTGGCTTTGAATTTTGATGTGATTCATTTTGTATTGATTAATAGACAGAACATGAAATCTACATACAAAATTTCACATTCAAATTCGTCGTGTGCTCTTCTAGGCAATCGTTGCAATTCACTCCATGTGCATTTAGGTTCCTGACAGCTTGCACCCTCTTGGTATAAAATTCATAAGTTTTTCTCTAGGGCTCCAAAGATTGTACGAGCAAGCTTATTTGAAACTAGACTTATAGTCCTGCAAAAATATATATATTTTAGGCCCAAAATATATCTCAAGTGAGTGAGTTTAGTACCTGGAATCTGTCCAAACAGATTTGCTCTTATGCTGTCTTTATAAGAAAGTAGTTTAATAAGGCCTAATGTGATCTTTCTCTACCATGCACGTGTAAGATGACATATGTACACCTCTTTGGATTTCTTGAACCTGAATTGTATACTTGAAGAACATACAAATGAAATTCACTTGTACTTATGTTAGATTGGTTCATAGCTCATTATCAAAACACTCATCATCAAAACATGAATTCACACTTAATAACAATTTCCTAATGTATGCATGGGGTGTGAATTTTCCAACAAAAGCTAAAGTCAAAACTCATTTGAAACATCAAAAGGATGATGAAAGTGATGTTGAAAGTGATTCAAGCATTGTTGATGAGAACTTACTCTCTTTGTCAAACGGTTCAAAAAGATGATGAAATATCCCAAAAAAGAAGGAACCTCAAGAAACAAGTGTCCAACAAAAGTGAAGAGGAAGAAGGGCCTCTTTGTTTCGAATGCAATCAACTCGACCACTTCAATGTAGATTGTCCCAATCTCAAGAAAAAGAAAGGTAAAAAAGGTAAGAAAGCATTTCTTGTAGGATGGGGTGAAAGTGATGATAAAGATGAGAAAGAGCAAGAATCATACATGATATTCATGGCTCTAGATGATGACGATGAAAGTGATAATGAGGTAATGGATCTTCCCTCTTATGAAGAACTTAGAGAAGCTTTTGATGAGTTATTGATCACATTTAAAAGGAAATGTAAACAATATAAAGAGCAAAAGAAGCATGTGAAAAACTTTTGTTAGAGAAAGATGAAATTGTCTTGAAAAATAGTCTTTTAAAAGAAGAACTTGAAAAGGCTAAATTTGATCATAAATCAACTTGTAGTGAGTTAAATTTTGTTAAACAAGAGCTTGCAATATCTAAAGAGGCCCCTAACATAAAAGACAATTTACATCATGTTTTGGAAAAAGAAATTGAGGACCTTAAAGAAAAGAATTCAAATTTAGAAAAGTCTTTTTCAAAATTCACATTAAGTAGCAATAAGTTAGATGAGATGTTATTTTTTCAAAAGAAATTTTTTAACAAATCCGGTTTGGGCTACCTCACTAAAAACAAGACCAATCCCATAAAAGAGAAAAAAAAAATTGTATCATGTTTTTATTGTCATAAAGAAGGACACAAATTTTATGATTGTAGATTTAGAAAACCTAATGATCCCAGCAAGTCCTACATTAAAAATTATATGTCATCTTCTAAAGTTTGGACAAAGCCTAGTAAATTTAAACAAGTATGGATGGTAAAAGATTCAATGAAGAAGAATAATTGTTATAACATTGAAGGACCCGAAAAGATATGGGTACCAAAATATTCTACATCTTGTTTTGTAGGTGCAAAAGTGCCTTAAGGCAATATATTTTAAAGAAGATGCCATTTGGTACCTTGATAGTGGATGTGCTTGCTAAGACCCTAAGGTTTCATTATTCAGTTTTGATGATTGCTAAACGTTGAGAGTTACTAATATGTTTATTCAAATGTGTAGTTAAATGTTTAAATCAAACAAACATCATTTGGAATAGAAGCAATGCAAGCATAAGACAACTATTGATATTGGCTCCATTCAGTGCAAATACTATCCAATATGGTCAATTTCAAAAGGCTCGTTTATTCACATGGAAATGAACTAGATAATGTGCTATATACGGTCAGAAAGCTTAGAATGTCTAGTTTCCAACGCTTCTACAATTAAATTGTTTGGAGGTCTTTACAGCAAGATACGACCAAATGACTAAAGGGTGCTCAACCTATCAAGCAAACAGAATCAGTCCAATTTTAGAGGTTACTGCAAACAAATGGGAAAGAGTCAGTTGTTGAATTATATACAGACAGAAAGATAATTCTGTCTAGTTTCTGAATTCTCAAGAATCATCTCAATTGGATATTTTTGAAGGAAGTTATAGTCTATGAACTGAAAGGTGTTCAATCTATCAAGGCAGACCAGATCAGTCCACTTTAAGAGATAATTGCGACCAAATGGGAAATAATTAGCTGTTGAGTCTTATATGCATACAAATATAATTCTGTCTAGTTTCTAATTGACCAAAAATCGCACAAATTGGATTTCTGTAGAAGCAGATATTGACAAAATACTAAAGGATGTACAGCCTGTCCTGTCCAGCTGGATCAATCAACTTCTAGAAGGCATCATGGTTAGCTGGAGTGGAATCAGACCATAATCTATACATGTATGAAAAGCTCTATGAGTCTACTTTCAAATGGAAAAAACATGATATGATTTGGAGTTATACAGGAAGACTTATGATTGATTCTTTAAGAAGTATCAAATCTATCTCATTGAGAAAGGAAACAAGCTTAAATTGAGTCTTGGTGATGCTGCTTGAAAGAGAATCCATTTGTATAAGATTATAAGCTAAAAAAGAAACTTTTCAGACATTGCAAAGCTACTGATAGCAAAAATATGAAAGCTCTACAAGGAGACAATACCATTGGGGCAAGAACACATGACCTACATCTTACACACTTTCACAAGGTTCTACATTTTGCCTCACTTCTCTATCTCGGTTTGTTCTGCCTTCATATAATAGTACAAGCTGACTTACCAAATTGATGAGTACACACTTATGCACTAATGGATAAACAACGCCAACCACTTATCACATACATTCATAAACCAAACATGACTCATGCATATACTATGCACTACAAGGTAAACCAACATTCCTACACATCCATTTTCCCACACTAGAAAAAGGCTTCTTATCTTGTCCTTGTCAGTCCTTCCTGTAAGGCCCGAGGTGTAGCTCTAGATCCACAGAGTCCTCATTGTTCAATGAGATAGCAATGCTACCATATTTTCTTGCTGATTGACATTGCCTGGATAAACAGAAAAGAGAGTGAGTGTTTCCCATTCTTCCTCATGAGAAAAGTCGACTAATCTGGTGCTTACTGGACCAACGCTACCTACTAGTTTAAAATGCCTGTGGGAGTTTGATCTCTTACTCACATCAAAGATTTCAAATGACAAAGAGGAAATACCTGGTGGTTGGTAATGCTAGTTGGGATTTTCTTGAGAAACAGTTGTTGTACTGAAGCTTGCGTCAGGAACATTTGTGTGAGAACCTGTGTTGGTGAGATCAACAGCAGAAGGTTGTTTGACTCTTCTCATATCGCGCCTTTGATTCTGGATCCAGACTCTAATATTACTTGACTGAACTGGACCATATTGTCTCAACAATGAGGCAAGTTGAGCAAGTTGTTTTGGTGTGGGACAGGCTTCTTCAATGCCATGAAAAACATCTTCTAAGATTTGCAACTGCCTTGGGTCTGGTCTCCATCTAGAATTGGATGAGTCTCCAATTTCCATGTTCTGATGGCTTGATGGTGGTCTCATCTTGTTGATTTGAAAGGTGAGTGAAAATTTGAGACTCTGGAAACAACAATGATGAAGTGAGATTAAGATAATGCATATCTCCATCGATCCTCAATTTATGCCTGACGATCCATAATTTATGCCTAACTGTCTGCCGCAATAATTGTCTGACTGTCCTCCATTTTCGCTTAACTGTCAGCAACTTGCATCTGATTGTCTGCAATTTACATACGACTGTGTGCCACGTCTGCTCCATTTCTGATTGTATGCCATGTCAGCTTCCACGTAAGCAATTTCACTGCGGTAATATTTTTGACTTACTCATGAAATATTTTTGAAAGTAGTGATCCACATTGGAGTTTTGGTAACTTAGTGACCCAAATTTGAACTGAGCCAAGTATGGATTCTTCTTCCAAAACCTCTTGATAGATCAATTTTATAATCTAAGAAGAGAATTAGGTATGTCACACCCCATGCATTAGCATATGCTTGAATGTCTTCATTTGCTTAATCTTGTATAAATGTTTGTAATTAAGTCTTGCCATCCTATGACATAACAAAGTGGCCAAACTTTCAATGAAATTAATTCAGATTAATGAAACAAATACATTGAAAATCATTTTCTATGAACATTGCACATGATACACTCTATTTTTGTTCTAGTGAAACCTTTTTGGAATTGAAGCATTATCTTTTAAGTTCACATAATCCACTCTTTGCTTTAATTTAATGTTTGTATTTGAACTCTACAAGGCCTATATTTCAAAGTTATGATAACTTATATGTCTAATTGTAAATGTGAATTTGTGATACAAGCATACATTAAGGGGGAGTCTCAATTTCTTAACCAAGTTAGCATTCACATGCTAGTTTCAATCGTTTTTATTAATGACAAAAATGGGAAGAAAATTAAGAGAGAGTCATCAAAAAAAAGCATTTCTAGAGGAAGCTTAGATTAAGGGGGAGTATCTATTTAAAGGTTTTGTCACCATCAAAAAGGGGGAGATTGTTGGAAAATTCACACCCCATGCATACATTAAGAAATCGTTACTAAGTGTGAATTCATGTTTTGATGATGAGTGTTTTGATAATGAGCTATGAACCAATCTAACATAAGTACAAGTGAATATCATTTGTATGTTCTTCAAGTATACAATTCAGGTTCAAGAAATCCAAAGAGGTATACATATGTCATCTTACACGTGCATGGAAGAGAAATATCACATTGGGCCTTATTAAGCTACTATCTTAGAAAGACAGCACAAGAACAAATCTGTTTGGGCAGATTCCAAGTATCAAACTCACGCACTTGAGATATATTTTGGGCCTAAAATATATATATTTTTGTAGGACTATAAGTCTAGTTTCAAATGAGATTGGTCGTGCAATTTTTGGAGCCCTAGAGAAAAACTTATAAATTTTATACCAAGAGGGTGCAAGCTGTCAGGAACCTTCAATGCACATAGAGTGAATTGCAACGGCTGCCTAGAAGAGTACACGATGAATTTGAATGGAAAATTTTGTGAGTAGATTACCTGTTCTGTCTATTAATCAATGCAAAGTGAATCACGTCAAAATTCAAAGCCATCTGCAAGATATTAACGTTCTACTAAAAGTGTGCAGACTGTTTGACGGAACTTTAAAGTTTGTATTCCAACATTTATTTGACTATGCTAAACTCATTCGAAAATAGTCAAATTTGGTGGGTAGAGAGATCTGACAGTCTACTAAATAACAAAAAAAGGAATCACAATTTTTCAAACTGTCTGCGCCAAGTTATAGTCATTCTACAAAAAGGTTTTAGATAAGGGAATCAATGCAAAGCTGTCAAGAGGAAAACAACAAAGTATGCATGTGCAACCCATGGCAACGGCTCTAACAAGTTGCTAACCTATCTTGCAGCTACTTAAACATCACTTGAAGATGTCTTACATGTGAAGAAAGTTATATTCAAGCATATACAATCCGTCTCAAGGCAAAAAGACTTTCTTTGCTCTAAGTGCTTTTATTGTAAAACTAGCATTCAAGCTAGTAAGTTTCATTTGTATTGTAATACATTGTGAGAATAGGTGAGAGCTCTCAAGTGGGACTTGTGAGGATCATCTTGTAAGGAGTTAGGGTTGAACTCCAAGAAGGAAAACATGAAAGAAAAGGGAAAGTGGTGTTGGCAAGTGGAGCTTGTGCAACAACCGATTTGGAGGCAGACGCAAGGGTGTTTGCGGAGTCTTCTTGTAAACTGTACGGTGGTGATTGGTGCGCCCAAAGGCACCCCTATAATTGAAATTTCAAAAATCTCCAAGAGAGGAATTATTGAGAAGATCAAGGACGTAGTCATTTGGTGAACCTTGTAAAAATCGGTATTGTATTTCTTTCAATCTCTTGTTTACATTCATTTGCAAAGTTTTATTTGAGGATTTTTATTTGTGAAGCCTATTCACCCCTCTCTAGGTTTCACCGAAGGGACCAACATTATAGAAATAGAAAAATCCAACTTCAAGTTCGTTAGCAAATTTCAATTCTAATGAACTACCAAAACAAGCCTAATTAAGTGACCATCCACCTTTGGGCATAGAATGAATCAAGAGTTCAACTTTTAGCCCTCCGAAAAAACCACAAAAGTGGGCTTTGGGGGCTTTGCCTCCTTGTCTTTACTAACACTTGACAAGTTAATTGTTAATTATTGCTTTGAAAAAAGAAGTAAATTTTGGTTCTCATATATTCCTCTAATTTATGAAAAAATAACAGAGTATTTGAGACATATTTAAAATTTCGCTTAATACAAATTCCTCTATAAGTCGAATTTGAACCAGTGTAATTAAAATCGAACCGCACCGACCGGTTGAAATCAGACCGGACCGACTGGTTCAACCGGTTGGACCGATGACTGGTCCGATGTCCTGTCCGGTTTAGGCCTAAAAATGGGGGCTGACCGAACTAGTCAAAGCAGGTCAAAAATCAGTTAAAACCAGTAAAAATCGATCAAAAAGCAGACCAGTTGGACCGGTTCAATTCAAATCCAAAAATTATAAATTATAATTTGACCCAAAATTTTGTCTAAATTATAAATAAAGCTCTAATTTTTAGGGTATCAATGATTATATTTTATATAAAGTAGATATTTTAAATTAAAATTTTTGCTTTTTACACTACAATTCTCATATTATGATATAAATGAAAATATTTATGCATTGCGGGAGTTTAGAAACTTTTTGTATAATAATTACATTACTTTTGAATCTTTGAGATAATTATTGAAGTTAGTAAAATAAAAGTCTTAATTCTTAAAAACAATAGCATTACCTACAAATATGTTAATCATCCTTAGTGCTAAAATATGATTGAAGAAAAATGCAAATTTAGTAAGCAATCATTATTTGTCAAAGAAAAATACATCAGCGTACTAATTTCCTAATAATGTTACAAGAAAATTTTTGACGGAAAATTTAGATCAAAATGTAAATTAACAATAATTTTGTTTAACTCCAGAGTAATATTTAACCATGGATATTTAATCTAAACACAATCATTTTTTAATATAATTGATTGAGACACTATTATTAAAACTTATTGGTTAAAAAAAAATCAAAACACAAATATTATTGGAAATTCTACCGTAATTACGTATTAAACCGCAAGGTTTTACAAGTGGGATGAGAGAATTTTGTTTTATCGAAGAAAATCATTGTATTAAGTATTATATAATTTTGTACATAAGTATGACGCGATGACGTCAAAAAATCCTGCTCAAAGTAAGAATAGAAACGACACCATTGGCATACAACTGAAGGTCACACAAACCTTTTATAAATTGGGCTTGAAGCCCATTTTGAGAAACCCTACGAAAGAGGGTAATAACCAGACTAGAAGTAACAGCCCGACAAAATTGCACATGACAGTAAATACCGCACTTCGGTGGACCTATGATGAAAACCGACTAGATATGCCTAACAACGATTTTCAGCCATACTACAATATGAACAAACACATAGACGCAAAACATACAAGACACAAACACACAAACAGTACACCTAGTCGGATCCCATACAAAAATAAACCAACGGCAACCACTATCATCAGATCCTATGGCGATAGAGGCAACAGAAGTTGGCCAAGCTGCCAGTTGTGGAGGCGACAACTGTAACTGAGCCATAATGGTATCCATGGACCCCGCAACGGTGTTAGCTGGACAGACGGTGCATGGAACAAGTCCAGAATCGTTGGTGAGCCGCCAGGTATGGCGTTAGGAGTAGCGGCTCCAGCGGGAGCAATGCCGGCCGCCACAAAAACAAAAGAAGCAGTGGATTGAGTATTAATAGCCGTGGCAGAAGGAGCATCAGTGGGGTTGGCATCAACAGCAGAGACAGAGGAGGTGGCAGTGGTGGCAGAGGTAACAACGACGACAAAAAGGCAGCTATAGAGGAACACAGATCCGACAGTGAATAAGCCATGGAGGACTTTATGAGAGCTAGATCTACAGATAAAACTAAGGATCTTCATGTTTGAAAAGAAGAGGTAGGGAAAGGGTAAAGTGGAGCAGAAGAGGAGAGAATGAGGTGAAGATGAGGAGAAGCGAAGGTAGGGTGAAGGGGTGAGGGGTGCTAGCCGGCGGTGATGGCTAGTCACTGCCGGCCAGAGGAGAGCTAAGGTTTTTCAGTGGAGAGGTAAAAAGTTTGGGGGAGAGTTTGGGTGGGGCAAAGAAAAGGCCTTGTTATGGATGAGAGAATTATTTAACCAACCAGGAACAATAGGTGGCATAACTTTAACGGGAGCAGATGAGGCCTACAGACCATCCAAGTATCTTTCTTTTTTGAATTTAACTTTTTAGCAATCTATATTATCGTGTGTTTACATATTTTTCACTTAAGTCCTAAATTTATTATTTAACTAAAAAATAATAAAATTCTTTTGTATAAATAAAAATTTATGAAATCTTAATATCTTATTTCGACCTGAGTAATGAAAGAATATAATAAATGTCTCAATAATCTCATTAAAAAATATACTCCTTTCAACGATGTGAACGGTCCCATGGCTGCAAATCCTAGTATTTTAGCCGGACAATAACATCATCGATTTTAGAGCCCAAACCCATTCCCAAAAGAGAGGTTGACTAGAAAGATGCAAAGGCACAGTACCAAGAAAGAAGTAGAGGCAGCAAGCAGCAGCTCTTCGTTTTTTTTGCAGCCCTCCTCTTACTCCTTTGCTTCCCGCCCCACTTCTTTTTTTTTTTTTTTGATTTTTCTCGTTTCTCGTCCCAAGATAGATTAATTCTGGCCCAAAAGCTATAAAGATTCAACCCCATCATCAAGGTACTAATCTCTTTACTGGGTTTCTTTCTTTCGCTCTTCCTCCTAACTTATGCAGCTGTGTGTTCGTGGTTCAGTTAATTAAACAAAACTACAATGGTTGTCTCCAAATCCAAACTTTCGGTCATTAAAACAAAAAAAAAAAAGAATCAGGATTTTTTCAATGCATACCTGCAAGATTAACAATGGATAAGAAAATATATCGATGGAGTAATCAATTTTTGGAATCAATTGCAGCATCTCCAAGCTAGGAGCAAAATCACCAAATACTTCTATGGCACAACGCGCATCTGCCTCTACAAAAAGAACCCCTTCAGCGCTGCAATCAACCTCAATCCAGCCATTTTCATCCTTTTGCAGTCGGCCTGCCACCGGCTAAAATGGCACGAGAGCTTTGCTTAGAGCCTCCTTTAGCACACGAACATCGAAGAAATTGGAAGAACCGGTTGGCTTCCTGTAGAAGTAGACAATCAACAGGTGAATCCTTGCCACCAACAGATCTAAGTTTGAGCTCCATACCCTTCTCTTAGGTGTTTCTCGGTCGGGCCACACGATAGTCGACTCCTTCACCTTGATCTTCATATCTTTCTCATTCTTTTCATAGTAAATTAAAGTTTGTTCATATCAAAAGAAACGGTGACAACATTTGAAGGAATCCAAGTCAGCGATAATACTGCAGCAGCTATAGAAATAAAAAAAAAATCACGTAGAGCAGAAAAATTAGTGGTGACTGGTTGTTTGTATAAGATAATGATGCTCAAAGCCTAGGCAGAGGAAGGTGTTTCACGTGTTTTGTTTTGGAAATGTCCATATGTAAACATTAAAAACATAAAGAAATAAAATAAAAAAAAAAAGAAAAGAGGAACGGTCGGTAATTGACTTGACTTTACATACCAATTAAAAATGTGCCCAACATTACGGGTGTTTGCGGGTCGATTTGAACGGTTTAGAGGAAAAAATTGCAACCAATCTGCTACAGTGGTGGTTTGAAAATTTCAAACTGCAACCAATCTGCCAACCGTCCAAACCACCCAAACCAATCCGCTAATTCTACAACTTGTCTTTTCAATTTTTTCTTTTTTTTTTTTAAACATCCATATAAAATGAAATCTGAATGTCTCAGTTAAATATTAAATCAAAAAATTTGAAAATTTAGTTAGACATTCATTCCAATAAAACGCTAATAAATCATGCATCTGAAGTCTAAGAAATAAATAAACCCCTAATTTTTTCCTTAATTTTCCTTTGTCCTTGTAGCACTACATTGCTACTACTACAATTGAAGTCTGAGAGTATGACTTCCTTGCTCTTTTCCTTTAGATCTTCTCGTCAAAATTGGCTTCCAAGTTGGCACAAACAGGATACGTACAAGGATCACTTTCTTCACTGCTACTATAAATACAAAGAATATATATTGTATTAAATATAACTAATTTCATGAGCAACCGAGCAGCAAAAAGGTTGAATTCCAATTGCATAAAAGAAAAATTGAGAATAACTCATCACTCTCATGAGATAAACTCATTCCAATTGAGTTTAGCATCAATTTATCATCCCTGTATAAGAGCTTAGCTTTTCAACTATTTCAAACTTGTAGTTAACTTATTGAAATCCACCAAAAAATAAGTTCAATCACAAGGATACACACAGAAATATAAGGAAACCAAATCCTCACCCCACATAATTGCAGTTACTCTTTCCAAAACTAGCATTAACACCATCTCCTAGCAATTAACATGATCAGTTTCAAACACCACTATGGAACAACCAAACTATATCTTATAGTACCCATCTAAATTCAAATCCTAGAAATCAACTAAAAGAAAAAAAGCCCCAGCTCAAAAGCCCACTTGGGATACTTGGCTTCTCCAAAACAGATTCAAACAACTCAAAAGAACAAAAAGAATGAAAAAAAAAAAAAAGACATCCATAGCAACAATCAACAAAAACACATTAAAAAAACAGAACAAAAACTAGTTCCCAACAAAATACTTCAAGACAAAATCAGTAGCCCCAAACCCAGAACCACACAGAATCGGCAACCTCAAACACGGATTTGATTGACCAAAAGCAAACCAAATATCAGGCACAAAATAACTTTAAACCAAATCCTCACTCTCTCTCGCTTGGGTCAGGGAGAGAGAGAGATAGCAAAGTTGAACAGGAAACCCAGAGAAGTATAGAATCTGAATAGGAAAAAGAGCACCCAATACAAAAACAGAAAAACCAAAAGAAGAGTATAATCTTACTGTGAGAGACAGAAGCCATGAAGGGTGGTGGTGGATTCATTGGATTGAGGGCAGGGAGGGCAGGTTTAGGAATGGAAGAACAAAAACGAAGGGCAAAGTTGTAGATGCGATTAGGCAAAGCTGCGCATGAGCTGTGAAGGACTAAAGTCTGAAGGGTAATGAGGGATAGCCTAGAACGACGTCGCACATCTGAAAAGTGTGAAGCTTATATGTTTTTAGATGAAATGACGTCGTTTTATTTTATATATCTATATTAAGTATGATGGATTGGGTCAATTAACCGTGGTTTTTAAAATTGCGAAACCGCCACCAATCTGCTTTTGGCAGTTTTGAAAATTTGAAAATCGCAGATAATTTTTTTTTCTAGCAGTTTTGGCGGATGCATATAGGTTCGATGCGGGTTGGGCGGTTTTTGGCGAGTTGGGTGGTTTATAAATAGCCCTACCCAACATTATTGATAGTTGGTGGTACAGTAATATAGTTTGTCTTATAAATAGATCATTGTTTTACCTTTCAAAGACACACGGAAGGGAGTAAAGCAAGTCATTTTCTAAGGCTTTGCTCCCTAATCTCTTTTTTTTTTTTTGGTATTTTGGACGTATGCTCTTTGGTCGCTGGTAAAGCAGATTTTGCAGAGCAAAAGTCTAAAGTACTAAAAAACCCTTAAAATGCCCGAAATAAATCCAAACTTGTACAATTTATACTCAAATTTTTGAAACTCAATATACAAAGAAATTACGCCATTCGTAGGCTATCAATATGACTCTTTAATTTATTTCTCTGCAATTTAATGATATATAAATATAATAATTATTATTACTATTATTTTTATTATTGTCGATATTTGTTGCACTGTTATTATTGTTGTTGTCGTTGTTGTCATTATTATTATTATTATTATTATTATTATTGTTACCACTACTACTACTAATGTTATTGTTATTGTGTAATTTATATTTCTACACCTCACATTTCAATCATTTAATTTTCTATTTAATGTTTATTTGCTTAATTATGTTATTTTGCTCTAACATTTAAATTTATTATGTCATACATTCAACTCCAGCATACACGCACAAAGCTTTGGTGCCTGGCTTATCCTTTTAGGTTAGGCGAAAGATAGTAGGTGGTCCCTTGTATAGCCTTTGGCTTTTGTATGGGATGCCTAGGATCCTCGAACTAGTAGCATAATCTAGATCCTTCAACTATATTCCCTTATTGTACAACCATAAAGTTGTCCACCCATTAAATCCAATCATTAGGATAGGAACCGTAGAATGGTCCCACCTAAACCATGCATATTATAAATATGTTCAGTATTTACTACATGCAAAGTTTGGTGCGTACGTGGGACCCTCTACCGTCTTGAAAGATTGAAATTCTCTCTACTTGAAATCAAACCCATATAGCTATCTTTGGACTCAAGTCATTCCAACTAAAATCAAGTTTTTATGTCCCTCACCGGAGTTAAGGCATCCGCCTGAGATTAAGTCTCGACTCTCAGTGGAATTTAATTTCTTTGGTTCAATATCCAACCCACATGACACTTGAAGAAATCACAAAAGAGTAATAATTGGAAGATTTACATAAAAATTGACCCCACAAAATTTAAAATTTTTATTTATAATTTGTAATTGTATTTTTGAAGCCTAACGTTTGAAGACTCAAAACATATATAGTCTCAACACCATAATAATTTGTTCGGTAATTATTTATTATTGAAAAAATTGGAATGTTTTAGTTAAAAATTTTGCTTTTTGAGAAAAAAAAAAAGAATGGAAACATTTTATACTATAGATGACCTATTTTACTAATTTTATTCCCTTTACTCACTTTTTTTTACCATATTTTTATGTTTTTTAAATTTTATTCTATACTGATATCTTGCATTTAATATAAAGAAAGATACCTGGTGGATGCAGTTTAGTTGAGATTAAAATTAAATTAAAATAATATGAATTGTTTGATAGTTGAATTTAAAAAAATAAAAAAAAGAATTAAATTATTAGATATCATTAAATAAATTAAATATTTATTTGTGTGTTTGTAACTTACATACACATAATGATATTTCAATATAAAATATTTTCTATGTAATACAAAAATTATTTCTATTTTCTTGAGTCCACTTTTTTGTGTTCACTAGTAGTCCAGTAGGTAAATTTGATGGCACATGACCCACCTATTCTTAGCAGCGACCAATCCTTTCTTTTGAGATTCTATAGTTGTCGGATATAATTTGCTGGTGGTAGGTCAAGTGATTGATACAAAAGAATGAGCCAATTACACAAGGCGTGGAAATAAATGGATGATAGAGTAAGTTGCAGGTTTTTCAGCCTCACAAAAATTGGACGGTTTTTCGATTTTATATGACTAGAAAAGTTGCTTGTACCTATGCATTTATGTCATTAGATGTTTCTTTTTTTTTTTTTTTTTTGATCAAAACATTAGATGTTGCTTTCGGATTTGTTGTGGTGGGCAGCTTATGACATTAAAGCCATTATCTGTAAGTGCACTCACCTGCCCATTGGGGTTATGTATTTTTCGTTCAATCAATTAAAGTGCCAACCAGGGCAGGCATAGCCTGGTTGGCAAGGAAACCAAGGAAACCAATTAGATTAGTTGGGGTTCCATTTCTGTCAGTGTCACTTTAGGGCATTTGTCCTTCCAAAAGTGTAATATACTTCTGTAGTATTTGTAAAACTCGCTTTTTCTTCTCCTCATTCGCTAACACTTAACAATTAACTATTAACCTTATACTTAAAAGAGAAATTAAAGTTATTATTATTATTATTTTTTGGGAAAACAATCAAATAAAATTATGGTTACTTGTCCAATCAACTTTGTTTTGAGCGGAAAAAAAATCTCAATACAAATTCATCATTCTTATGATTAGGTGGTGAATGCATGGCAATTCTTCTTCCTCTTCTTTTTTTTTTTTTTTTTTTTTTATCTTGATAATAACATCTACGTTTTCCTTTTGATTAAATATAAATTTGGATCTCAAATTTTGATATTTGATCGTTTAAAGTAACATGCTTCCATTTTGATTTGTTGAGATTTCGAATCTTGAAAATTTAGTCAATCAAAATCGCGGGTATCTTGATTTTTGATTTTTTTTCTTTTTTTTCCCTTTTTGAGATATTAGTTTTTGGTTAGTTTGCGATTTTTATAAATCTATCAATTTGGGTGAATTGATAACCAAAGCTACTTCCATTTTTTTTTTTTTTTGTAATTCATTAAGAGATCTATTTAACGATGAGTTATATAATGATGGTAGCTTTTTCCTTTCCATAATCCCACACTCTCCCTTTTCAAAATTAAAACTCAAGATCTCTATAAGAGAAATCTAAGTTTTACTCACTAAGATGTCTCTTGATGGACCAAAGTTACTACTCTTCTATGAATACTGACATGAAAAATGTGGGATAATTCAAATTAATACTTAAATCCCCAACCTACCCCCAAAAAAAAACAATTGTTCTAGACCCAAAAATAATCTAAAGTCGAAATGATTTAAAACTTTTGAGTCAAACTCGACCAGATCAGCAAGACCCAAATTTCATTTTTTTTCCTCAAAAGAACAAAAAAAAATAGATATTATAATATATAATCTATAGATTTTATGTAAAAAAAAAAAGTTTATTTTATTTATAAATGATTTAATGATCAATTTTACTTAAAATATTTTTTGATTTATAACTTATTTCTCGAAACCTTTTTTATTTAATTATGCCTGACGTGTTATTTCCGTTCGACTAATTATACCCATTTGTCACTTTTTTTTGTTAACTATGCAGATGTGGCAATTAACAGAGTGCCACATCAGAGTGAGCTTGCTATTTCGACATGCCTCGTGTTTCCCAGTCCTTTTCCGAGTCTCCACTCATGTGTCGTTCTTGTCGATTAAGTAAACTATCTTCTCACCTTCAAGATTTTGTTGTTTATCGCACCGTTGCTTCCTTATATGAACCTCAAACCTATCGAGCAGCCAATATCAACCCTCTATGGTAGCAAGCAATGGTAGAAAAATTGCAGGATTTATCAAAAATTTACACTAGGATTTGGTTGAGCTATCTCATAGTAAATCAGTTGTGGGATGCAAGTGGATTTACAAGATCAAGACAAAATCAGATAGATATGTTGAGCGGTGCCAACCTCGATTGGTGGCCAAACTTAGGATTATGGGATAGACTACAAAGTGACTTTTGCTCTTGTAGCACAAATCACTTCAATCAGGAATTTACTGGCAGTGGCTGCTGTTCAACACTAGAAGCTCTTTTAGATGGACGTTAAGAATGCTTTTCTTAATGGTGATCTTACTGAGGAGGTCTACATGCAACCTCCACTGGATATGACCATCCACCCAACTTAATCTGTCATCTCTGTCGAGCACTCTATGGTCTCAAACAGGCTTCTTAGCAATAGTTTTCAAAATTCAATATTGCTATGCAACAGTTTGGCTTTTCTTGCAGTCCTTATGATACTGCTTTATTTGTTCACAAAAGTGCTCAGGGAATCATTTTGCTCTTACTCTATGTTAGTGATATGATTATCACAGGAGATTATTTGCAGAGCATTAATGATCACAAGTAGTATCTCAGTCAGCAACTTCAAATGAAACACCTTGGTTTACTCAATTATTTTATGGGACTCAAAGTTTCTTCTGATGCTACAGGATATTATCTATCTCAAGCCGAATATGCCTTAGATTTGCTAACTCGAGCAGTAACCAATGACATCAAAATTGTCTCCACTTCTCTCGGATACAATGTCCAATTTTCTCCTACTGAAGGCATAGTATTGAAAGATCCTACTCTTTATCGACAACTAGTTCGCAGTCTAATATATTTTACTATTACTCGAACCGACATTGCATATGTTGTTCATATGGTCAGCCAGTTCATGGAAACACCTCGATTTATTCACTATGCTACTGTTATTCATATTCTTTTCGATGTCAACAGAACTATTTTTCATGGACTTCATTTCTCTTCTCACTCATCACTTGAGTTGCAGGATTATTTTGATGCTGATTGGCAAGAGATTCTACAAACTAGTGCTCTACTACATGATATTATTTCTTCTTGGGGGATTCTCTAATTTCCCAGCAAAGCAAAAATAAACAATCACCACTCGATCTTGTACCAAGGTTGATTATCAGGCTCTCGTCGATGCTGCACCTGAGTTGTTATAGTTCTAATTGCTCCTACATGACATGGGAATTACACACTCCTTTACCACACCTATTCTTTGTGGCAATCGTAGTGTCATCCAGATTGCTCATAATGATGTTTTTCATAAGTGGACCAAGCAAATTGAGAATAACTGTCACTTTGTTTGCCAGCACATCCTGTAGAATACTATTTGCTTTATCTCTATTTCTTTAGCTGATCAAACTGCTGATATATTCACCAAAGCTCACTACCAGGGTAGTTCTGTGATCTGATTTTCAAACTCATGTTGGTAGTATTACGATTTTGAGTTTGAGGGGGTGTGTTTCTTCATGATTTTGGTATATAATCCTATATAAAGTCTCAATTTATTGTACAGATATTCCACAATAATATCAAACATTTCCATAATCTCCATTGATATTATTCTGCGAATATTACATTAATTCTCTTATTTGATTTTCTTATTTTGTATGTTTCTTCGTGTATAAATTAGTGTGGCCTCCTACAGTTCAATACACATAATAATTCAATCTATTTCAATTTCTCCCTTTTATAGTTTTATTAACATCGATAAAATTTCTCAATTGTAATTCTCGTGTGACAAAATAGGTGAACAATGTTCCCACTTGTTATTCTACAAAACCGTGGCAATAGTGTTTTTTAATCTCATGGAATTGTCAGCAAGAATGACACTATTAAATCATAGCTATATTCATAGAACAAATGCATAATATATCAACAATAGTCAAATTTTGACATACATGGACAAATATTAAAAATACAAATAGCATGGAGGTGCAGAGAAATTAGAAACCCAGCAAATTCATCGCCCTTTTTTGGCAGAAAAATTTTCAGCCAAGTCAACTAATACAAAATCACTTAGCATTATTGATGGAAAATGCTAGGCCCAAATGTAGAATAAACCATCTGGATTAGGAGGGGAAATTGCAAGAACACAAACAATGTCAATGGAACACATGCCAGCACGACGATTGGAGCTGCAACCCAACTTAATCGATGAAAAAGAACAATGCGAAGAGCCGCGCTGAATGCCGCCAACATAAAGGCCATTGATAGGAAGAGAGTGACAAGGCCAATGCACAACCTTGTTGGCAATTTTTTAAGAAAATCTTCTTCAGAATAGCGCGATGTGAGTATCCGCAAAAACATCAGCACTGAAGTAGAAGACGCGAAAAGGGCCAATGCGTTTGAGACTGAATAGATTAGAAAAGACAAGTCGTTCAAGAAAATTGGATATCCCTCGCTATCATTTCCGCCTGGTAAGGTGAAAGCAGCCGCAAAAACAACAGTTATAATGAGGGCAGCAACAACAGTGCATGAACCAGCTGTGGTCTTCATCCATTCCTCCCCCTTCTTCACTAAATCCTTGTGCTCTTCAGTAAACACCTCCCTTGGATTTTTTAGGTCACTGTTTCTTTGTATTTTGAATGATGGCGGGACAACATTTTCTACTTCCTGTAGAATGAAATATAATCTTGTAATGACAAGTGAGAATATGATATATAATGTCCAAGAGATGGAGATAGATAAAAATGATGAAATATAATATTGTTCATTCTTGAGTAACCATAACCCATTATCTAGGAGTTGCAGCAGTTGCTGCAATGCTGGGAGATTTGTTAGCAATGTATAGCAAAAACTTTCAAACTTGGCGCCTTATCCCAGGTCTAGATTGGAACCCCAAACCTGGCGCCTTACCCTCTCCTCCCCTTATTGCTGGGTTACTAGTTCTAATGGACTAAAAATTAATAAATAATTCATTATCTCAATCACACCTAGATATCCAATAGGCTATAATAGTACAAAATCACATCAAATTTCATTGAAAATCGTCATCCTAGACATCAGTAATCTATTGATGACAATAACTAAGAAATTAAATTTAAAAAGTTAGACAATTAAGTTTGTCAAGAATGTCAATTTTTGAGTTAATAACGAAAAAGAAAAAAAATACCTTGAACCATTGCAACTCTCGTTGCATTTGAAGTGCTGCGCCAGAAATCCTATCTTCTGGCCCCAACATTCCTGCTAGATGCAAGATGTTGTTTCTAAACTTGTCTGTTTGTGTCATCATGTAATGCTTTTGCAGACTCGTTCGAAACACTAGATTGTAAACCTTCTCATTGCGGTTCAGAACTGCTAGGTGTAATATGTGACGCTGATTCTCATCCTGGTACCATATTGTATCAGGAAAGGTTTTGACAATCTCCCAGACCAATTCATGAGTCCCCAGTATAGCACCTGTTAGGATTGGAGTTGCAAATAACAGATCATTCAAAGTTTTTGTTTTTTCAATTTCTGCACATAACATTTTGGTAAGCTGAAGAGCTTGTCGGCGCATCCGCATTGTGTCATGTATATTTTGCAAGAATTTAAAGCTTCTACGTGATTCTCTTGGTTCATGAGATGGATACTCAGTTTCTGCCTCAGGATTCTCTACATCTTCTCTGCGATGATGGACAATAACTTTTTCCGCATAAATACCTATGAAAATCAAGATACATGTAGGAAGCTTGTCTCAAAAAAAAAAAAACAAAAGAAAAAAGAAAAAGATACATGTAGGAAGCTCAATGAAAGATCACATATGTAGAAATCATGTAGAAAATGAATAAATGTAGAATCCTATATGTTGTTTATGGTAGGAAATTTTCTCCTCGATAAGGCATTTGAAATGATAGTTATGACAATAATGGGGCCGTTGGTTAATTTAGTTAGCCCTTAGTACGAGAATGCTAAGATGGAGGTGCGGCTATTCGGTCAAATACAAAATTAGAATATCCATTGTAGGATAAAAAAAATGTAGGCAATAAGCAAAATAAGAGAATGCCATTATTTAAGATAGTTAGCCATACAGCTAAACTTTCAAATGCATTCAGGTCTCCTTTTTTTTTTTTTTTTTTTGGAACGGCAATGAATTTTATTCATAACATCCTTTAAAAGGATATCCAAAAGCATGTATACTGGCATTCAGGTCTCCTTTTTAGGAACGGCATGTAACTTATCCATCAATTAAGAGCAGATACAAAGTTTTCTTTTCTTTTTTTCTTTTTTTTTTTTGACTAATAGATGATGAGATTTTGAGACATACATTTGTAAAACAAGCGTTGAAGAGAGTTGAGTCGGTTTCCGCCTAAAAATGTTTGAGGCTTTAGTGCCAACATGTGTAAGGCAGTGTTTCCATCGCCATCCTTCTCAATTGCTAAGTTGGGATAACACTTCAGCAAATAAATAGCTATGTCTGCTCACAAAGGAAAATAAAAAAATAAAAAAAGAAGATAGAATCAATAAGAAAGTATAGTGATGACCAAACGATGAGCATGAGCCGATTAGGCTCTAATAAATTAATCTTTATGTCAGTGAGCTCACAAGTTTATGTCCCTAAACTTTACATGATATGCTCTTAAATTTGGATGGCATTTTGAAATAGAAAACCAACGGGAAAAAGAAAATGAAAAAATGCTACATGTCAACATGCTGCTGCTGCTGCAATGTGAACAATTTGGTAACAGTATGTCTTGCAGCAGTAAAAAAGTTAGTTGCAAGACCGTTTATTTTAGGATTTGTTTGGTTTGGCTAACGTTCAAAAAAATTCATTTAATTTTTCACTAAAATTGTTAGGTTTATGTTCGAAAAATAAGAGCATCTAAAAATAAACACCAATCATGAGTGAGTTATATTTAAAAAAAAAAAACTGAGTAAAATAGCAAGCAACTAAAATTAAATTAAACAAGACAATACCAACCATAGAACTCAGCAATAATGAGAAAATTGAGAATGAAGGAGCCACTTTCTCCAGTAAACACACTTGGATCCTCTTGGCGGGTCACCCGCAAAAGAAAGCAAACTGTGTTCCTATGGGCAAGTAGCGCAGCCATTTCAACTGGGGTTTTATTTTCATTGTTCCGAAACTTGGCCAAGCTCGGGTTCTTGTCTACCAGGACTTTTGCAGCCTCTGTATAACCCACAGTAGCAGCACAATGGAGAGCTGTGTCCTTGCGCACGTCCAGGTTTTCGAGATCAGTTCTAGACATCAAGCCAACGAGATTTTTAATGAACTGTATGGGGACACCTCCTCTGACTGCAATGTGAAGTGCGGTGCCCTTGAAGTAATTTATGGGGCCATTTATTGCAGATGGGTCACTGTCAAAAACACTCTTTGTATTTTCCCAATCGTTATGTATGATATATTTGTATAGTTTGTTGTACAATGTAAAGCGCTTCTTCTTCTCGTCCTCTTCTTCCTTCTTTTTCTTCTCCTCCTCCATTTTTTTCTTCTCCTCCTCTTCCCTCTTTTTCTCCATCTCTTCCCCCTGCTTCTTCTTATCACCATCTTCTTTTATTATATCCCTGTACAATTGCATATAGTATATAATGCGCTTCTTCTCCTCCTCTTCCTTATTTTTCTCCTCTTCCTCCTTCCTTTTATTTTCCACTTCCTTCTCCTTCTTCTTACCCTCCTTGTCCTTGTCTTTCTTCTCCAACACCACTACCACCTCTTCCTCCTCCAATTCTGATAAGAAAAAAATCACTTAGAAAATGCTCAATAATGCATTTGAGAAGCATCATAATAATAATAATAATAATAATAATTAACTGTTTAGAGCAATTAATTTATTTACAGTATACTAAGAAAGTAATTGAGGAGTTTGACTCCCACTTTTGACAAATATCTCATTCCTTAGTTATAATATGGACTTTAACCTTCCCTTAACAACAACAGTAATAATAATTATTATTATAATTATAATAAGTATTTTTAGAATTGATCATACCAAACATAACACACGACTTGTAAAAAAAATGAGTATAGCTTACTTATCTCCTGTAGACGAGCTCCTATGACTTGCTCATGGTCACTGTGATTTGATATGAGTTCTCCCTCTGTATGCTTGGGTGAGCCAGGAATATGGGACACTAGTGTTTGCATGTTCTTGGATTGTCCAGGATCTTGATCATAGTCCATGTGTTGGTTTTGGGTGCTGAGTTATTGGTTGCTTGTGCGTTTAGTTTGCTAGAACTTGTATAAATTTGGGAGAGTGAGAGAGAGAGAGAGATTTGGAAAAGTTTATCTCAAAATGCTTCTTGATAGCTTCGGTTAACTTGCTTGCTTGGCCCTTTTGGCCTTCGTTTGCACTTAGATTTATGGAAACGAAAAAGTTCCATGTGGCGAGTCTAAAATATATATATATATATATATATCAATGTGAATTTCCGTCAAAAATAATTATCTGCCCAATCAGGTGGGTGAAATGTGTGATCGACTAATTGTAACATGGAACATAACTGGTTACACAATTCTATTGATTTTGTTCTATATTAAATTAGTGTTACGACACATTTAGAATTATTTTCAACAAAAAATTCAAATTTCAAATATAAATATAATTTTTTTTGTTACACTCGGTGCATGCACTAAGCTTTTGCAAGTCTATGTTCGCCAACTAGCATTGCCACAAATGCTTTAGATGTCCTTAACTTTGGAGGATTTTTTCAATTGAATCCTAACTTCTTTTGAATTTCAAATTAATTTTAAAATTTTAATTTTTATTCCATATGAGTTCTTTTTTGAACAAGGATCTATCAAATTGTTAGAAACATAGTTTGAACTAAACGAGATTGTATAAAAATATTTAAATATATCATAAATATACATAAATTGCTTACGCATGCATTTTATGAATTTTTCATCTCTCTCACATCTAAAAGGAAAAATCATAAATTTTCATGTCCAAAAAATTGAAAAAAAAAAAGTGAAACACTTATGAAGATATATATATTTCTCTATTTTTAAAATGTATTTGTGTTTTTGATACTATTTTTTGATTAGATCAAACTACTAATTATCTATCGATTGGATCAGTTTTTGTCTAAAAAATGACTCATATGGAATAAAAACTAAATGTTTAGGACTTTTGAAAACCTTATCCCTATAGAAAGGACATTACAGAAAATCTTGATAGATCTCTGTGTCTCAACACACAATTTTGAGTAATCTCTAAATAACATAAGACATAAGTTATTTGTCACATCAAAGGCATTATGGGAGCTTTGAACTCAGTTTTATGGTTTTCTTACAAGGACTTATGTTCGTAAGGTTTTTATATTCATGATTTTTGGTTCAATAATATGAAGCTACACCGTTAAAAAAAAAAAAAAAAATCAAAGACATTCTTCCTGATTGTTTCTGGATCTTACAGTTACAATTTTCAGTCCCTTGAATTTTATATATGCTGGGATTATCAAAAAGAGCTCCATTATATGTCCGGACGAATTTGCAAGAGATATTTTCTGTAACACAACTGCTTTTTGCAAGCATTTGTGATTCATTTAAGTTTAATTTGGGTTAAATAAGCCATTAAAATGAAAGAAAACTGCTCAGTTGTCACTAAGGAAATCCCTTTGGATAAAACTACGTGACAAATGCAAAATGCAGGAATCCATATGGCATCAAAAATCTCGTGTAAGATGGATCAAGAAAGGGGATTGCAATACGCGATTTTTTCATATAACTGCCTCTGCTAAGGCAAGAAGGAATTATATTGGAAGTATACGATCAAACGAGCTGTTACTTAATGATGTAAAGGACATTTGGAGTGAGGCTATTTATTCTGAGCAATTTTTTTGATAGGCCTGTTATGGGAGATGTGGGGTTCAAAAAGCTCAAAGCCTCATCAGCCAACTGGCTCGAGTCTACTATTTTAGAAGGCGAAATAAAAAATGCTATTTGGGACTGTGATGGAAACAAAGCTCTCAGCCTTGATGGTTTTAATTTTGCTTTTATAAAAGCGGCTTGGGTGCATTTGAAAGCAGATATTTTCGCATTGGCTTTTCACTTTTTCAAAACATCTCAGCTCCCCCAAGTGCATAAACTCTTCCTTTGTCACTCTTGCAGCTAAGATCAATGGTGCTTTTATGCTTGCTGATTTCCGGCCTATAAGTTTGATTGGGTGTTTATACAAAATAATCTCAAAAATCTTGGCGAATAGACTAAAAATTGTGATTGGTGAAGTCATCAGTGAAAACCAAACTGGTTTTATTTAAGGAAGACAAATTCTCGATGGAGTTTTGATGGCCACGGAATCGATTCATAGCTTGGCAAAAAATAAACAACCTGCGGTGATATTTAAGGTTGATTTTCATAAGGCTTTTGATTCTGTGTCTTGGAGCTATTGAGATAATGTCCTACATCACATGGGTTTCGGTGAAAAATGGTGTCTTTGGATCCGTTAATGTATCTCAACAGCCCGCATTTCTGTGTTGGTTAATGGATCTCCAACTCCTGAAATACATCTTCAGCGAGGAGTAAGACAAGGAGTTCCACTCTCCCCTTTTCTGTTCATCTTAGCTGCAGAGGGGCTCTCTCGATTGCTACATAATGGTTGTGAGCAGAATCTTTTTCGGGGAATCGCTATCCATGGATCAAACTCTACCTTTTCTTTGACTCATCTCCAATTTGCAGATGACACAATTATTTTTGTTAAACCAGAGAGGGCAGTCTTATGAATTTGAAAAGGATCCTCCGTTGCTTTGAGCTAGCATCTGGCTTAAAAGTAAATTTCATTAAGAGCTCAATTGTGAGAATCAATGTTGATACTCATTGGCTTGCATCAGTTGCTGCTGCACTTAGAACTAAAGTCAAGAACCTACCCATCAAAAACCTTGGACTCCCTCTCAGAGCCAATCCACGAAAGAAAGCCACTTGGGATCCCATCATTGCAAAAATTAGAAGCAGGTTGGCTGCTTGGAAAGGAAAACTGCTGTCCACTGCAGAAAGGCTCACACTCATCAAAACGGTACTCTCCTCTCTTCCCCTATACTATCTCTCAATTTTTAGAGTTCCGCATTCAGTGGCAAAGAAAATTACATTCTTACAACAACGTTTATTTTGGAGTGGTGATGTAGAAAAACAAAAATTGTGCACTATTAGTTGGGATGTTATTTGTAAGCCAAAGAAAGAAGGGGGCCTTGGGGTGAGTTCCTTATTTCCTAAAAATTAAGCATTGCTCTTTAAATGGAAGTGAAGATATGCAAAAGAGAAAGACTCTCTATAGAGGCAGATTATTGATTCAAAATACAAAAATTCGCCCTATTGGTGGCCAAAGTTTGATGTTAATAATACTTCTAGAGTGTGGGGAGATATTATTAAATCAGCCAACTCTGATGCAGTCACCAAAAGGGTTGTGGAATGTGGAGTTCAAACCTCACTTGGCAATGGAAAGCTTATTAAATTCTGGCTGGATCTTTGGGTAGGTGACTATGCTCTTGGTTCTAGATTTCCACGACTCTTGGCACTATCAATGAATAAGGAAATCACTGTTTCGGAGTGTGGTTGATGGTCTAATGGAAAATGGCTTTGGGATTTAAAATGGCGACGTGGTCTTATAGATTGGGAAACTTCTGTGGTGAACAAGTTGCTAGCTGATATTGATTCAATCCACCTTGTTCCTCATGTTGAAGATTCTTTGATTTGGTTTTTAAATAAATCTGGAGACTATAGTGTTAAATCATTCTATGCAGAACTCTTAAAGCCTTTTTCGCAGCCTGGTGAAGGCTTCGTTCCAAAGGTTGAAATCTTTGCTTGGATGGCATTTTTGGATAGAATTTTGCACTAGAAGTGCATTACTCAAAAGAGGAATCATTATGGATCACCAGAGTTTTTGTTGTTTCTGTGCTGAGGATATTGAAACATGCTCCCATCTTTTTATTTATTGCAAAATCTCTTGGAGACTTTGGTGTTCTATTCTTAACTGATGGGGCTTAAGTTAGTGTGTCCCTAAATCTCTCACAGACCTATTTTTACAATAGAATGGCTCAGTAACTGGAAAAGACTGCAAGAAAGTGTGGACAGCTCTGTTTTTTGCTTTGCTTTGGAGCACATGGTTAAAGAGAAACAAGAAGATTTTTCAGGCTGCTGAAATAAAGTGGTCTGTTCTCCAAGATGTTATATTTGCTCGAGTGTACTCTTGGCTCAAAGCAGTGGACATTGATCTTCCCTTTCATGCCCAGCTCCTTCTCATTTCGGTTGATGCTTTGCAATGAGGAGTATCTTATTCTAAAATGGCTTCTTTATGTTGATGATTTCCTTTTTGCAACTGTTTCTCATGTGTCAATCTGGGGTAATTTGATTATAAACCCATGATTGTTTTCTGCACCACCAGCCCTTAACTGGGTCGTGAAGGACTCATGTACAAATTTTTATATTCAATGGAATATACACATTTGACTTATCAAAAAAAAAAATGTGGCTTGCAAACGAAAAAAAGAAAAAAAGCAAATGAAAAAAGTAAAAGAAAAGTTGAAAAAGAAAGGAAAAAGAAAAAGTAAAAGAAAATAAAAGTTAAAAAGTAACCAAAAAAATAAAAACATTGTGGCCACCCCTCCACTCATTATTTTGGCATGTTCTGTTCGGTGCGCATACACGTGTATATACTAGATATACTAGATAAAAAAGTTAAAAAAAGAAAATTTAAGTTACACTGTAACGGGTAAATTTCGAGTCTGAAACAATTAGACTCAAAAATACAAACAACAAATTACAAATAAAAATTTAAAAATAAAAGAAAATTTATGTGGGGTCGATCTCCGTAGATCCTCCGATTAGTGTTCCTTTTTTTACTCCGTCAAGGGCTGTACGAGCTTGATATTGACAGAAATAATTTCCACAGCTTTATCTTGAACTGGGTAGACTGAAACTGGATCTGATTTGGACGTTTAGACTACGGTTAAGAACTGCAGAGATCTGATCTGAGCCGATCTAGCTTAATTTCACCGAGGGTCGAAGGGACTCGTTTTCGGATGAGCTGCCTAGATTTTGCTGAGGGTCATATGAGACTTGATCCCAGCCGTATTTGTAGTAATTTGATATTTTTAGATCTATATTCTCATAAATTCAGATCTAGAGCGATCCGAGAATATAAACCTAAAAATAATTTTAGAAATGGGAACAGCAAATTTTTTGGAGCTTACCCCTGAAATATCTCTCAAAAAGGAGTTAGGAGAGTATACTGCAGAGTAAAAGCACGTAGGAAAAGGAGAAATTTTCTTGAGAGATTTTCAAAATTTTCTTTTTCTCTCAAATTCTCTGAATTTTTCTATTTACAAATTTGCTGAATCTCTTTTGAACTGGGGGGGCAAGGGCCTATTTATAGGTTTCCCCTCTAGTGTGAAAGTATGCGTGGGAAAAGAATAAGTCGACTTTTCCGTGTGAAAGCACGCGTGCGAATGGAATAAGTCTACTTTTCCGTGTGAAAGCACTCCTGCGAAAAGAATAAGTCAACTTTTTCATGTGAAAGCACACATGCGAAAGGAATAAGTCAACTATTGACTCTTTTTTTTATATATATATATATTTATATACACTTCTAATGACAAATGATTAAACTGATTTAAATTTAATTTAGATTTGAGAAAAATTAGTTGAATAAAAATAAAATTAATCTTTTATTGGCCATGATTATTATCCTAATTAATTTGAACAGTTTTTAAGTTTAAATTTGTGTTGAAAGAATTGAATGAAATTAAAATTGAGTAATGAATTAAATTTAAATTTTTAACTATCATTGTTATTGAACTTAATTTAAAAGATTTTAAAGAAATTAAAATTTATTTATATTATTATAATAAATAATTTGTTTTTATATTATTAAAATTAAAAAGATAAAATAAGAAAATAATGAACTATCCAAATTTTTAGTCTGAGGAGAGGTGAGAGTTCAAATTTTATCTCCTCATCTCCTCTCTTATAAGCATAAGTCATCTAATAAATAAAATAATAATAATAATAATAATAATAATAAAATATTAATGAAGAGATAAATTATTAATATTTAAAAAATTTTAATAGGAGAATTCAGAAAAAAAATGTGACAGACAATTTATCCAACTTTAATTGAGAAAGTGAAGTGACTAGCCCGAGTCAAGTCCTATATAAAAATGAATGAATGATGTGGTAGGCACAATGTCTTTGAGGATGTGCAAAATAATGGTTGATAGCCAGCTGGCATCAATTGCTGGATGGAATGTTGGCTCTCCATGTTGGCTCCTTTGAAGTGGGGTGTGCCCGGAATCAAAGTACTTACAAACAAACAAAATAAATTAGAACAACATGGATACTGCTTAGTGGTATTGATTGGTATAAAATCATACTAGTAATTTTATTTTTATTATTTTATTATCTATTAGAAATTTTATTTGGTCGTGAACTATAAATTCTTGAATATTAAGTACCTCTAAAAAGACCTACAAATATTATTTTTGTTAATTTGTAATTGTTTTGTTAGAATGTTTTCTTTATTGAACTTTTTTTTCCCCCTAATTTGCGGCAATATGCATGATATATTAGACAATCTTTGTATTTCACCATTGGTTAATTTTATATTTGTTGTTACTATTAAATAACTAAATGATTGATTTAGATATTTAATTTATATTAATATACTATATTAACAAAATTATCTTTATATTTTGTAATTTTTATTTTTAGAATAAATATTTTATAAATAATATTAAGAATTTTTTCACTTAATTTTTATTTTTTCAAAAAAATATTAATGTTTACTAGATAATAAAAATATAATTTTGAAATATATTTTAACTATCAATATTAATGAAAATTTGAAGTAAAAAATATTTACGAATTATTAAAAAATAAAAGTGTTACGTTTATATAAATATTAATAAAGTTTAATAACTACTAACAAATTATAATCAAGCGGTAAGTAAAAAAATTATAAATTTATATAAATATTATTTGAGAGTATTTTAGTCTATCTAAATTATTATTAACATCAAAAACTAAAAAACAACTTTAAAAGTAGTAAAAAGTAACCTTGAGTTACTTTTCAATCAACTGCTTTTTTAATGTCATATAAAAAAATAAGTAAAATTAAACAGCAGTTCAAAAAAATTAACCAAACACTCATCTCCCTATTTTTTGAAAATGAAATACAAATGTACATTTATAAAAACTAACCCAAACACCCCCTTAACTTGTTGCGAAGTACTAATTTGCTTTTGATCAAGACAAATGTATTTACTTTTCAGTTGAGTTTCTGCTTACATGTAGAGGAGGGTCTGATGGGTTTTAATTGTGTATTTTGAATGTAAATGTTCTTCACAATTTGGATGGTTAAGCCATTTCTCTTGCTTATTTTTCTCACAGAAAGATATAATTTTTATTTGCTAGACTCCTAGTATGATATGGGAAGGCAATACATATGATTTTGTAGCTATTTTTGCAGATTGCATGTGATCATCTTGCTGAACTTACCTTCTTTGATTAGGCGAACAAGAAAGAAATTTGTTTGGCTAGGAAGTAGTTTCTTAGTATGATACTAATTTCTTCCCAGTGATGCGCCCTTTGTGGCCTACTTCACTCCCCGCTCTTCGTTAGACTTTCCTCTAATGTTGATTTTATCTTACTAGCTTGTTGGGATCAAATTTACTGAGTTGGTGAAGCCATTACGGCGTTTAGCTTGCTTGCGTTTGTTGCTTATTGTCAAACAGGGTGTCAAAGACAATGAAATAACTGATAAATTGAATACTGGACGCCTTGCTTTTTTTCTTTATTTACTTTCTTTGATTCATAGTAAAAGTAGAATTGCTTCAGTTTATGGATAGGGGGGCAGTGCCAAAAATGAAAAGAAATTACTAGCCAATTTCCTGCAGTAATATCGTCCTTTTGATTTGAAATTAAAGGATTGAAAGGAAAAGAAAAAGAAAAAGAAAATTATTATTTATTTATTTATTTATTTAAATAATTAATTTTTTTTTAAAAAAAAATTATTATTCATATTCTCGCATGTTATTCTCGCATGATCAACTACTTTCGTACCACAAAATTGAATTATTGCTGACGAGTAGGTAAATTTTCAAATAAAAAGCTAATGTAGAAGGTACACGACATGACATTTATTTTTGTTGGACTATTCAAGACATTTCAAAATTATCAATACCGTCGTACTATTCAAGACATTTCTCAAATTGAGAAAAATTCGAATGCGTAAACACGTGACGAGGGCGAAAACGAAGCCCTTCGGCTCTGTTTGGGAATCAAAGAAAAAGAAAAAAAAATAATTTCTTTTTATTTTTTTTATTTTTTTTATTTTTTATTAATTTAATGTAAACAAAAAAAAAAATAGAAGTCAATGACCGGCGTTGCCAACCTTAAAATCGGCAACGCGGGCCAAAGAAAAATATTTCAAAAAAGATTCCTTTCCCATGTGATGTTCACATGGGAAAGGAGCCCTATAAATAGGCCCCTGCCCCTCAGTTCAAAACATATTCAGCAAATTTGTAAACAGAAAAATTCAGAAAATTTGAGAGAAAAAGAAAATTTTGAAAATCTCTCAAGAAAATTTCTCATTTTCTTACGTGCTTTTACTCTGTAGCATACTCTGCTAACTTCTTTTTGAGAGATATTTCAGGGGTAAGCCCCAAAAAATTTGTTGTTTCCATTTCTAAAATTATTTTTAAGTTTATATTCTCGGATCGCCCTATATCTAAATTTATGAGAATATATATCTAAAAATATCAAATTACTACAAATCCGGCTGAGATCAAGTCTCATACGGGCCTCAGCAAAATTCAGACAACAAATCCGAGAACAAGTCCCTTCGACCCTCGGTGAAATCAAGCCAGATCGACTCAAATCAAATCTCTGCGGTTCTTAAACGTAGCCCAGACGTCTACTTCAGATCCAGTTTCAATCTACCCAGTTCAAGAAAAAGTTGTGGAATTTACTGCTGTCAAGATCAAGTTCATACAGCTCTTGACGGAGTCAAAAAAAAGGAACACTAATCGGAGGATCTACGGAGATCGACCCCACGTAAATTTTCTTTTTATTTTAAAATTTTTTATTGTAATTTATTTTTGTATTTTCTAGTTTAATTGTTTTAGACTCGAAATTTACCCGTTACAAATTTTTGGCACCCTCGGTGGGACAACTTCACCTCCCATCTCCTGTTCCTTAAAAAAAAAAAAAAGAGGTAAAAGGGGAGCCGAGAGAGAAAAAAAAAAAGACAAAAAAAAGACAAAAAAAAGAGAAAAAGAAAAAAAAGTAAAAAGTAAAAAGTAAAAAAAAAAGTTAAAAAAACAGTAAAAAAAAAGTAAAAAAAAAAATTTTACAGGTGTTCAGCACATCAAATGGCACCAAAAAGAAGTACAGCTGCCAGTACCAACAAAAAGGCAACGGCTCCACTGCCTGCATCAACTACCCTACCTAGATACGCAGGTTCAGAAACCCGGGGACGGACACAATTTCTTGCCGTCCAAACCCAAAAAAATATCGAAATGGAGAGTCCACAGCTCGCACAACAGGATCTCTCCCCTGACTCTCTTGCCGCATGGAGGAGTCGATCACCCACCCCGATCAAAGCTGGGGGCAACACGACGAAGCCTGCTCAACAGAATCCAATACATTCTGTAGAGATCCACACAGAGGAAGCAGAAGAATTCTCTCCCCAGTCTTTCGTGGAGCCTCGTCTGTTGCCGTCATGATGACCAATACAACCAGTACTGAGGAAAGAATTTCAGAATTGGGGAATAAAATTTTGCAGCTGATCAGAGTCGTGGAGGAAAAAGATCAACAGATCGCCGCTCTCAAAGGAAAAGCCTTGATCCAAATTGATCCCGAGATCCGTGAGGAGCAACCATATCCACCCGGTTTCACTCCAGAAGCCACACCAGCTGACGTCTTCACTGCAGAAAAGCGACCAGGTAGTTCTACACAGCTGCCACCCTCAAATTCTGTAGTTTCGCTATCTGTTCAACAATTGCAGGAAATGATAGCCAATACGATCCGACTGCAACAAGCTACATCCTTCCAAGGATCACAGATGTACGTCAAACCGTACACCAGACGGATCGAAAGTCTCAACATGCCTTTGGGCTACCAGCCGCCCAAATTTCAACAATTCGACGGACGAGACGATCCCAAACAGCACATCGCCCACTTCGTTGAAACCTGCAACAACGCAGGGACTTACGGAGATCTCTTGGTGAAGCAGTTTGTTCGTTCACTCAGGGAAACCGCTTTCACCTGGTTCATAAATCTTGAACCAGAATCGATCGACAGTTGGGAACAGCTACAACGAGAGTTCCTCAACAGATTTTTCAGCACTCGAAGGACGGTAAGTATGATGGAGCTTACCAGCACCAAACAAAGGAAAGGAGAGTCCGTTGTCGAATACATCAACAGATGGCGTGCCCTCAGCTTGGACTGCAAAGATCGCCTAACGGAGACTTCTGCCGTAGAGATGTGTATCCAGGGAATGCATTGGGAGCTGTTGTACATCCTGCAGGGTGTCAAACCCCGAACTTTCGAAGAACTGGCCACCCGCGCATATGATATGGAGATAAGCATCCAGACTTCCGGAGGCACGGTTCACATCCAGTTGGACCAGCAAGGGGGCAGAAGGGAGATTAAGAAACCCAACAGTTCCGGAAAAGGAAAGGAAGTAATGACTGTTGAAGCCGCACCAGTAAAAGTGGGCGCCAAAGCTAAGGTAAATCATCTGACCCAAATAACTCAGCCAAAACAACAGGAAAGGCGGAAGGTAACATTGTGAGAGTTGGAGCAAAAGCAGTATCCATTCCCTGACTCAGACGTCCCCGACATTCTTGAACAACTCTTGGAGGCGAAGTTGATCGAACTCCCAGAGTGCAAGCGGCCGAATGAAAAGGATCGAGTCAGCGATCCGAGATTCTGCAAATATCACCGGATAGTAAGTCATCCAACCGAGAAATGTTTCGTCCTGAAGGAGCTAATCATGAAGCTCAAGAGCCAGAATAAAATCATTCTGGACTAGGAAGGCATAACCTCGGCAAATCAGACCACCATCACTTCAAAACCATCAGAAGAAGTGACACACCGTAAGGAGGAGCCGTTCGACAACAAAAAGTCGACAACATAGAAGGTATATGAAGCTCTCTAAACCCTTCTCGCTAACCCTCAGCTGTTTACAACTTTGCAAACAACAGAAGTGTGGCAAAATCAAGTCAGCAATATTCTTCAGACCTCAGCTGAACCTCTGCCATCAAGTAATTCCAACTCGACGGAGCATCAGGCGGACCAAAATCACGTCGGATGTTACTCTGCTATCTCATTTTCAGATGAGGATCTCCTGCTGGGGTCCAAACCCCATAATCGACCGCTGTATGTATCAGGCTATGTGAAAGAACAGAAGGTCCGGTGTATTCTGATCGACCATGGTTCGGCAGTCAATATTATCCCAAAATCCACCATAAAGGAGCTCGGCATCAGTGTTGATGAGTTATCAGACAGCCGTCTGATGATTCATGGCTTTAATCAAGGAGGACAGAAAGCAATTGGGATGATTCGCTTGGAGCTAACTATCGATAATCTCACTTCTAGCACTCTATTTCATGTGATCAATGCACGTACCATGTATAAGATGTTGCTAGGACGGCCATGGATTCATGGAAATGGAGTTGTGCTCTCAAGCCTGCATTAGTGCTTCAAGTACTACAATGGTGGCGTTCAAAAGGTCAATGCTGATTTAAAGCCGTTTGATGATGCTGAATCACATTTGGCAGATGCAGTCTTCTACACCGACACAGACAATCTGGAGATCATTCCATCAAAAGCTACTTGGACTGGGGGCATCCACAAAAAGGGAAAAGCTGTCGAAGAACCTGCTAATGCTCAACCTCAGACTCCAACAAATGAAAAGCTGCCACAGCCTGCTGAACTTCGTCAGAAGTATGTTGCATCTTCAAGCTCCACTCCAGTCCTACGCTATGTGCCGAAGTCACGACGCTCAGAAGGTCAACCCCCTTTCTCTTATTGTATTGATTCTAAACAGGAGCAAGGACATAGCCAACCCAAGACAAAAGAGCTGCACAATCTGAAGGGGACTTACACTCTGCCGATACCAAAGATTGAGCCGGTTTTGTCCTCAAAACCATTAAAAGGCTTCGTCAAACCACACACGGGGGCAGTCGAAGGCGGCTCACTTCCAGAAAGAAGAACACATGAAGGATTTGATCCTAATGCATACAAACTTTTGGCGAAGGCGGGTTATGACTTCTCAAACCCGAGCACAATGGGTACGCTGCCATCCACACATGGCACTGCTTCTCAAACATCACAGTCCCGACCTGGCTTAGGCTATCAGGAGAAATCACCTGTGCGGATCACACTAAAGAGCCGAAGTCGAGCAGCTGATGCACGTGCCATCACCACCACCACCAAACAAGACAGGTTTATCCAGTCAAACAAAGAAGGTGAATTGAGAGGCTTTACATTTCATGTCATAATTAGCGAGGAGGCTGAGTCTGACTCATCAGACGGTGAAGTGAAGAAGGCTCCCCCGGAACTTGAAGATGGTGGCTAAGCAACTGTTGATGAACTCAAGGAGGTCAATCTTGGCTCTCCGGAAGATCCCCGACCTACATTTGTAAGTGCTTTACTTACTGCAGAAGAGGAACAAGAATATGTTCGGGTATTAAGTCAATACAGGGATGTGTTCGCATGGAGTTACAAAGTAATGTCTGGACTTGACCCAAAAATTACGGTGCATCGTCTAGCAGTAAAGAAGAGTGTTCGTTCTGTCAAGCAGCCACAACGACGGTTCCGCCCGGAACTCATTCCACAAATCGAGGAAGAGGTTAACAAGCTGATCAATGCTGGCTTCATCCGAGAGGTCACCTACCCAACGTGGATTGCCAACATTGTCCCGGTAAGAAAGAAGAATGGACAGTTGAGAGTATGTGTTGATTTTCGAGATCTTAACAGGGCCTGTCCGAAAGATGACTTTCCATTGCCCATAACGAAGATCATAGTCGATGCAACAACGGGTCACGAAGCATTGTCCTTCATGGATGGTTCTTCAGGCTATAACCAAATCAGAATGGCACCAGAAGACGAGGAGTTGACAGCATTCCGCACCCCAAAAGGTATATACTGTTATAAAGTTATGCCGTTTGGATTAAAAAATGCTAGCGCCACTTATCAACGTGCTATGCAAAAAAAATTTGATGACATGCTGCACAAGATTGTAGAATGTTATGTTGATGACTTAGTTGTAAAGACTAAGAAGCGCAAAGACCACCTCGAGAATCTCAAGACGGTGTTTGAAAGACTTCGCAGACATCAGCTTAAAATGAACCCTCTCAAGTGCGCATTCGGTGTCACATCAGGAAAGTTTCTTGGGTTCGTGATGCGCCATCGTGGAATCGAAGTTGATCAGTCAAAGGTTGAGGCAATTCAAAAGATGCCTGAACCTAAAAACCTGCACGAACTGCGAAGTCTACAAGGAAAGCTGGCCTACATTCGCTGTTTCATCTCGAATTTAGCTTGGAGATGTCAACCTTTCCATCGGTTGATGAAGAAGGATGTCAACTTTGAGTGGGACGAAGCTTGCAGCAAAGCCTTTGAGAGCATAAAGAAGTACCTTTCCAATCCACCAGTCTTAGGAGCTCCAATTCAAGGAAAGTCGTTGATTATCTATATTGCAGCGCAAGAAAGATCTTTGGGAGCCCTGCTTGCACAGGAAAACGAGCAGGGAAAGGAAGTTGCCCTGTATTACTTGAGCAGAACCCTAAATGGTCCGGAGCTGAGCTATTCGCCCATTGAAAAGACATGTCTAGCACTGTTCTTTGCCATTGATAAGCTGAGGCACTACATGCAAGCTCACACGGTACGTCTCATTGCCAGAGCTGATCCTGTCAAATATATCTTATCTAGACCAATCTTGTTAGGACGACTTGCCAAGTGGGCAGTAATCTTACAAAGCTACGACATTATCTACGTGCCTCAAAAAGCAGTCAAAGGACAAGCTCTAGCAGACTTCCTTGCAGATCACCCTATCCCGTCCGATTGGGAGTTCACAGATGATCTTCCAGATGAAGAGGTCTTTTACATTGAGACACTACCACCATGGATAATGTTCTTTGATGGTGCAGCAAGGCGTGATGGTGCTGGTGCCGGCATAGTATTTGTCACTCCTCAATGACAAATACTACCATATGCTATCATTCTCGGTGAGTTATGTTCAAATAATGTTGCTGAATACCAGGCTTTGATCATTGGTCTTCAAATGGCTGTCGATATGAAGATTCCAACTATAGAAGTCCATGGAGATTCCCAGCTCGTCATCAACCAACTTACAGGATTGTATGATGTCAAGAAAGACGATCTTGCGCCATACCATCAACGTGCTCGACAGCTAATGGATGAATTTGAAAGCATCACTTTGGAGCATGTGCCTCGACGAGAAAACACTCAGGCAGACGCGTTGGCTAACCTAGCCACTTCTCTTGCAAAGTCAGAAATCCAGGCTACAGTTGTTGTCGTATGTCAGAAATGGATAGTGCCACAGAAGGATGATGAAGAAACTACAGTAGTTAACGCTGTATCTGTACGTCTCGCGGAGGACGAGGATTGGCGTCAACCAATCATTGACTACCTACAATACGGGAAGCTGCCCGAAGATCGCCGTCATAAGACAGAAATTTAACAACGAGCTCCCCGCTTCATATATCTCAAGGATGCTCTGTATCGAAGGTCTTTTGATGGAGTTTTACTTCGTTGCTTAGGCAATGAACAGGCAAAACAAGCTCTCGCTGAAGCACATTCTGGTGTTTGTGGCGGACATCAATCGGGGCCTAAGTTGCACTTCCAACTCAGAAGGATGGGATACTACTGGCCAACCATGGTACGTGATTCCATTGAGTTTTCTAAAACTTGTCAAGCCTGACAATTTCATGCCAATTACATACACCAACCACCGGAGCCACTCCATCCAACTGTCTCATCCTGGCCCTTTGAAGCTTGGGGTCTTGACTTAGTGGGCCCCTTGCCAAAGTCATCCCTGGGTCACCTTTACATCCTCGCAGCAACAGACTATTTCTCAAAATGGGCCGAAGCCATTCCACTTAGAGAGGTAAAGAAGGAGCATGTTGCCAATTTCATCCGGACTCAGCTGATCTATCGCTATGGAGTCCCTCGATTCATCATCACTGATAATGGTAAGCAGTTCTACAACAGCTTAATCGACAAGCTCTGCGAGAAGTTCAAGTTCAAGCCGTATAAGTCATCCATGTACAATGCCCCAGCAAATGGCTTGGCTGAAGCATTCAACAAGACCTTATGCAACCTTTTGCGGAAGGTAGTCTCTAAATCCAAAAGAGATTGGCATGACAGAATTCCGGAGGCATTATGGGCATATCGTACAACTTACCGGACTCCAACACAGGCGACTCCATACTCACTTGTCTACGGTGTCGAAGCAATACTGCCGTTGGAAACACAGATTCCATCTCTGCGCATGGCTGTTCTGGAATGACTCACACAGGAGGAGAATGCTCGCCTACGTCTGGATGAGTTAGAAGCCCTCGATGAAAGGAGGCTCGAAGCACAACAGCAACTTGAGTGCTACCAAGCCCGGCTTACCAACAAGTTCAACCGCAGGGTCCGCCCTCGATCTTTTCAAGTTGGAGACCTTGTTCTTGCGGTGTGACGGCCCATCAACATGAAGCATCGGCCAGGTGACAAGCTTACTTCTAAATGGGATGGGTCATACCTAGTGCAGGAGGCCTATACTCACAACGCTTACATGCCGTCAGACCAAGAAGGCGTCCGAATCGGCCCAATCAATGGTAAATTTCTGAAACAGTATTATGTGTAAATATATTTTTTAAAAAAAATAAAAAAAAAACAAAAAAATGAAAAAAATAGAAAAAAAAGAGAAAAAAATCAAAAAAAAAAAGAAAATAAAAAAAAAAGTTGGGAAGTCCCGATCTGAAAGTCCAAGCAAAAACCCAAATCCAAAAGTCCAAATCCAAACACTCGACCCAAATCCAAAAGTCCAAATCCAAACACTCGACCCAAATCCAAAAGTCCAAACCCAAACACTCGACCCAAATCCAAAAATCCAAAAGTCCAAACCCAAACACTCGACCCAAATCCAAAAATCCAAGTCTAGAAGCCCAAACACTCAACCCAAATCCAATGCAAAGCCCAAAACCCAAAAATTCCAAATTCTAGACACAGTCCAGAACCCAAGTTCAGAATCCAATCCAACTCCTGGCCCGCATGAGTATAAACTGTGAACGGCCCAAAAATATAAAAGCGATGGAGGGTTTGAGTCTGAAACTCAGCATCAGTCTCAACCGATCTTCACCACATACCAAGACCTTTGGTCCTCTGCCACAAGAAAGATGGAACCAGTTGTGGAACCTCAAGACAAGGGAGAAGAAAGGTCACCCCGTACAAGGTGGCAACCGACCATGGCACAATTGCAAATTTTGGAGGAAGTCTTCCACAACAATGGAGGTATTATTCCTAATGCATCTCAAATTTACCAACTTGTCTCACGATTGCGCCTGCTCGGGGCAATCGAAGGAAAAAAAGTGTTTTATTGGTTCCAGAATCGGAGAAGCAGGAAGAAACCAGCACTGAGAACTGCTTTTTCCAAAGAACAGTCTATCGTTCCTCTAGTAAATCCCACCGGTACAGCTTCGCCCTCAAATGAAGCAGGTTCGAGTTCTTTCACTGCAATGGTCTCTCCACGGTATGTTCATCAAAGCCGTAGTCCATGGGAGCATGCATGCTAGTCCTGGTGGTCTTACGGAGTCAGCCAAGGGTTCATCCCTCCTACATACTTAAGTCTAGGAGGAATTTTTCTAGCAGAAATGAGTTATTCCGGCGAAACTTCGCCTCTCTTTCCAGAATATTCCGGCAGCATCAACTAGCTGGAAAGCAACGTCGACGTCGACGTCAACATCATCGGCCCACCAGACGAGGTCGAGCTTGACTTGGAGTTGCACCTTGGGCCCCGCTAGGACGGCCGACAAGATAAGGTGCAACGACTTTGGTAGCACACGGTAACGACTTCCGCAGTACACGGCAAGGACTTCTGCAACACACGGTAACGACTTTCGTGACACGCGTCAGCCGCTGCCTCTTTTGTCTCTTATGCAGGAAAGGGACGTGGATGGCCCTACTCGATTCTGCGTACCTTCTTTTAAACTTTTCAAAAAAAAAAAAAAATCTTTGTCGTATGTATATATATATCTTGCATTCCCGAGTTGTAATACTCACCCCTCAGCTCTTCTTTCTCAAAAGAAAATGGCTAGTCTCTGCACTTGTCTCAGGAAGTTCTGCGATCAAGAAGTTGGAAGCGCACGAGCTAAGAAAAAAAGGAGTAGTCTTCTTCGAGGGATCCCTAAAAGCCTTCGAAACTCAGTCTCCAACGCCAGCGGTGTCATGGAGTTCCAACTACTCTCCTTAATTCACATCTACCACAGAGGGATGAGAAGCTGCAATCATCCTAATCCTCCTTTGGATGCGGCGACGTACAGGGAAGTTTCAACTACTCTCCTTACGTCGAAGCAGACTTGGGAATCATCACTACAGTCAGTCTCTCTGTGTGCCGGTTTTGAAGTTCCAAAGTGCTGGGCCTTCCTCTTAGGGAGGTTCAAGTTCTTTGCCTACCGGATCATCCTCGCCAGAGCTTTGGAACTTCAAAGAACCTTTGCCAGCCTTTGCGAGTCATGGAAGCTCGAACTCACCTGTAGCAGAGACTTCAATTTTTATATTGGCTGGGCTGCTAACTTCCTCAAGATCATATCAGTTTCTATTGCGATCCAACAACAGTTGGGTTAGTCGGAGATAGAAGATTTCAACATTCAATGTTCATCAGGACATCTCAAGTTTCAAACTGAACTTCAAGACTCGGTTCGGATCACGCCCGTAAAGTTCTTCCTTACCGACCCTTGAAGTGGGGGCATTTGTAAACAAAGAAAAAAAAAAAGTCAATGGCCGGCGTTGCCGACCTTGAAATCGGCAACGCCGGCCAAAGAAAAATATTTCAAAAAAGATTCTTTTCCCGTGTGATGTTCACATGGGAAAAAAGCCCTATAAATAGGCCCCTGCTCCTCAGTTCAAAACATATTCAGCAAATCTGTAAACAGAAAAATTCAGAGAATTTGAGAGAAAAAGAAAATTTTGAAAATCTCTCAAGAAAATTTCTGCTTTTCTTACGTGCTTTTACTCTGCAGTATACTCTCCTAACTCCTTTTTTAGAGATATTTCAGGGGTAAACCCCAAAAAATTTGTTGTTTCCATTTCTAAAATTATTTTTAAGTTTATATTCTCGGATCGCCCTAGATCTGAATTTATGAGAATATAGATCTAAAAATATCAAATTACTACAAATCCGGCTGAGATCAAGTCTCATACGGCCCTCAGCAAAATTCAGACAACAAATCCGAGAACAAGTCCCTTCGACCCTCAGTGAAATCAAGTCAGATCGACTCAAATCAAATCTCTGCGGTTCTTAAACGTAGCTCAGACGTCTACCTCAGATCCAGTTTCAATCTACCCAGTTCAAGAAAAAGTTATGGAATTTACTGCTGTCAAAATCAAGTTCGTACAGCCCTTGACGAAGTCAAAAAAAGGAACACTAATTGGAGGATCTACGAAGATCGACCCCACGTAAATTTTCTTTTTATTTTACAATTTTTATTGTAATTTGTTTTTATATTTTCGAGTTTAATTGTTTTAAACTTGAAATTTACTCGTTACATTTAAATAATTAATTTTTATTTTTTTCTTATAAATTATTATTTATTTTTTATAATTTTATAATTATTATATTTAGTCAATCATAATATTATTATTATTATATTATTTTATTTATTTATTTTCTTTTAATCTAAACAAAACATTCAATCTCAAATCAAAAGGATGATATGGTTGCAGGAAATCGATTATTATAATTAATATATACAATTATGATTTGTCTGTATCCTCGCTTGATCAACGACTTCCGTACCACAAAATTGAATTGAAATTGAATGATTGCTGACGAGTGGGTGAATTATCAAATGCAAAGCTAATGTAGTGGGTACACGACGTAACATGTTTATTTCTGTCGGATTATTCAAAGACTTTTGAAAAGGACAAAGTTTTGGCTGATACACCGTCGGATTAGGCAATTTCAGAAAAGGAAAAAACTTTTTTACTATGTTTAGATTGAAAGAAAATAAGTAAAAAATAAATAAAAAAAAATAATATAGTGATAATAATATTATAATTAATAAAAAGTAATAATTAAATAGTTATAAGAAAAAAATAAATAATAATTTATAAAAAAAAGTAAAAAATAATTATTTAAATTGATAGAAAATAAATAAAAAAATAGGTAAAAAACATTTTCTTTTTCTTTTTTTGTTCTTTTTTCTTTGAAAATTTTCCAAAGAGGCCTTTAGCTGTATCTTAATGCCCTGTTTATTTTATTAAAAAATAAATAAAAAAGAAAATAAATAAAAAATAATACAGTAATGATAATATTATAATTAATAAAAAGTAATAATTATAAAATTGTAAGAAAAAAATAAATAATAATTTATGAGAAAAAAGTAAAATATAATTACTTAGATTAATAGAAAATAAATAAAAATAAATAAATAAAAAATATTTTTTTTCTTTTCGTTTTCTTTTCTTTTGAAAAATTGCTAAACATATTGTAAGTGGCTATGTTGGTGGCTGTCAATATATGAGACAATAAGTAAAACATACGAAACAAAAGAAAAATTAAAAAAATTATACGACATATAAAAAAATTTATACAATACATATAATTAATTATTAAAAGTTTTTTTATTAAAAATTGATTATACATATTATATAATTTCTTTTCAAATATTGTATAATTTACTTTTTTGGTGTTATATTTTAACTATATGTTATTTATGGTAATCACAAAATAATTATTTTAACGACAACTGTATAGTGGTGGTCTTTGCATTAATTTTAACGACAACTGAAAAGTTCGACTGTGTATACACGTGACAAGCCCTTCAATTTTAAATCAAAAGGCCGATATCACTGCAGGAAATTATTATTATAATTATTATATAGTTATGATTTGTCAGTATCCTGTCTTCTACTTCAGTAACACAGAATTGAATTGACACTGAATTCTTGCCGAAAGTAGGTGAATTTTTAAATGAAAAGCTAATTGTGTAGGTGCACGACGTGACATGTTTATTTCTATTATGGTGTGTTTGATGTGAAAAAAATAAAAATAAAAAATTATAATTATAATTTTTTATTTTTCTTTACATTTTTTAATTTTTGATTTTTATTTAAATAATTTATTTTTTTATATTTTTTATAAATTATTATTTATTTTTTGACTATATTTTTTTTTAATTTTTTCACTATTATAAATAATTTTATTTTTTTTTTCATTTTTTTTACTTTTTTAATTATTTTAAATATACATTTGGACTATTCAAACTTTTGAAAAGAAAAAAGTTATCTGATACACCGTCGGATTATACAATTTGAGAAAAATTCGACTGTATAAAAATGTGACAGGCGCCCTTCAATTTCAAATCAAAAGGACGATATCATTGCTGGAAATTTGTTATTATAATTATTATATATTTATGATTTGTCGGTATCCTATCAACAACTTCGGTACCACAGAAATGAATTGACATTGAATTAATGCTGACGAGTACGTGAATTTTCAAATGAAAAGCTAATGTAATAGGTGCACGACGTGACATGTTTATTTTTATTATAGTGTGTTTGATGTGAAAAAAAAAAGAAAATTATAATTATTATTTTTTATCTTTTTTTACATTTTTTTAATGCTTTATCTTTATTTAAATAATTTATTTTTTTATCATTTTTTTATAAATTATTATTTATTTATTTTATTATACTTTCTTTTTCTTAATTTTTTTATCATTTTAAATAATTTTATTTTTTTTATTTTCTTTCTTTTGCTTATCGTTTCTCTTATGCCAAATACACATTTAAATTATTCAGACTTTTGAAAACAAAAAAGTTACCTGATACACCGTCGGATTATACAATTTGAGAAAAATTCAACTGTATAAAAATGTGACAGGCGCCCTTCAATTTTAAATCAAAAGGACGATATTATTGCAGGAAATTTATTATTATAATTATTATATATTTATGATTTGTCGGTAGCCAATCTAATACTTCGGTGCCACAGAAATGAATTGACATTGAATTAATGGTGACTAGTACGTAAATTTTCAAATGAAAAGTTAGTTTAGTAGGTGCACGACGTGACATATTTATTCCTATAATGGTGTGTTTGGTGTGAAAAAAAATTATAATAATAATTATTTTTTTATTTTTATATATTTTTTGCTTAATTTTTTATCCTCATCTAAACAATTTATTTTTTTATTATTTTTTATTTTATAAATTATTATTTATTTTTTCTTTTACCATATATTTTTTAAATTTATTTATCACTTTAAATATTTTTATTTTTTATTTTTTTTCTTCTTACCTTTCCTCTTACCCTAAACACACACTGGGTGTGATTGGATAGTAAGAAATTAAATAGAAAGTTGATGGGAAAGAAAATGAATAAAAAATAGTACAGTAATGATGATGTTATAATTGATAAAAAGTAAGGATTAAAAAGTTGTAAAAAAGAAAATGAATAGTAATATGTGAGAGAAAAAATAAAAAATAGTTGTTTGGATTAATAGAAAATGAATAAAAAAGAAAAAGAAAATCTTTCTCTTTTCTTTTTCCTTCCTTTTGGAAATTATGCAAACAAGCCCTTATAGACTATTTAACATGTAATATTAGAGCAATCATATCAATTTAAAACCCATTTATAATTATGATTTAATGAGTTTTATTTTCCGCGATCTAATATTTGTCTCCGTCGAGATGTCGTCGTTGCTAGGCAAAGTATGTAGCGTTTTGTCTTAAAAAAAAAAAATTGTCGCATGCACTGTAACAGGCGTAAATATCAAGCCTATAACAATTAAACTCGAAAATATAAAAACAAATTACAAATAAAAAATTAAAATAAAAAAAAATTTACGTGGGGTCGCTATTCGTGATTCCTCCGATTAATGTTCCTTTATGACTCCTGTTAAGAGCTGCACGAGTTTGATCTTAACAGCAGTAAATTTTACAACTTTTTTTTGAACTAGATAGACTAAAACTGGATCTGATGTAAACGTTTGGACTACATTAAAGAACCGCAGAGATTCTATCTAAGCCGATCTTGCTTGATTTCACCGAGGGTCGAAGGAACTTGTTCTCGGATGAGCTGCCTGAATTTTACTGAGGGTCGTATGAGATTTGATATCTGCCGTATGAGGTTTGATCCCAGCCGAATTTGTAATATTTTGATATTTTTAGATCTATATTCTCAAAAATTCAGATCTAGAGCGATCAGAAAATATAAACCCAAAGATAAACTTAGAATGGAAACAACAAATTTTTTGGAGCTTACACCTGAAATATCTCTAAAAAAAGAGTTAGTAGAGTATACTGCAGAGTAAAACACGTAAGAAAAGAAGAAATTTTCTTGAGAGATTTTCAAAATTTTCGTTTTCTCTCAAATTCTCTGTATTTTTCTGTTTACAGATTTGCTGAATATGTTTTGAACTGGAAAGCGAGGGCCTATTTATATGACTCCTTTTCATGTGAAAATCACATGGGAAAGGAAGAAAAAAAAATATTTCCTCGTCGGCGTTGCCAATTTTGAAATTGGCAATGCCGACATTGACTTGACTTTTTTTTTTTTCCTCTTCTTTTTCTTTTTTTTTTCTTTTATGTTTACAAATGCCCCCACTTCAAGGGTCGATAAAGAATAATTTTATTGAAGTGATCTGAACCGAGTTTTGAAGTCTAGTTTGAAAATTGAAATGTGCTAATGAAAATTGAATGTTGAATTCTTCTATCTCCGACTAGCCCCACTATTGTTGGATCTCAATAGAAACTGATACGATCTTGAGGAAGTTAGCAGCCCAACCAATATAGAAATTGAAGTCTTGGCTTCAAGTGAGGTCGAACTTCCATAACTCACAAAATATTTTTTATATGTTTTAAAGTTTCATAACTCCGGTGAGGATGATTCAGTAGACAAAGAACTTGAACCTCTCCATGAAGAACGCCCAAGACTACAGAACTTCAAGACCTGCACACCGAAAGACGGGCTGTAGTGATGATTCCCGAGTCTGCTCCGACGTAAGGAGAGTAGTTGGAACTTCACTGTACGTCGCTGCATCTGTAGATCCAGGAGGACGATCACAACTTCTCGGCTCGCTGCGATAAATGTGAACTAAGGAGATTGGTTGGAACTCCATGACACCGATGACGTTGGAGACTGAGTTTCAAGGGCTTTTAGGAATCTCTCGAGGAGGACTACTCATTCTTTTCTTTGCTCGTGCACCTCCAACCTCTTGATCAAAGAACTTCTTAAGACAAGTGTAGAGACTAGCTTTTTTTTTTTTAAGAAAAAGAAGAGTTGAGGGGTGAGTGTTATAATTCGGGCATGCAGGATATATATACATACACCAAATAATTTTTTTTTTTAAAAGTCAAAAGGAAGGTACGTAGAATCGAGTAGGGTCCTCCACGTCCCTTTCCCGCATAAGAAACAAAAGAGGCAGTGGCTGTAGCGTATCACGAAAGTCGTTACCGTGTGCTGTAGAAGTCATTACCGTGTGCCGCCAAAGTCGTTGCCATGTGCTGCCAAAGTCGTTGCACCTTATCTTGTCAGCCGTCCTAGCGGGGCTCGAGGCGCAGCTCCAAGTCAAGCCCGGCCTCGTCTAGTGGGCCGATGATGTTGACATCGCTGGAGCCTTCCGGTTGGTTGATGTTGCTGGAATATTCTGGAAAGAGAGATAAAGTTTTGCCGGAATGACTTCTTTCTGTTAGAAAAGTTCCTCCTGAACTTGAGTACTTAAGAGGTATTAACCCTTGGCTGATTCCGTAAGACCACCAGGACCAGTACGCATGGTCCCACAGGCTACGGCTTTAATCGTTATAGCCTGAAGAGACCATTGCAATGATAGAACTTGGACCTGTTTCATTTAAGGGCGAAGTTGTACTAGTGGGATCTACTATCGGAACAGTAGATTGTGCTTTGGCAAAAGCAGTTCTCAGTGCTGGTTTCTTCCTGCTTCTCCGATTATGGAACCAACAAAACACATTTTTTCCTTCGATCGCCCAAGCGGCGCAGTCGTGAGACAAGTTGGTAAATATGAGATGTATTAGGAATAATACCTCTATTGTTGTGGAAAACTTCCTCCAAAATTTGCAGTTGTGTCATGGTTGGTTGCCACCTTGTGCATGGTGACCTTTCTTCTCCCTTGTCTTAAGGTTCTGCAACTGATTCCATCTTTCTTGTAACAGAGGAGTAAAGGTCTGGTATATGGTGAAGATTAGTTGAGATTTCAGACTCAAACCCTCCGTCGCTTTTATATTTTTGGGCTGTTCACAGTTTATACTCATGCGAGTCAGGAGTTGGATTGGATTTTGGACTTGGGTTCTAGACTTGGGTTCTGGACTTGTGTCTGGAACTTGAGATTTTTTGGGTTTTGGGTTTTGGATTGGATTTGGGTTTTTGGGCTTAGGTTTTGTGTCTGGGTTTTAAATTGGACTTGAGTTTTTGGGCTTTCTTTATTTGGGCTTTTGGATTTGGGATTTGGGTAGAGTGTTTGGGCTTTTGGATTTGGGTAGAGTGTTTGGGCTTATTGTACTTTTTGGATTTGGGTCGAGTGTTTGGGTTTTGGATCTGGACTTGGTTTTCAGGCTTTGGAGTTGGGCTTGAGTTTTCTGATTTGGGCTCAAGTGTTTGAGTTTGGATTTTTGGGTTTAGACTTTTGCTTGGACTTTTAGATTGGGACTTCTGAATTTTTTTTTAATTTTTTCACTTTTTGATTTTTTTCGATTTTTTTGATTTTTTTTCTTTTTCTTTTTTCTTGGTTTTTTATTTTTTTAACATATTTATACATAATACTGCTTCAAAAATTTACCATTGATTGGGCCAATTCGGACGCTTCTTGATCTGACAGCATGCAAGCGTTGTGAGTATAGACCTCCTGCACTAAGTATGACCCGTCCCATTTGAAAGTAAGCTTGTCACCAGGCCGATACTTCATGTTGATGGGCTGTCGTACTACAAGAACAAGGTTTCCAACGTGAAAAGATCGAGGGTGGACCCTGCGGTGGAACGTGTTGGTGAGCCAGGCTTGGTAGCATTCAAGTTGCTGTTGTGCTTCGAGTCTCCTTTCATCAAGGGCTTTTAACTCATCCAGACGTAAGCGAGCATTCTCCTCCTGTGTGAGTCCTTCTAAAACAGCCATGTGCAGAGATGGAATCTGTGTTTCCAACGGTAGTAGTGCTTCGATACCGTAGACAAGTGAGTATGGCGTCGCCTGTGTTGGAGTCTGGTAAGTTGTACGATACGCCCATATGCCCATACGCCTATAAGTTGTACGATATGCCCATAATGCCTCTTTTTGATTTAGAGACTACCTTCCGCAATAGGTTGCATAAGGTCTTGTTGAATGTTTCGGCCAAGCCGTTAGCCGGGGCATTGTACATGGATGACTTGTACTGCTTGAACTTGAACTTCTCGCAGAACTTGTCGATTAGGCTGTTGTTGAACTACTTGCCATTATCAGTGATGATGAATCGAGGGACTCCATAGCGATATATCAGCTTAGTCTGGATGAAATTGGCAACATGCTCCTTTTTTACCTCTCTAAGTGGAATGGCTTCGGCCCATTTTGAGAAGTAGTATGTTGCTGCGAGGATGTAAATGTGATCCAGGGATGACTTTGGCAAGGACCCCACTAAGTTGAGACCCCAAGCTTCAAAGGGTCAGGACGAGACAGTTGGATGCAGTGGCTCTGGTGGTTGATGTATGTAATTGGCCTGAAATTGACAAGTTTGACATGTTTTAGCAAACTCAATGGAATCACGTACCATGGTTGGCCAGTAGTATCCCATTCTTCTGAACTGAAAGTGTAACTTAGGCCCTAATTGATGTCTTCCACAAACACTAGAATGTGCTTCAGCGAGAGCTTGTTTTGCCTCTTCATTGCCTAGGTAGCGAAGTAAAACTCCATCAAAAGACTTTCGATACAGAGCATCCTTGAGATATATGAAATAGGGAGCTCGTCGTTGAATTTCTGTCTTATGACGACGATTTTCTGGCAGCTTCTCGTGCTGTAGGTAGTCAATGATTGGTTGGCGCCAATCCTCATCCTCCGCGAGACGTTCAGATACAACGTTGGCTGCTGTAGTTTCTTCATCATCCTTTTGCGGCATTATCCATTTCTTGCATACGGCAACAACTGTAGCCTGAATTTCTGACTTTGCAAGAGAAGTGGCCAAGTTAGCCAACACGTCTGCTTGAGTGTTTTCTCGTCGAGGCACATGCTCCAAGGTGATGCTTTCAAATTCATCAATTAGCTATCGAGCACGTTGATGGTAAAGTACAAGGTTCTCTTTCTTCACATCATATAGCCCTGTAAGTTGGTTGATGACGAGCTGGGAATCTCCATAGACTTCTATAATTGGAATCTTCATATCGACAGCCATTTGAAGACCAATAATTAAAGCTTGGTATTCAGCAACATTATTTGAACATAACTCACCAAGAATTATAGTATATGGGAGTATTTGTCGTTGAGGAGTGGCAAACACTATGCCGACACTAGCAGCATCGCATGTTGCTGCACCATCAAAGAATATCGTCTATGGTGGCAGTGTATCAATGTAAAAGACCTCTTCATCCGGAAGATCATCTGTGAACTCCCAATCTGACGGGACAGGGTGATCTGCTAGGAAATCTGCTAGGGCTTGTCCCTTTACTGCTTTTTGAGGCACGTGGACAATGTCGTAACTCTGTAGGATTACTGCCCAGTTGGCAAGTCGCCCTGACAAGACTGGTCTAGATAAGATATATTTGATAGGATCAGCTATGGCAATGAGACGTACCGTGTGAGCTTTCATGTAGTGCCTCAACTTATCAATGGCGAAGAACAGTGCTAGACATGTCTTTTCAATGGGCGAATAGCTTAGTTCTGGACCATTTAGTGTTCTGCTCAAGTAATACAGGGCAACTTCCTTTCCATGCTCATTTTCCTGTGCAAGCAGGGTTCCTAAAGACCTTTCCTGTGCTACAATATAGAGAATCAATGACTTTCCTTGAATTGGAGCACCCAGAACTAGTGGATTGGAAAGGTACTTTTTTATGCTCTCGAAGGCTTTGTTGCAAGCTTCGTCCCACTCGAAGTTGACATCCTTCTTCATCAACCGATTGAAAGGTTGACATCTCCCAGCTAAGTTGGAAATAAAACGGTGAATGTAGGTCAGCTTTCCTTGTAAACTTCACAGTTCGTGCAGGTTTTTAGGTTCAGACATCTTTCGAATTGCCTCAACCTTTGACTGATCAACTTCGATTCCACGATGGCGCACCACGAACCCAAGAAATTTTCCTGATGTGACACCGAATGCACACTTGAGAGGGTTCATTTTAAGCTGATGCCTGCGAAGTCTTTCAAACACCGTCTTGAGATCCTCGAGGTGGTCTTTGCGCTTCTTAGTCTTTACTACTAAGTCATCAACATAACATTCTATAATCTTGTGCAGCATGTCATCAAAATTTTTTTGCATAGCACGTTGATAAGTGGCGCTAGCATTTTTTAATCAAAACGGCATAAATTTGTAACAGTATATACCTTTTAGGGTGCAGAATGTTGTCAACTCCTCATCTTCTGGTGTCATTCTGATTTGGTTATAGCCTGAAGAACCATGCATGAAGGACAATGCTTCATGACCCGTTGTTGCATCGATTGCGATCTCCGTTATGGGCAACGGAAAGTCATCTTTCGGACATGGCCTGTTAAGATCTCGAAAAATCAACACATACCCTTAACTGTCCATTCTTCTTTCTTACCGGGACTATGTTGGTAATCCACGTTGGGTAGGTGACTTCTCGGATGAAGCCAACATTGATCAACTTGTTAACATCCTCCTCGATTTGTGGAATGAGTTCCGGGCAGAACCGTCGTTGTGGCTGCTTGACAGAACGAACACCCTTCTTTATTGCTAGACGATGCACCGCAATTTTGGGTCAAGTCCAGACATTTCTTTGTAACTCTATGCGAACACGTCCCTGTATTTACTTAATACTTGAACATATTCTTGCTCTTCTTCTACAGTAAGTAAAGCACTTGCAAATGTAGGTCGGGGATCTTACGGAGAGCCAAGATTGACCTCCTTAAGTTCATCAACTGTTGCTTGGCCACCATCTTCAAGTTCCGGGGGAGCCTCCTTCACTTCGCCATCTGATGAGTCGGAATCAGCCTCTTCGCTAATTGTGACATGAAATGTAGAGCCTCTGACTTTATCTTCTTTGTTTGACTGGATAAGCCTGTCTTATTTGGTGGTGATGGTAATGGCACGTGCATCAGCTGCTCGGCTTCGGCTCTTTAGCATGATCCGCATAGGTGACTTCTTCTGATAGCCTAAGCTAGGTCAGGATGTTGAAGATTGAGCAATGGCGTCACTTGTGGAAGGTAGTGCACCCATTGTACTCGAGTTTGAGAAGTCATAGCCCGCCTTGGCCAAGAGCTTGTATGCATTAGGATCAAATCCTTCGTGTGTTCTTCTTTCTGGAAGTGAGCCGTCTTCGACTGCCCCCATGCGTGGTCTGACGAAGCTTTTTAACGGTTTTGAGGACAAGACCGACTCAATCTTTGGTATCGGTAGAGTGTAAGTCTCCTTCAAGTTGTGCAGTTCTTTTGTCTTGGGTTGGCTGTGTCCTTACTCCTGTTTAGGATCAACACAATAAGAGAAAGGGGGTTGACCTTCTAGGCGTCATGACTTCGACACATAGCGTAGGACTGGAGTGGAGTTTGAAGATGCAACATCTTTCGGACGAAGTTCAGCAAGCTGTGGCAGCTTTTCATTTGTCGGAGCCTGAGGTTGAGCATTGGTAGGGTCTTCGACAGCTTTTCCCTTTTTGTGGATGCCCCCAGTCCAAGTAGCTTTTGATCAAATGATCTCCGGATTGTCTGTATCGGTGTAGAAGACTGCATCCGGTAAATGTGATTCAACATCATCAAATGGCTTTAAGTCAGCATTGACCTTTTGAACGCCATCCTTGTAGTACTTGAAGCACTGATATAGACTTGATAGCACAACTCCATTTCCATGAATCCACGGTCGTCCTAGCAACATCTTATATGTGGTACGCGCATCAATCACATGAAATAAAGTGCTATAAGTGAGATTACCGATAGTTAGCTCCAAGTGAATCATCCCAATTGCTTTCTGTTATCCTTGATTAAAGCCATAAATCATCAAGCGGCTATTTGATAACTCATCAATGCCGATGTCGAGCTCCTTTATGGTGGATTTTGGGATAATATTGACTGTCAAGCCATCGTTGATCAGAATACGTTGGACCTTCTGTCCTCTCACATAGCTTGATACATACAGTGGCCGATTGTGAGGTTTGGATCCCAGCAGGAGACCCTCATCTGAAAATGAGATAGCGGAGTAACATCCGACGTGATTTTGGGCCGCCTGATGCTCCGTCGAGCTAGAATTATTTGATGGTAGAGATCTAGCTAAGGTATGAAGAGTGTTGCTTACTTCGTTCTGCCACACTTCTGTTGATTGCAAAGTTGCAAACAGCTGAGGGTTAGCGAGAAGAGTTTGAAGAGCTTCATATACCTTCTCCATTGTCGACCTTTTGTCATTGAGCGGTTCCTCCTTATGGTGTGTCGCCTCTTCTGATGGATTTGAAGTGATGGTGGTCTGGTTTGCCGAGGTTACGCCTTCTTGGTCCAGAATGATTTTATTTTGGCTCTTGAACTTCATGATTAACTCCTTTAGAACAAAACATTTCTCAGTTGGATGACTTACAATGCGGTGGTATTTGCAGAATCTTGGATCGCTGACTCGATCCTTTTCATTGGGGCGCTTGCATTCTAAGAGTTCGATCAGTTTCGCCTCCAAGAGTTGGTCAAGAATGTCTGGGACATCTGAGTCGGGAAATGGGTACTGCTTCTGCTCCAACTCTCGCAATGCCACCTTCCGCCTTTCCTATTGTTTTGGCTGAGTTATTTGCGTCGGAGGATTTACCTTAGCTTTAGCTCCCACTTTTACTGGTGCGGCTTCAATAGTCATCACTTCTTTCCCTTTTCCTGAGCTGTTGGGTTTCTTAATCTCCCTTCTGGCTCCTTGCTGGTCCAACTGGATAGGAACCATGCTCCCGGAAGTCTAAATGTTTATCTCTATATCATGTGCGCGGATCGCCAGTTTTTCGAAGGTTCGGGGTTTGATGCCCTGCAGGATGTATAACAGCTCCCAATGCATTCCCTGGGTGCACATTTCCACAGCAAAAGTCTCCGTCAGACGATCTTTGCAGTCCAAGCTAAGGGCACACCATCTGTTGATATATTCGACAACAGACTCTCCTTTTCTTTGTATGGTGCTGGTAAGCTCCATCATACTTACCGTCCTCTAAGTGCTGAAAAATCTGTTGAGGAACTCTCGTTGTAGCTGTTCCCAACTGTCGACTGATTCTGGTTCAAGATTTATGAACCAGGTGAAAGTGGTCTGCCTGAGTGGACGAACAAACTGCTTCACCAAGAGATCTTCGTAAGTCCCTGCGTTGTTGCAGGTTTCAACGAAGTAGGCGATGTGCTGTTTGGGATCGCCTCGTCCGTCGAATTGTTGAAATTTGGGCAGCTGGTAGCCCAAAGGCATGTTGAGACTTTCGATCTGTCTGGTGTATGGTTTGACGTACATATGTGATCCTTGGAAGGATGTGACTTGTTGCAAGCGTATCGTATTAGCTATCATTTCGAGTAATTGTTGAACAGATAGCGAAGTTACAGAATTTGAGGCTGGCAGCTGTGTAGAACTACCTGGTTGCTTTTCTGCAGTGAAGACGTCTGCTGGTGTGGCTTTTGGAGTGAAACCGGGTGGATATGGTTGCTCATTGCAGATTTCGGGATCCGCTTGGATCAGGGCTTTTCTTTTGAGAGTGGCAATCTGTTGATCTTTTTCCTCCACGACTCTGATTAGCTGCAAAATCTTGTTCTCCAATTCTGTAATCCTTTCTTCTGTACTAGTTGTGTTGGTCATCATGATGGCAACAGATGAGGCTCCGCGAAAGACTAGGGGAGAGAGTTTTTCTGATTCCTCTGTGTGGATCTCTACAGAATGAGTTGGATTCTGTTGAGCGGGCTTTGTCGTTTTGCTCCCGTCTTCGATCAGGGTGGGTGATCGACTCCTCCATGCGGCAAGAGAGTCAGGGGAGAGATCCTATTACTGTGCGAGTTGTTGATTCTCTATTTCGATATTCTGTCGAGTTTGGATGACAAGAAATTGTGTTCGTCCACAGGTTTTTGGACCTGCATACCCGGGTAGGGTGGTTGATGTGGGCAATGGAGCAGTTGCTTTTTTTTTTGTGGCAACGGTTGTACTCTTTTTTAGTGTCATTTAATGTGCTGGATACTTGCTGGAAATTTTCTTTACCTTTTTTTTTCCTTTTTCCTGTTTCGTCTTTTTCTTTTTTTCTTTTTCTTTTTCTTTTTTTCTTTTTCTTTTTTTCTTCTATTCTCGATTCTTTCTTTTTCCTTTTTTTTCTTTTTTTTCTTTTCTTTGCTGCTTCTTTTTGCTTTTTTTTGTTTTTTTTTTTTTTAAGGAATAAGAGATAGGAGGTGAAGAGGTCTCACCTAGCGTGCCAAAAAATTGTAACGGGCGTAAATCTCGAGCTTATAATAATTAGACTCGAAAATACAAAAATAAATTACAAATAAAAATTTAAAATAAAAGAAAATTTACGTGGGGTCGCTCTTCGTGATTCCTCCGATTAGTGTTTCTTTGTGACTCTTGTCAAGAGCTGCATGAGCTTGATCTTAGCATCAGTAAATTTCACAACTTTTTGTTGAATTGGGTAGACTGAAACTGAATCTGATGTAGACGTTTATACTACGTTTAACAACCGCAGAGACTTTATCTGAGCCGATCTTGCTTGATTTCACCGAAGGTCGAAGGGACTTGTTCTCGGATGAGTTGTCTGGATTTTACTGAGGGCCGTATGAGGTTTGATCCCAGCAGAATTTGTAATATTTTGATATTTTTAGATCTATATTCTCATAAATTCAGATCTAGAGTGATCGGAGAATATAAATCAAAAAATAAACTTAGAAATGGAAACAGCAAATTTTTTGGGGCTTACACCTGCAATGTCTCTCAAAAAGAATTTAGGAGAGTATATTGCAGAGTAAAATACATAAGAAAAGAAAAAAAAATTTTGAGAGATTTTCAAAATTTTCTTTTTCTCTCAAATTCTCTGCATTTTTTGTTTACAGATTTGCTGAATATGTTTTGAACTGGGGGGCGATGGCTTATTTATAGGGCTCCTTTCCCATGTAAAATCACATGGGAAAGGTAGAAAAAAAATATTTCAAATTGGCAACGCCGACATTGACTTGACTCTTTTTTTTTTTTCCTCTTTTTTATCTTTTTTTTTCTTTTATGTTTACATGCATGTCAAAGCCGAGAGGCACTGTTAGTTACTCGATTTATGGCAATAGCATAAACTTTTCCGTGGGACTCGTTGTCACCATTTATGGGTTATTATTCCAGAGTTTTGATTTAAGTTTATTTAAAAAAAAGGAATTAATTGTGTTTGGGCTTGTAGGCGACAAAGCTGAGGGCACAAAACATGGGCACATGAATTTATATTCACGTGCCACACATGGGCTGCAGTGAAAATAATTAAAAAAACAAAATTGTTGCAATGGCGTGTTGCAAGGTTCGCCATTTATGGCGAACTTGATCTACAATACATGGATATAATTTATCCATGTATTGCGCACTTTAAGTTTTACTGAGTTATTATATCGTGTATACCGGACTGTTATACTGTGGGATAAGTCTTAAATCAGGTCACTAACTTTTTAGTTTAACAAATTTCAGTCAATAACTTTAAAAAGGTTCAATGTATGTCACTTCCGTTAACAAAAGTTCTCGATTAAGTCAATAACTTTGTTTCCATCAAAAATTTCGTTATCTGCTAACATATCATGCAACGTGGCATTATGAGTCAGCTAATTTTGCTGACGTGGTTAAAAACTTTTCTCTCTCATAATTACTGTGGCTAAGATGGACCTAAAATATCTCTCTCTACTTCTTTATCTTCTCTCTCGCCATGTGATTCCACTGGTTCTGGTGGAGTCCCTTCTTCTGGCGACCAGCCTGCTCTTCCTGTCAATTGCAACGTGATAGCAAAAAAAAAGTGAAACCCAATAAAAAAGCAAAAGCAAGCTACCAGTTCCGATGAAGCTAGCGTCTCTTTTTCTGGTGAAGCTAGTTAGAACTTTTCGATTTGGATAATTCCTCTCCCAGTTTTGGTAAATCTAGCATCTTGTATTCTAGCAACTAGCTTCCACCTCCTTTCGAGTCCATCACGACAGCAAAGAAAAAGTAAAACCCAATGAGGCTCTTAATAAATGAAAGAAAATAATAAAAAAAAACCTTCTGTCAACCACGAGGAAATTGCCCAGAGACACGGGCCTGGAGCCGCCATCCCTACAAAGCCTCCACCATCCTTGTTGTCGTCGTTGCATAATGGCAGTTGGGATTGCTTTCTTTTTCTTCTTGTTATTAGCACTGGTAGAGCTAGGAGGAAGGGCGGACGGGGCGGCGCTAGCCAGATGGGTGTCATGGAGGTGCTGAGGGGGTGCTCTGAAAGTGATGACTAGAGGAAGAAAGACCCGGTGGACTGCACCGCCAACCATAAAAATGAAGAAACGAAATTTACAACTCAAAATATTAAAAAAAAAAATGATGATGGTAATCTAATTAGCCTAAAATTGGGTGACGAAATAAAAGGGAAACAAAAGGATAATGTGCAAGGAGGGGAAGTAATTAACGGGTACCTCATTGTTGAGATCGGAGGAGAAAATGAATGACTCAGTGGACAAAGACGACAGTGGAATCCTACTTTTTGCTGACTCATAATGCCACGTCACATGATATGTCAGCGGATAACGAAATTTTTGATGGAAACAAAGTTATTGACCTAATCGGGAACATTTGTTAACGGAAGTGACCCACATTGAACCTTTTTAAAGTCACTGACTGGGATTTGTTAAACCAAAAAGTTAATGACCTGATTTAGGACTTATCCCACTAGACTGTTGTACCAGATTATTTGGGTAACATATTGTATGATATTTAGTTGAATAATAATAATAAAACAAAAGGAAATTTATATGGAGTTGGAATTTTGTTGTGGGCAATTTTATTGTATAATCCTTGTTTGAAATAGAGTTTGGTAATTAAATATTTGTTATCATAGTGGCCGTTTAATTAGCCAATAATATTCTTATGTGTTTTTAGGGATGTTCTTGTTATTTAAATTAGTGCATATAATCGTCTATCCACAGAAGGTTATTATGTGTATTAATTTGAATGAAATGGAGCTATTCTAATAGTGAACGGGTTGAGAATCCTTCAGCCCACAGGTGTTAGATTTTTTGATTATATTTATTATTATTTTAGCTTGTTATTTTAAGATAATTTCAGAGTTTATTACATTCTCAACCCATAGGGGAGTTTGTAAAGATACTTTGAAATTCCTAATGATTAAATATGAATAATTGTTTTTGCCCATTATATTTACTGATTTATGCTATCACTGTTTCAGCTCCATGTATTTTTTTTCCCTTAAATAATTAGTCCTTTCCAATTGAAACTCTGATTGGTGGAAATTATAAGAGATGGAAAGAGGACGTGGAGATGGTTTTTACTATGATGGATGTGGATATAGCTATTAGAGTTGATAAACGAGCTGATTTGACTAATGAGAGTACTGTTACAGAGAAAGCATATTATGAGAAGTGGGATAGAGCTAATCGTTTGGTTCTCATAGTCATGAAAAGATCTGTCTCTGAGGGTTTGGGAAATTCTATTCCCAAAACTGATAATGCTAAAACTTTCTTTATATCTCTCGGGAAAAGGTATATAATTTCTGGTAAGGCAAAAGCTGGTCAATTGATGAAAAAATTCATCAATATGAAGTATGATGGGATAGGTGGTGTTAGGGAATATATTCTTAAGATGGTTTCCCTTGCTTCCAGACTTGGTGAGATTGAATGCCTTGTTGCTAATCCCTTTCTTGTTAACCATGCCTTAAACTCTTTACCTCCCAAATTTGATCCATTGAAAACTTCTTACAACACCCAAAAGGAAAGCTGGGATGTAAACACTTTAATATCCATCTGTTCTCAAGAAGAGGATAGAATGAAACGTGAGGTTTCAAGGAGTGTGAATTTAGTCAATTAGTCATGTCCAAAAAAGTCTTTTCATAAGAAAAAATTTAACACCCAGGCAAAGGGTGGTCTTGAAAATAATTCTGGTCAGAAGCACATAGGTCCTAAACCTGTGACAATGAAGAGTGAATGTTGGTTCTGTAAGAAAGTTGGTCACAGGAGAAAAGACTCTTTTGCCTATAAGAATTACCTCGAGAAGAAAAATAAAAAAAAGAAATCAGGTTATTCTTTTGCTTTCCTTTGCTTTGAATCCAGTTTGATAGATGTTCCTATTAATTCTTGGTGGATTGACTCTGGGGCATCTGTCTATGTTGCTAATACCTTGCAGGGGTTCAAGAGCAAGCGAAAACCAAGTAAGGATGAAGTCAATCTATTAGTAGGGAATGGAGAATGAGTGACAGTAGACTTCATATGAGTACTCGATATCATTGTTCTAATATCATTGTTAAAGATTAATAAATAAATCGCAATATACCTATATATATATATATATATATATATATATATATATATATATATGCATGTTGGCCATTTTAACCTTGATTTTTATACAATTGTAGCAGCTAGAAAATAGAACAAATTCATTGTTCTAGCCACATGATGTTATTTGGGACGCAGACTTATTCTTATGACATACAAATAACGGCTTTGTATTATAATTGGTATACAATATTTCTGGCAAGGATATCTTGGAATTTTTGTGCTTTCGAATTAAAATAAACATATTTTTGATATAAGTACAACTGTTGTGAACAATTATGCGAATGGGCTATTTAGTGAAAATTTGCTAACTGACGCAACAAAATTTACTTATCTTCATTTGCGTTTTATGCTTACAAGGCAAAAATTACTCAGGTGCACGGAACTTTCAAAGCTTACGCGAAAAAGACAGGAAATACGTTTAACGCTTATGCAGAAAATTGCTCAAATCCAGTTAATAAAATTGCCACAAAGACGTTATATGTTGTCTGAACATGAGTGATGTTCTGTCACAAAGCCCATTCGATACATTTTTTAAAGGTGATGATCGTATTTGAACGATTTTTTTATTCCTGTCTCAAATTTTGACTTTTCAATAATTATTGACTCAATAATAAACTTATTCCTACGTAAGGGAAAATAAGGGACATAACAACACATATATAGCATTAATTCTTGGTGAAAAATTAAAGATTAGGAAAGTACAATCCGATTTCATTTGGAAGGGAATCTAGGTTAATAAAAAGCTTTTCAACACTCCAATTATATTGCTTTAGTTGACGGAGAGAATACCACCGAGGTGCTAGTCCAGTGGCCAGTTGGCGTATTTCCATTCTGTGGGTCCTAGGTTTGAGCTCCCGCACCTGCGCCTCCCCCTGGCTGACCCATGCGAGGGATTGTTTCAGGTATAAGCAGTGATGCGCAGCATTTGGGAGCAAGCTCGGCCGCTAGGACCCCTGTTGCGGAGTTACGCTCGGCCTCATTCAGTGCTCGGTGATGAGTTGGCCCCTTTGGAATTGTTGAATGAGACTCAAACAAACGGAAGTTATTTAAGTTCTTACCCAAGGATCCGATAATTGCCAACCCAATAGGATCTTTTTTTTTGTTTTTTATCAAAAAAAAAAGGTTGATAGAAAGGATTTAGTTTCTTATTAAAATATTTTGTGAATTAATATGAATTAGATTTTTTTTCCTACTCTATAGGATTTGTTGGCTCAATTCTATCTATAAGACAATTGTACAACACGTAGTCATTAGTCAATATCAAACAAATCACGCAACTTCATTTTATGTGCATGCACACTTGTAACATTGAAATGAACTTTTTGAGAGCAATTAGCAGCTAATTTTAATACTATTGTTCACAAATTATATTAATTGTATTGCAACAACACTCAATTCTATTAAACTCAAAATGTCATACATATACAATAAAATTATTAAAATGTCCCTTTTTTTATGAATAATTATTAAAATGTCCCTAACAGCGATTTAAATAAAACTATCTTCTCCCATGAGATTTAAAATCCCTCTTTCTTAAGGAGGACAAAGTCCTAGAAAGTTGCTAAATAACATATGTTGTACTTTCATTGTGAATAAATTCACTGAGTCCACAAAATATTTGGACTCCCTCATCTCTAATTCTCCATATCAAAATCTCTAGTTCTCCATATCAAAATGGCCCGTGACTTTGTTTTGGAACTAGAGGGTCCTGTAATATTTGTTTAGTTCAATTTTGAAATACCAAAAATTTGATGTTTTCATTTTTGCTATAATTATTTAACACTCTGACATAATGTTGTTTGGCAACAAAATCTTCTAATAAACGAATTGATAAACATGATGTTCATATAGGTCCAAATAGTTAATACCATATTGATGAATTTTATAGATTGAAAATCCAACTCCACAACATTTTGTCGCGTGTTGCTTTTCTCGCAGTAACATCGACAATCCATGCAAGCTACATCAATTAACAAGAAGAATTTATGAGACCAAAAAAGAAACCTTCCGAAGACTTTTTCTTATTTCTTAGATCAATAGAGTTTGTGTTGGTGTTTTAAATTATCACTGGTAACACATTTTATGGTAGAAAATAGGGAGATGGAAGCAAAAAGTGAGCGAGCCCTTTTTGAACCCACGTTAGGCAATAATCCTGGATCAGATTCAAATTTCTCGAACTGACTTTGGGGTGACCATATGCCAATCAAGACCTAAACTTTGGGAAATTGAGCACAAAGGCTTGGGCCTTGATTTTCTTTTTCTTTTTTCTGTTTTTTTTTTTTATTTTCTGAAGTAGGGAAACAACATAATCACTAGCATGAAATTCGAAAAGTGCCCAGAACTTTAAGAGATGTTGAATATTATTGCCGTGTTTTTGCACATTGGGCAGACCTTTTTTTTTTTTTTTCTTCCATAAGCCACTTTTTGATGCAGTTGTAGAGATATTCATAGCAGCAATTTAGCTTCGTAATGCCTTCCCCATCAACATATTCCTTCGGCAAATGATAAAACAAAATATATGAGGAAAACGTGTTTATATATATGATTTTGCAAGTTTTGACTCAAAGTTTAATTTCGGTAGCTATGGCAAAAATGATACTAAATTATTATTGATATAAATATAATAATCTCTTTTCAACTAAGCAAAGGAAGAGCAATCATCAAAACTATATTACCAGAAAGACGCAACAAGGTCCATCTTTGGTCGAAGAGACTGTTGATCGATACACTTCTTTGACGGGATTACCCAAATAACTTCTTCAGGCAGCCCTACGTCGACATATCCCATGTGGCCTTCTAGAGCTGAGTAGTTTAACAAAAAAAAAAAAAAAGTTCGTGACTCGATTAAGAACATTTGTAAAAGTTTAGGGCTTTTGAAAACCTTATCCTCGTAGAAAAGACATTACAGAAAATCTTCATAGATCTTTGTGTCTCAACACAAAATTTTGAGTAATCTATAAATAACATAATACACAAGTTATTTGTCACATTAAAGACATTAAGGGGGCTTTGAACTCAGTTTTATGGTTTTCTTACGAGGACTTATTTTCGTAAGGTTTTTATATTCATGATTTTTGGTTTAAAATATGAAGCTACGCCGTTAACCAAAAAAATAATAATAATCAAAGACATTCTCCCTAATTGTTTCTGGACCTTACAGTTACAATTGTCAGTCCATTGAATTTTATATATGCTAGGATTAGCAAAAAGAGCTCTATTACATATTCGGATGAATTTGTAGAAGAAAATTTTCTTAATATAATTGTATAAATTTATTGTACAACTATATTAATTACAAATACAATAAAAAAAATCACTATTTTTTTGTTGTACAATAAATTCATATAATTGTAAAAAATTCTTAATTTATTATATTATAGAAATTCTTTCCACAATTTTTTTTCCAGACCTATACTTTTTTCCTATCAAAAATTTTTCGCTAACTGGTTTTTAAATCCGGTTACAATTGATACGCCGATCTGACATAATATTTTGTCTCCTTGGGTTTGTACACAGATCTTGATTGGAATCTAAGTTTTCTGAACGGGAACTTCACAAGTTCAACATCACCCTTCAAGACCACACCATAGCACAATGTATGTTGAGAATTTTTAAAAGGAGAAATATTAAGTAATAATATTTAAATAACAGTAAAATAATATAAATCGTTGGATACTTAAAATTTTAAAAAATAAAAAATATATAAACTGTTAGATACAGTTAAATGAACTGTATAATTATTTTATTATCATATAAAATTAAGTCATATGGCAAAGCTCTCGCAAAATAACAGTTTATAGGCAACAGCTGGTATTGTTTGATGTAACTTGGTTCCGTTGGTTCTTTGGAGTGTTGTGTTTTCGGTTCAAAGCCAAATTCGTTTGTGCGGACTGTGTTGTGAATGTGTGTGTGACAAGTATGTGCGTCTTGTAATGTGGCTGGCAAACGAAAAAATAAAACATAAAAAGCAAATGAAAAAAGTAAAATAAAAATTGAAAAAGAAAGGAAAAAGAAAAAGTAAAAGAAATGAAAAGTTAAAAAGTAACCAAAAAAATAAAAAAATTGTGGCCACCCCTCCATTCATTATTTTGGCCTGTTCCGTTCGGCGCACACAAACACGTGTATATACTATATATACTAGATAAAAATGTTAAAATAAGAAAATTTAAGTTACACTTCTAATAATAATTGATTAAACTGATTTAAATTTAATTTAGATTTGAGAAAATGATGTGATTCCTGTGGATAGCGTTGGACCCCACATTTATAGAGAGACGCGAACTCTATAGATACACCAAAAGACTCACTAACAAGATTGGAGTCATAACTCATGGAAAGTTTTTCGATACTATCTGCGGGATTTGCATTAGAAAAATTAGCTTAATAAAAATAAAATTAATCTTTTATTGGCCATGATTATTATCCTAATTAATTTGAACAGTTTTTAAGTTTGAATTTGTGTTGAAAGAATTGAATGAAATTAAAATTGAGTTATAAATTAAATTTAAACTTTTAACTATAATTGTTATTGAGAGATGAATCCCTGATTGACTTCATAAAACCACTAGAATCAGTATATGTAACTTCACAGGCTATAAATTTGGTTGAAATAGTTTTGAAGGACCATTGCAGTAGTGGAGTTTGAAACTGCTTCATTTGAGGACGAAGTTATACCAGTGAGATTTATCATGAAAATAGCAGCGGTGATAAAAACAAACTATACTGTAAAAACAACAGCTCTCTGTGTGGCTCTCTTCCTATTTCTCTGATTTTGAAACTAGAAACACACATTTTTTGTAGAGAGAGAGTGCCATGGCATCTAACAAGTACTATTAAGGGTTATATTTTACGTCATAGCATTGTTAATTACAAGAATTTGGCTTAATTTGGAATAACTTTTTAATTAGGTCATCAAATGCTCTTTACTCAGAAAGCATTTCCAACCTCATAGGTAAGACATTGTGACGCCATGAAGCTAGGAAAAGTGAGACGCTTTAAGTTGTAGGACAACCACACAATGCTAAGAGAAAGACGTGGGCACATGTGCACTTAATTTACAAGATTTTAAAGCAATTAAAATTTATTTATATTATTATAGTAAATAATTTGTTTTTATATCATTAAAATTCAAAAGGAAAAAATAAGAAAAAACTAAACTACCCCAATTTTTAGTCCAAAGAAAGGTGAGATTTCGCCTCTCACATCTTCTCTCGTATAAACATAAGTCTTCTAATAGATAAAATAATAATAATAATAAAATAATAATGTAGACATAAATTATCAATATTTAAAAAAACTTAATAGGAGATTTCAGAAAACGATGTGACAGACAATTTGTCCAACTTTACTGGTGAAAGTGAAGTGACTAGTTTTGTGCTGGGATGTTGGGATGTTTTTTGCTGGGATGTGTTGTTCGTTTTAGCCTTTCTTAGTGTTTGTGGAATGTGGCCTAGTTTTGTGTTATTATTGTTTGTCCAAATTGTGGGTTGTTTTTTTATGGATAGACATTTAATAACTGTGTTTTTTTCTAAGTGCTCTTTTGTTTTTTCAAGAGTACTATGAATAAGATTCTTGATTTAAAAAAAAAAAAACAAAGAAACTGAAGTGACTAGCCCGGGTTAAGTCGTGTACAAAAATGAATGAATGATGTGATAGGCACAATGTCTCTGAGGATATGCAAAATAATGGTTGATAGCCAGCTGATATCAATTGTTGGATGGAATGTTGGTTCCTTTCAAGTAGGATGTGCTAGGAATCAAACTTCTTACAAACAAACAAAAAAAATTAATTAGGACAACATGGATATTGCTTAGTATTATTGATTGGTATAAAATCATACGATTAATTTTATTTTTATTATTTTATTATCTATTAGAAGTTTTATTATGTTCTGAGCTATAAATTCTTTAGTATTAAGTACTTCTGAAAAGACCTACAAATATTATTTTTGTTAATTTGTAATTATTTTGTTAAAATGTTGTCTTTTTTGAACTATTTTTCCCTTATTTGTGCAATATGCATGATATATTAGACAATCTCTGTACATCACAATCATGATTTTTGGTTAAATGTGGCAAACAGGCAGGTTGAGGTAAGTAATATTGAGTTTTGGACCATGAGCATTTTGGGTCCATCAGGTTTCAAATGTTTCAAGATGCAAGATATTCGCATTTTGGTTAATTTGGCATTAAGATTATTTGGATTTTAGATTATTTTAGTTTTAGATCGAGTTAAGTTATAGGTCATTGGCATTTCAGTTAATGTACGTCAAAATGAATTAGGTTTTAGGCAGGTTAAGTCAAGTTATTCAAGCTAAGTTAGTTTTTGTTACTATGAGCATTTCCTCTCCATTTCCAAGCTAATATAACAAATTTCTCTCTTCTTACTGGTCGAGAATAAGGAATAATTTTTAATAATGTACTATTATTTTTATGCAAATAAGCAGTACCAAATAGTGATGTAAGCTTTTTTTTTTTTTTTTTGGAGAAATATAGTATGATAGTGTATAAAAGAGAGAGAAAAAAAATATGAAATCAATAGATAATAAAAACTATTGTGCTAATGAAGTTGGGAAAGTAATGTGCTATAGTATATTAAGGAAATGGAAAGAAAAGTCTCAATTCAAACGATGACTAGAGATATCTTGGTTTGAAATGTCTAAATTAAATACATGCATATTAGGAAAGTAGTTTTATAAATTTATTTGGTTATAATTTTGTTGATTAATAATAATATAGTAAATTTTCAATTTTATCTCATTCGTAATAAAAAATTTAAATTGAACAACTGATATTTGGTATATACAAACCAGTGTATATGCCAATTTAAATATAAGAAAAATAATTTTAAAAATAATTATTATTTATAAATAAAAAAATAAGTCAAATAAAAAATAATTTTTGAATAGAAATATCTATAAATTTAAGTTTTTATTAAAATAAATTAAAATTTTTAGTCTGTTTTAGTTTAAATTAGCTCTACTTGTTGTGGATTTCGAGTTACTAGAATTGAGTTTCAAGTCATCTTGGGTTCGGGTGATTTCGGATTCACATAATTCAAGTTTTAGGCACTTAAAGATATGGGCTATTCGAGTTTTGAGCCCTTTCAAACACAAGTTAATTGAGGTAAATATATTTTTAGTCCTGTACGTTTGTGTTTTTGTAATTGAGTGCAAAACATATGTGTAATTTTATTTAAGTCCTAAACGTTTGTACATCCATTTTAATTGAGTCCAAATTTTGACAAAGGTGTGGTATCATTAAATACAAGTTTGACCACATTAAAATATTACAAAAAAATAGAAATACATAATTTTAACATATTAAAGTGAATAAAAAATAGAAATATGCCATTTTGTCTAAATATATATAAATACAATTGTAAAAAAAATTAAAAATTCAATAAATTTAAAAACAAAAAAAGAGAACAAATTAAAGAAACCCCAAAGTTAATAAAAGAAAATTATTAATTTTTTTAAAATGTTTTCAAAATTATTAAGAATTGAAAAAATAAGTAAAAGAAAATGTAAAAATATTAATTTCTCTCCCCTTGTCCTCCGTCCTCGCTTTCTCCTTCCTCTCTCTCTCATCCCTCATCTCCCTCTTTTTTCCTTCATCCGTTTCTCTCTCCTCATCATCTTCCTTTTCCTCCCTTTCTTTTATATTTTTGTGAAAAAAAAGACTATTGTATTATATGAACAAAGAATTGGATCTTCATTCACACAAACCATGAAGTTATATAACGAGGAGAGAGAAAGGGAAGAAGGAAAAGAGAAAGAGAATGGAGGAAGGAAAAGCAAGAGAGGAAGCAAATATACGTGAGGAGACAGAAAGAGAGGAGAGAGGAGAGAGAAGGGAATGAAGAAGAGAGAATGAATTTTTTAAAATTTTCTTGTATCTTTTTTTATATTTTAAATTGTTAATAATTCTAAAAACATTTTAACAAATCAATAATTTTTTTATAAGCCAAAATTTATAATTTTCTTTTAACATTTTTCCCTATTAAATTGTTAAGAAATTCTACCAAAAAAACTATTTTATATGTCACATCATCATCTTTTGATGACGTGACATACTGAGTGGCATAATTAATATGACGTGATATGCCATTGGAATATTTTTTTACTTATAATTAATATAAAATGATACGTCATCATATTTTAATGACGTGACATGTTGAAGTGGCATAAATAATTTAAAGTAGCATGTCGTTGGATGCTATGTATGCGTAGTCAATGGAAAAAGTAAAGAATGAGTATGAATTGCAAAGCACGTAGGCGGTGGTGGTGGTTGCAATGATGGTGATGAACTGAAACGATGGTGATGAACTAAACTGGTGGTGGTGGTGTTTTTGCTTATTTGTAGTTTCTTTAATTTTTTTCTTTTTTTTGTTTTTAACTTTATTGAAATTTTATGTTTTTTTTGTATTTTTTTACAATTGTATTTACATATATTTAGTTAAAATGGCGTATTTTTTTATTCACCTTAATATGTTAAGTTTCTAATTTTTCTTGATAAAAAAATGCAGTCAAAGTTGGATTTAATGGTCTAATAGCCCTCCATCTAAATTTGGACTTGATTGAAATGAATGTACTAACATTTAGAACGTAAATAAAACAACTCTAATGTTTAAGACTCAATTAAAAAAATGCAAATGTATAGGACTAAAAATGTGTTTATCCCCAAGTTATTTACATTCAAGATTGTTTCAATTTTAAATCCAATCAAATTATTGATCATTGACTATTTCGTGAAAGAAAGTTCATAACACCAATTGTGTAGGTCAATTAGTTAGAGGCTCAACTATCGTCCTTGTGGTTAGGAGTTTGAGTTTCACCAAAGTCATTTGGTGGGACTAAACTTATTTTGAACTCCACGAGGTCTCGATCAGTCCATCTATGCTTGCTAGGCACCATGAGTTTTGTTCATTTGCAGGCTCAGTGTAAATTGCCTAACTTACCTTGGATAAAGGGTTCCAACAAATCTCCTTAACATATTTGTAGGTACCACCTTTACTTATCCATTTCTAAGACAAAAAAAAAAGTCTGTCTTGAATCTAGTTTGCAATATATTAAATCAAATTATTTGAATGGGTTCAATGTTTGTTACCTATACTTTTGGCACCCACCTCATTTTGTGGGCTACCATTTTTTTTGTTTTTTTTATCCAAGAGCATTACTTAACAAAAGAATTGCAAAGTTAACAAAATAAAAAGAAACAAAACACTAGAACAACTATTCTCCCTTTGGTAAGCCAACACCAAACCTGTCCGCATTCAAAAGCTCATGGATACCAAATGGTGGCTTTTCCCAAAAACAGAAGTCTTCCTCACTGAGGACGCCGATGTTAGCCAGAAAATTGGCACAGTAATTCCCCTCTCTAAGAGTATGCTTGAGGCGACAGTCCCATGGAAGCTGAAGAAGATGCTGGTACTCAAATATTAAAGGCCATTATTTTTAGTTATCTTAACATTTACGGGTCAATTTAGCATTAACTCAAACTCGATCACTCCAAGGGTGGCCAAATATTTGTTTGGTCAATTTACAGTTGGCAACGGTGGCAGCTGATGCCAGCCAGCTATAGAAAAGAAGAAGAATGAGCAAAGAAGAAGATCTAAGAAGAAAAAGGGCAGCTGCTTTTTTTGTTTGGAAAAAAGATGTAGGGTTTTCAAAAGATAGTTTATATATGTTTCAACTAAAAATTGAAAATAAAAACACCCAAATTAAATAAAGACAAAGTGGTCTGTGGATTATAATGAGATTTCTATAAAGCATATTATCAAGCTCTCTATAGAACATCTTATCAAGTTTTATACCAAGAATTTTATTGAACATTTAACAAGTTGTTCATAAACATAAACAGGCTGAACAACCTCTTGTTCAAGCTAGTCTTGTTTAGTAAACGAGCCTTGAACTCAATCTCGAGTATCGTTCATTTACGTTACCAATTAAGCTCAAATGAACTTTTATCGAGTCAAACAATCAAGGTCTTATTGAGAGTATTGATTTGTTAATAGCCCTAGCTAGACTTGTGGCCAAAGGTTTCACTCAAAAGGAAGACATTAACTATCATGAGACTTTCTCTCTAGTATCTAAGAAGAATTCATTTAGGGTTATCATGACTTTAATAGTTCATTTTGATTTAGAGCTACATCAAATGGGTGTGAAAACTACTTTCTTGAATGGGGATCGTGAGGAATACACTCCTTTTGAGTGAAATCTTTGGCTATAAGTCTAGCCTTGTATCGCTCAATATTGCTAGAAGAATCAAATAGGACATTTTTTATAATATTTAGAACTTTTCATGATAGTCAATGTCCTCCTTTTGATAACCCTAATAGTTTTTTTATAAGTTTATAGAATGTGGAATTTCTTTTTTCAAAGTCATGAAAATTTGAAGATTTTCTTGTTTGGTTTGCATTTTCGATTTCTTTTACAATTGTAAATGAAATTTCAAACTTGCTTCATGCAATAAATTAATTCTAAAAGTTAAAGAGAAATATTGTACTAAGTCAATTGTTAAGTAAACTCACTTCTCCCATGAGATTTAAAATCTCTCTTTTAAGGGAAGCAAAGTCATAGAAAACTGTTGAATAACATCTTCTGTCCTTTCAATTTAAATAAATTTATCAAATCTATTGGCTAATATTATCATCTTTCCTTTTGGACTTTAGGCTTAATACCTCGGCTCATGACACTTGTTATAAGTATAGCCCCTCAATCCTAGATGCAACTCTAAGAAGGTTTAAGAAAATAAAGTTGCAACTCAACCTGCAGTTTAAACTTTTAGTATGACGGCAAGTGTTTAATCCTAATAGAATCCACTAAATATTTGGACTCTGTCATCTCAAATTCTCCGCATCGAACTGGCGTATGACTTTGTTGTAGGACTAGAGGGTCTTGTAATAATTTGTTTAAGTACAGTTTTGATACACAAAAGATTTGGTGTTTTTACTTTTGCAACAATTATTTAACAATAAGTAAACTGGTATACAATTTTGTTTGGCAATGATTTCTCTTCATAAATGAATTGATAAACATGTTGTTTGTATAGGTCGAACTCATTAATTCCATTTTGATGAATTTTATACTTTAAAAATTCAACTCTACAACATTTTCCTTTTGAGTGCCTTTATGTATATATCTTGCAATTTGCCTACCCTTCCTCACAAATAACTCTCCTGTTTGGTATACAATTTTGTTTGGCCGGCTCTCCATCTTGAATCCTGCTTTTCTCGCTGCATCATTAACAATCCATGCAAGACACACTAATTAGGCAGAAAATTTTACGAGACAAAAAAAAAAAAAAGAAAACCACTGGAGACTTTTTCTTATTTCTTAGATCAGGAGAGCTTGTTGATGTTCTAAACTACCGCAAGTGAAACATATTTATAGTAGAAAATAGGAAGATCTAAGAAGGTTGAGCGAGTCCTTCCACTCATCTGATATCATCATCCAATAGTTCTCACTCCAAGTCAAAAAGATCTTGAGCGAGCCTTCCCATTGCTCTCAACCTTTCATTTTCATTTTTGGACGGTCTTTTTTTGAAGCTGGCTTTTCTTTTGGTGTCACTATAGCAATCAAGGTATGCTTAACCTTAAATTCTATCATGATCCACTAGTCACTCACGCATTCTCTCTTTTTCTTTTTCGCGACTTTAGATGGTCAAATGAATCACCTATGTTCTACAAGTGAGCCAATATGGGCTTATATAATACATAAGAGAAGAAGGCGGACATAACCTCGCATTTATAACATTAATTTTTAGAGCAAAATTAAGCATTGAGAAAGCTCCAATCCGAATTTATTTGGAAGCTAATTACAGTTAACAAAAAACTTATTCAACATTTCCAATTATGTTGTTTTGTTTTAGGAAGAAGATTTAGTTTCTTACTAAAAAATTTTGTGAATTAATATCAGTTAGCTTTTTGGTCCTAATCGGTAAGATTTGTCTTGTCAATTTGATGTGTACGACAATTGTACAATACATTGTCCATATAAAACACATCACGTAACTCTCATTTTATGTGCATGAACACATGTACTGTCCAAATGACCAATTTAAGTTAAAGTAGCAATTAATTCTGATACCATTATTCTCAAATTATATTAATTATATTTGAGCAACACTCAATTATGCTAATCTCAAAATTTCAGACAGGATTAATTAACGAGCACACTAACAATTACACTCTTAGTATTTATTGACCAATCATATAATAAGTTAAAACGTTCTAGTCCTCATATACTAGAACTTATCTAATTAATTGGATTTTTTTTCCTAATCTGTAGGATTTTCCCTCAAAATTTCTAATATGATGGCATGAACTATTAGAGCATGATTAGCAATTAGTTCTAATATCACTGTTAAATTTTAACGAGTAGATCAATATATATATATATATATATATATATATGCATGTTAGCGATTTTTACCTTCATTTTTATACAATTTTAGCAGCCAGAAAATAAAACAAATTCATTGTTGTAGCAACATGATGTTATTTGAGACGCAAACTTATTCTTTTTGCATACAAATAATGGCCTTGTATTATACATAGTATACAATATTTTTGGAATTTTTGCTACAATTATTTAACACATTTGATAAACAAATTAGCATACAATAATTTTTCTTTAAAATAAATTAGTATACAATATTTCTGATAAGGATATCTTGGACTTTTTGTGCTTTCAAATTAAAATAAAATTGTTTTCATATAAGTACGACTGATGTGAACAATTATTTGAATGGACTGTTAAGTGAAAATTTGGTAACTGACGTGGCAAATTTACTTATCTTTATTTGCATTTTACGCTTATATGGCCAAAATTACTCAGGTGCATGCAACTTTCAAAGCGTACGTGAAAAAGACAAGAAATACGTTTAACGCTTACGTGGAAAAACTCTCAAATTCAGTCAATAAAATTGCTACAAAGACATTAAATGTTGTTTAAACATGAGTGATGTTCTATCACATAAGCACTCAAATTTCGATACATCAGCTAACTCATCACTAAACAGCAATTAAATGTCACCGGCCCATTCGTATACAGTTCTTATAGGTGGTAACTGTATTTGAACGAATTTTTTTATTACTGTTTCAAATTTTGACTTTCTAATAATTACTGATTCAATAAAAAACTTATTCCTACATAAGAGAAAATAAGGGACATAACAACACATATGTAGCATTAATTCCTAGAGAAAAATTAGAGATTGGGAAAGGTGCAATCTGATTCCATTTGGAAGGTAATCTAGGTTAATAAAAGACTTTTCAACGCTCCAATTATATTGCTTTAATTGATGGAAAGGATTTAGTTTCTTATTAAAACATTTTGTAAATTAATATGAATTAGATTTTTTTTCCTACTCTATAGGATTTGTCAGCACAATTTTATCTATAAGACAATTGTATAACACGTAGTCATTAGTGAATATCAAATACATCACGTAACTTCATTTTATGTGCATGCACACTTGTAACATTGGAATGAACTAACTGAGAACAATTGGCAATTAGTTCTGATACTATTGTTTGTAAATTATATCAATTATATTGGGACAACACTCAAATTTATTAAACTCAAAATGTCATACATATATAATAAAATTTTTTAAATATTCCTAACAGTGATTTAAATAAAACTCACTTCTCCCATGAGATTTAAAATCCCTCTTTCTTAAGAAGGGCAAAGAAATGGAGATGAGGGGCTATGATGTTGCTGTTGCGGATGGAGCTGGTTTTAATGTTCTCGCCACATGGAAGCTTTGATCTATAAAATGTTCTTTGGTGGGAGGTAGTGTTTGTAGGTTATTTGGTTTGTTTGATCTTGGTGGAAGAAGGGAAATCAGTAGGTCGAACTTTGTGGGTCAAGTTGGGTAAGCTGTTATTTGCCATGTAGGCATAAATTGCTAATTGTGTGTGTTATGTTTGCGTCTACGTCATCATCTCGTGGCTATTTTTGAAAAAGTAAAAGATTCTAACCCTTTCACGAACGATTTTTTGTTGTTACCGACCTTAAATAGACGAGTTTTTAGTTATTGACCCATTAATAGACAATTGAAATGTTAGTGATCAGAACGTAAACTTATCCCACAAAGTTTACTATACATTGTCAATATCAAACACATTACATAACTCTCTTTTTATGCGCTTGGACACATGTAACATTGGAATGGAATGTTTGAGTGCAATTAGCAGTTACTTCTAATACCATTATTCACATATTATATCAATTATATTTGAACAACACTCAATTATGTAATATCTAAATGATACAGAGAATCAGTTGAAAAGCACACTAACAATCACACTTGTGGTATTTATTGACCAATCATATAATAAGCAAAGATTAGAAAAAAAAAAAATTTCATTTTGGCGTTTCTCTCTCTTTTTGAAGCTGGCTTTTCCTTGTGGTATCACCATGCCAATCAAGACATGATTAACCTTATATTCTGCCATGACAACCAGTCACTCACATGTTCTCTGGTTTTTTTTCCCCAAGTTTGGATGGTCAGGTGAATCACTTATATTCTACATCTAAGCCAATATGGGGTTTATATAATACATAAGAGATGAAAATGGACATAACACCACATATGACTTTCATACTTAGAGCAAAATAAGAGATTGAGATAGGTGCAATGCAAATTTATTTGGAATCTAATTAAGGTTAATAAAAAAAACATTTGAACATTTACAATTATCTTGGTTTGTTTTATGGAGAGATTTAGTTTCTTACTTAAACATTGTGTGAATTAATTAGATTTGTTTTCCTAATCAGTGGGTTTTCTCTAATCAATTTTATGTGTACGACATTTGTATTATACATTGTCAATATCAAACATATCTCGTAACTCTCATTTTATGTATTTGCACACTGTAATATTAGAATGGACTATTTAAATGCAATTAGAATTTAGTTTTGATAACATTGTTCACAAATTATATCAATTATATTTGAGCAATATTCAATTTTATTAATCTCAAAATGCTTTATAGAATCAATTGACCAGCACACTAACAATCACACTCAGTATTTATTGACCTATCATATAATAAGCTAAGACATGTAAGTCCTTATACACTAGACTTTGTCTAGTTAATTGGATTTCTTTTTCCTAATCTATAGGATTTTTCCGCTCCATTTCGTGTGTTCAAAAATTGTACTAGATGTTTTCAATATCAAACACATCACCTTACTCTCATTTGATATACATGCACACTGCTAACATGATGGTATGAGCTATCTGAGCACATTTAGTAATTTGTTCTGATATTACTGTTAAGTGTTAATAACTTCAAATGAAATTATACTTCAGCAACACTCAGTTATATTAATCTCAAAGCCCCACATACTTGGTCCAAAAAAAAAATTACACATTTAATTGAGAAGCAAACTGACAATATGAACATTAGGTCAGACTAATAACATCTCTTAATTAGTCATATTCATAATATTTATTGACCAACAACAAAATAAATTGAGATCTTCAAGTGCTCATATATTTGATCAAATCTAGTCCTAATTGACCTTGGATAATATATAATAATAAGGAATCAATGAAATGAATCCCAGAGAATACAAAAAGTATATAAAGATTAAATTATAAAAGAATTTTAGGGTTTTCTCTCCCCACTGAAACTCCCTCCCCCCTTCCCCCTTCCTAGCACTTCAGTGGAGGAAAACCCATTTGATCAATAAAAATTGAAAAGTCTAAATCTAGGTCAATAATAACAAAAAAATTATATTTAAATAAAGTCACCTACTTTAAAAAAAGTAAGTGAATGGGTCACTAATATCAAATTGTTATTAAGTAAAAAGTCAGTAACTAACATGGCAAAATTTACTTATCCTTGTTAATATTTTACAATTATGTGGCAAAAATTACTTAGGTACAGATAACATTTAAACCCTACACAACAAAGATAAGAAATAATTTTAATGCTTACATGTAAAAGTCACTCGAGTGCAGTCAATAAGATTGCCACAAAGACGTTAAATATTATCTGAATTTGAGTATTTTTTGTCCCATAAGTATACAATGCTGACTAGGATAATCGAATTTCATTTCGTCAGCTACCAACTCATCTCTCAACCACAATTTAATATTATTAAGTCATTCATGTATTTTTTTTTTTTTTAAGGCAGGTGATTTTATTTAAACGAATACCTACATTTAGAATTTCAAATAATTACTAACCCAATAATAAACTTATCACTATATAAGAAAAGACAAGGGACATAACAACACGTATATAACATTAATTCTTAGAGCAAAATTAGAGATTAGGAAAGGTGCAATCCGATTTCATTTGGAAGGTAATTTAGGTTAATAAAAAAACTTTTCAATATTCCAATTATCTTGTTTTGGTTAACCAATTCGTTTCTTACTAAAACATTTTGTGAATAGGTATCAATTAGATTTTGTTTCCTATTTTATAGGATTTGTCAGATCAATTTTATCTATACGAACGTTGTCAATATCAAACACATCATGTTACTTCATTTTGTGTGCTTGCACACTTGTAACATTGGAATGGACTATTTGAAAGAAATTAGCAATTAGTTTGATACCATTATTTGTAAATTATATCAATTATATTGGCGCAACTCTCGATTATATTAAACTCAAAATGCCATACAAAATTAACTGAGAATAACACTAACAATTACAATCATTGTATTTTGTGACAAAATCACATAATAAGCTAAGTCCTTCAAGTCTCTATATAATAGAACATATCTAGTTAATTAGATTTTTTTATCCAAATCCGCATGATTTGTCTGTTCAATTTTATGTGTAGGGCAATTGTAATTGTCAATATGACACTTAATTCTTATTTTATGTACTTGCACACTTATAACTTGATGGATTGAACTATTGGAGAACAATTAGCAATTAGTTCTGGTATTACTTTTAATGAATTATATCAAATTGTACTTGAGTAATACTCAATTATTTTAATCTCCAAACACCATGCACAATTAACTGAGAAGCTTAGTAACAATATGAACATCATGCTACTCTAATAACATCTCTAGACCAGTCAATTTCATAGTATTCATTGACCAACAATATAACAAACTGAGAGTTTCAGGTCCTTATATACTTGACTAAATCAAGTCTTGATTGACTTCTGAGTTTGGTCGACTAGGCAAAATTCTCAGCTAAAATCTTGTTTTCTAAATTCTGTGTCATTGGCTGACCACTACACCTCGAAGATATCCTTATTGCACAACAATAACGCCTTTATATCATAAGTGGCCATTGATTTTGTTATTGCAGTTTATAGACTCCTAAAACCGCATATAAGCCATCAAATGTAGTTTACCTAACGTAAAAACTCTATTCAAATATTTCTCAACAATTTTGGTAATTTATGTTTGCTTTTGGCCTAATTGATAAGGTTAAGTAGATTGGAAATTTCACTTATACCCTAAAAGAATTTAACAAATTTATAGAATGTGGAAATTCTTTTTTTCAAATTAAGTCATGAGAATTTGAAAATTTTTCTTGTTTTGTTTGCATTTTCAATTTGTTATAGAATTATAAATGAAGTTTGAAACTTGCTTCAAGTAATAAATTAATCTTTGAAAGGTAAGATTTAAAATCCCTTTTTTTTAAGGAGGCAAAGTCATAGAAAGTTGCTAATTAAATAGCATCTGTTGTCCTTTCATTTTGAATAAATTCACCAGTCCACAAAATATTTGGACTCCCTCGTCTCAAATTCTCCATATTAAAATGGCCAGTAACTTTGTTTTGGGACTAGGAGGTCCTGTGATAATTTGTTTAGTTCAATCTTGATACACCAAAAACTGGATGTCTTTTTTTTTGTTACGATTATTGAACACTTTGATAAGTAAATTTGTACACAATTTTGTTTGGAAACGATATCTTTTGATAAAAGAATCGAAAAGCATGTTGTTCATCTAGGCCTAACTCGTTTAAACCATAGTGATGAATTTTATACATTAAAAATCCAATTCCACAACATATTCCTTTTTGAGGTCTTTTTAGTATCCAATTTTGTTTGGCTGGCTTTCCTTTTCTCCAACGTGGCTTTTCTCGCAGTATCACTGACAATCCATGCAAGCTACACTAATTTGCCAGAAAAATTTATTTGACAAAAAAAAAAACACAAAAACCCTCTGAAGAATTTTTTTTATTTCTTAGATCAGTAGAGTTTGTGTTGGTGTTCTAAAGTACCACAAATGAAACATCACATACTACAAAATAGGAAGATCGAACAAGGTTGAGCGAGGCCTTTCATTTCTTTGATATTGGCATCCAAGTCGTGATTACAAGTCATTGTCCAAACAATTTTGAACCAAGATCCCACATCAGGGGATGCATCTGTGGGTTCCACATGGAAGCGAGGACCCCTTTGGCAACAATCCTGGATCCACTCGGGCTCCCAAATTTTTTCCTTTTTGAGCTTGGTTAGAGAGTCCGATGGATCTGTCTCGAGCATCTGTCCCAATATGTTGGAAAGAGTAACTAACTGTCAATTTTTGATAACTGTCATGATAAAAAGGGTAACAAATATTAAAATATAAATTATCGCTTTATTTCTTATTACTTCTTTTATCATAACAGTTATAAAAAGTTGACATTTTGTTACTCTTTTCAAATATTATCACTATATTTTTTTTTATTCTTTTTTATCATAATAGTTACAAAAAGTTGACAATTGATTACTCTTTTCGAACATGTCAGGACAAAAATCGAGACACCCATCTCGAGCTCTCAAACTTTTTCCTTTTCTTTAATTGACTCTGGGGTTGGTCCATATGCCAATCAGGACCCAAACTTGGCAGGTTCTTGTTATCCTGGACCTTTTATTTTTGTGTTCGTCTCTTTTTTTGAAGCTAGCTTTTCTTTGTGGTGTCACTATAGCAATCAAGACATGATGAACCTTATACTCTATCATGATCACCAATCACTCACGTATTCTCTCTGCATTTTTTTCCCGACTTTGGATGGCAAAGTGAATCACTCTTGTTCTACATTTGAGCCAAGATAGGGTTTATATAATGCATAAATTGACATGACAGTGTATGTATAACATTAATTATTAAAGGAAAATTAGTGGTTTGAAAAAGGTGCAATCCTAATTTATCTGGAAGCTAATTAAGTTTTTTAAAAAAAATTTGAGGGATAAAACTCTTTTTAGTGATTAACTTTTATAGATTTTTCAATTGGTCCTAAATCTTTTATATATTTTAATTGAGTCTTATATCTTTTAAATCTTTCACTATCGAGTCCTTTCTGTCAATGATCGTTAGTAAAATGTTCCTTGACCAAACAGAAATGAATTAAAAAATCTTAAATACGATATTTTTAATTATTTTTTCAAAATATTAAAACTAAAAATCAAAAGAAGCAATGTTTATCCTTTTTTTTTTATTCATGTCCGTTTGGTCAAAGTACGTTTCAAAAGATTTAACCGACTACCGTTGATGAAAAGGACTCAATTGTATATAGGACTCAATAGAAAATGTTGAAAGATTTGAACTCAATTGAAAAAGTTGAACGGTTTAGAACTCAATTGAAAATATTAGAAAGGTTTAGCACTAAAAGGGGAATTATCTTAAAATTTTGAACAATTCCAATTATCTTGTTTTGTTTTAGGAAGAGGGTTAAGTTTCTTATTAAGAAATTTCCCGAATTATTTTCATTTAGATTTTTTTCCCTAATCTGTAAGATTTGTCCAGTCAATATTATTTGTATGACAATTGTACTATATGTTGCAAAATATCAAACACATCATGTAACTCTCAGTTTATGCACCTAAACACATGTAACGTAGGAAAAAAATTATTTAAGGGTCTGTTTGGATTATCTGTTAAATGCTCTTGTTGCTGATTATTATTATTAATTATTACTACTGATTGCTGATTACTGATTCTTATTTTCTACTGCTAATTGTTGACAAAACTAATGAAGTATTTCGTTAATTTTATATTTGCAGTTACTATTGAATGATGAAATATCTAATTGAGATATCTAATTTATATAGATATATAATATTGAAAAAATTATTTTTATATTTTATATTTTTATATTTTTAGAATAATATTTTATAAATAATATTGAGAATTTTTTATTTAATTTTTATCTTTTTCCAAATAAATTAATTTTTTACTAGATGGTAAAAAATATAATATTTGAGATATTTTTTATAAGTGTTAATATTAAATAAAATTGAAATAAACAAATATTATTTAAGAATAGTTGAAAAAAGATAATTTGTGTTTTATACAAATATTAATAAAATAAATTAATATATCTAATTCATGGGTGAGTAAAAAAATAAGAAAATTATATAAATATTTTATAAGGGCAATTTAGTTCATATAAATTATTATTAATATTAAAAAGTAAAAAGTAACCTAAAAAACAGCAAAAAGTAGCCTTGATCTACTCTTCAATCAGCTATTATTAGAGAGTCATATAAAAAAATAAGTAAAATCAAACAGTAAAATAAAAAAATTTACCAAACACTTATTTCTCTATTTTTTGAAAATGAAATGCAAATGCATCCTTCTAAAAGTTTACCCAAACATCCTCTAAGTGCAATTAGCAATTAGTTATGATACAATTGTTTACTAATTATATCAATTATATTTGAGCAGTTCTCAATTTTATTAATCTTAAAATGCGGTAGAGCTGCTAAAAAAAAATTCAAAATGTCGTACATAATTAATTGAGAAGCACACTCTAGTATTAGACTTGAACGCAGTTTGGTTCCAATTTGGCTAAAAATTCCAAACCGACGGTTCTGGTTCTTAATAAACTAGAACCTTAATTGGATCGCCTTTTGGATGGTCTGTTTTGGTTTCGGTTCATCGGCAGTTCCAGTTTCTATTTTTGTTCTGATTCTGATTTCAATTTTGATATCAATTTTATTCAATTCAGACCAGTTTGATCTAATTCTAAATTCTTTTTTTATACATAAAAAATAATTGAAAATTATAAAAATTGAATTTCAATTAGATTAAAAAGAGAAAATTCAAATAACTAAAGAGCTTGGACTTAATTGAATATTAATTAAACTACCTATATATTCTCTTCAAGAATCAAAGCCCACGTAATTTATTATTTTTAAAACTTTTAACTTATTATTTATCTTGTTTTTAATTTTGATGCAGTCTTAGTCCTTTTTGTTTAGTTGGCTCTCTCTGGTGGTAGTGGATGCTTCTATTGTAAAGTTGTACAAATTTCAATTTAAAGGTTCATGAATATTTTCTTGCATCCTTACTTCTACCTTCAACCAGTCATTGAGACACATTGTGCCCCTCCAATGACTCTAGCAACAAACTCGAATTCATTTCATCAAAAATATTATCCTTTACTCTACTTAACAACAACATTGAAGACTGTGGTTCCAAACCATCGATTCCATGATTCCTAAAAGAAAGAATCAGAACTTAAATCATCTCCTATCCAATTTTGATCATGGTTTTGGAATCGGTCAGGCGGTCTGGTCGGGTTTGAACCAAACATGTGGTTGCCCTTATCTAGTGTTTGATGTACCAATCATATTATAAGTTAAGACATTCAAATGCTTATATACTAGAACATATCTAGTTGATTAGGAGGCATTGCTTAGGAGGCATGGACAAGGTTCAACAATAAGCTGACTATCACGTCCAGAGAGATATAGATTGCCGTCTGACTAGTCTTGCCTAGAGCAATTGCGAAGCACACCGTGTCGGAGGGGACGATGGTGGTTATCAAATTCACTATCTCTCAACTTAATTTTGGGAGATTGGTGAGATCCGGGCTGCCGCTTCGAATTTGGATGGCTAATTTCGGTTTTCTTTAAATATTCATTTTCATATTTTTTTTTCCCGCGTTAGTAGTTGCAATGGCTGATAATATTCCAGGGAAATCTTTTGTTCTGAAATCAGAAACCTTTAGTTTGAGTTTCTATTGGTTTGAATCTGAATCAATGAGAATAGTGGAGATTTTGCAATCAAAACTTTCACATAACAGGTGTTTGTGATTGAATGAAAATGGTTTATAAGAGCAAATTCACCATGGTTATCTTTTATGGATGAACTGAAACACGGGGTAAAAATTGCAGTTGAGGTTGAATTAATCAAAATCAGTAGGTTTCAGTTTTAAGTAATTTTGTGTACAATCAAAATTTTCCATAAACACGTTTTCCTTGGTGAAGAGATTTATTAGAAGAAAATACGATGAAGCAAAGGACCGGGCCAAGCGTGTTGCTTGCTGCAATTTTGATAAGAAAATGAATTTTTTTTTTTAACTAGAAATTTATTTTTAAAAATTTTATTTAAATAAGTTAGTTGGTTAGGAACTAAAAATAAAATAAAAATAAAAAAAATTAGTTGGGTTAGGCTCATAGGTCCACTTAGCCTATTAATTCTTCAATCTGAGTCGGATCTTGCATGGCATGTTAATTTAATACATGTCAATATCAACTACATGTCGTTTCTCCACGTCCTTAGTTTTAACGGTTTTCGTCTATTTAATTTAAGGGTAAATGTGTATGTCACGAGCACCTGTTGTCCGGAAGAGTGTTTGTATTGCAATAATATTATAATATGTGTAACTATAATAACAAAATATATAATAAGAAAAATAGAACATTTTTTTTTTTGTTATTGTATATTTTATGAATGTTATTGCAGAAAATTTCTTATTTATTGCATTACGGACAAATTTTTGAGTGACTTTCTCTTAGAATGTAACAGAACCCTTCATTAACTTGCGTAGTAGATTTATTATAAAAAAATTCTTATAGAATCTAAATTGTGAAGTTTTGAAGGTCCTGAAGGTTGTAATTTTTTTTTGATATTAACCCCTTTTTTTTTTTGTTCAATTTTGTTATATCAAAAATTGGATATTTTTATTTTCACTACAATTATTTATCACTTTCATAAGGAAATTGGTATGCAATTTTATTTGGCAGCAATATCTCTTTTTTTTTTTTTAGGAAATTTGGCAATAATATCTTTTGATGATCTTGTTCGTAAATGTCCAACTGCTTAATACCATATCGATGAAATTTATACAACAGTTTCCTTTCTGAGGGCCTTAATGGATATATCCTGCAATTTCCTTCTGGTACCATTACTCAATTGCATCCACATTAAAAAGAGGCTCTTCAGTACATTAAAATTGGTGAACTTAGAGATATCAAAGCCGCATGAAAATGACTTCATTGACTCAAATCTCCCATGTTGATACACATCCAAAGGCAATTGAAATATTGCTGCATGGTGATTACCAATGGAATTTTCTTTCAAATTGGATCAGCAAAATCCAAACCCAACTCTTTCATATTCTTTAAAGTACAAAACACGACGAATTTTTGCATGTCCAAGAGAAACTCTTACGGATTTGAAAATGCAAGACTTTGTTTGGGTGTGTGACTTTTTTTAATTTCTCAGATCAAGAGAGTTGTTGGGGTTCTAAAGTAGCACAGAGAACGAATGTTGAGCGAGCCCTTCCATTCCTTTGGTATTGGCGTCAAAGAGTTGTGACTCCAAGTCTGGAAGCTCGAAAAACCTTTTATTTTTGTATTCCTCTCTTCTTTTGAAGCTAGCTTTTCTTTGTGGTGTCACTATAGTAATCAAGACATGATTAATCTTATATTTTGTCATGATCACCAGTCACTGACATATTCTCCCTCTTTTTTTTTGTTTTTTGGACTTTGGATGGTCAAGTGAATCACACATGTTCTTCATGCGAGCCAAGATGGGGTTTATATAATGCATAGGAGAAGAAAATGCAAATAACACCACATGCATAACATTAATTCTCAAAGCAATATTAGAGATTGAGAAAGGTGCAATCCGAATTTATTTGGAAGCTAATTAAGGTTAATAAAAAACTTTTGAACATTTCCAATTATATTGTTTTATCTCAGGAAGGGGATTCAATTTCTTGCTAAAATATTTTGTGAATTAATATCCGTTAGAATTTTTTTCCTAATCAATAAGATTTGTCCGATGAATTTTATGTGTATGACAATTGTACTATACACTGTCAATATAAAACACATCATGTAAGTCTAATTTTATGAGTCTGTACACATGTAACATCAGAGTGGACTGTTTGAGTGCAATCAATAATTAGTTTTGGTACCATTGTTCACAAATTATATAATTTATTATATTTATACAAGGCTCAATTATATTAATTTCAAAATGTTATATGGAATTAATTGACAAGCACACTAGCAATCACACTTATAGTATTTACTGACCAATTATAAAATAAGTTAAGACATTCAAATTCTTATATATTAGAACATATCTAGTTAATTGGATTTCTTTTTCCTAATCTTTAGGATTTTTCCAATCATTTTTATGTGTATAAAAATTTTACTATATGTTGTCAATATCAAACACTTCATGTAACTCTCATTTTATGTACCTGGACAATCCTAACAAGATGGTATGAACTATGAAAGCAGATTTAGCAATTAGTTTTGATGTTACTGTTAAGTGTCATTGAATTAAATCAAATTATACTGAGCAGCACTCAATTATATTAATCTCAAAGCCCCACACACATTTAACTGAGAGAGAAGTATACTAATAATATGAACATCTGGTCACACTAATAACATCTCTCAATCAGTCATATTCATAGTATTTATTGACCAACAGCACAATAAAATGAGACGATCAAATGCTTATATACTTGAACACATATAGTCCCGATTGACCTCTGATAACATATAAGAATAAAACTCAATTATTTAGTTTCTACTTTAATATTAATTTTTATTCTATAACAAATTAGGTTTAACTTCAACCGTCTCCCTTGATCCGTATACGGAAATGCGCTCATTCATAGCATCTTTAGCTTGACAAAATGTTCTTATTTCAATAGTTTATGCTTCTCAACCTTGTCAAGTGACATTATTATCTTCAAAAATCAGTTCACATCAATAATTTTGTAACTTCATACATGACATTCAGTCATCTAAAACATTGAGTTATCTCATCACAAGTTCATATCTGCAAGCATTGCGGATTCTCTTATTGCATTGTAAAGAATTATCTTAACGAATTTTCCTTGACTTGCCTTGGTGGAATTCTGCTTGGCCTATGAGTCTCCAAGGGAAGTTTTTATACATAAAAGAATTTGAGTTACGTGAGAATTTGAAGATTGGAAATTCCACTTATACCCTAATAGAATTTCATAAATTTATAGAATGTGGAAATTCTTTTTTTCAAAGTCATGAGAATTTGAAGATTTTCACGTTTGGTTTGCATTTTTAGTTTCTTTTAGAATTGCAAATGAAATTTCAATTTTGCTTAATGCAATAAATTAATCTCTCAAAGTTAAAGGACAATATTCAACAGATTAAATTAATACAATGTTCCCAACAACGATTTGAGTAAATCTCACTTCTCTTATGAGATTTAAAATCTCTCTTTCTTATGGGAGGCAAAGCCATAGAAAATTGCAAAAAACATCTTCTGTGCTTCCATTGTGAGTAAATTCACCGAGCCCACAAAATATTTGGACTCCCTCATTTTAAATTCTGCATATCAAAATGGCCTACGACTTTGTCTTGGGACTAGGGGGTCTTGTAATGATTTGTTTAGTTTAATTCTGGTATACCAAAAATTGATTTTTTTCAATTATTTAATAAGAATTCCCTACAAATAAAATCCACATTTATATATATGGAAGAGCTCGACGAAAAAAAAAAACAGAGAGAGAGAGAGAGATAAATAAATATATGAGCAGATTTCCACCATTAATGAATAATTTTTTCTCTTTAAGTTATTTCCTTCTCTCCTTCTATGCTTTCTTTGTCTTTACTCCACACAAAGATCCAGGGACTCACACAAAAACTCAATTTGGATTTGACCCGAACAATTCTCTTTCTCAAACCCAAATAGAGAAATCTTTATAACCTTCCAGTGAGAGTCAGGCGAGGCAATAACAAAATGTAAAATTCATTTAAAATTGTCATCACCAAATGAGATGGGATATTTTAGACTCCAAATGAAGAATTAATTTTTTAAAAATATCAAAGCCGTCTGAATTTTCTTTCTTGATCTGCTATTACAAACTAAAACATTTTTACTTTCCAGAGGACACCTTGACTATAACAACAACTGATTTTGCATCTGAATTTCTTGATAACAAAATTTTTGGATGTCATATTTGAATCCCTTAAATATAAAACCTTAACTCTGAATTATTTCGTCGAACCATCGACTTTGATACCACCATTAGGAAATTCTCCGTTGCTCACAAAAGCTCTGGTATCACTGTTGGGTCATGGAAGCATGGAAACGAATACCAACAAAAATATAGAAGTACAAGAAAAAGAAAATGGACATACAGATAAAACGTAGTTCAACTCAGAGCTTATGTCCACAGGCGAAGACAGATCAGAATTATTTATTGACAAAACAAACAAAGAAATTATAATGTCTCACGAAAGACTCACTATATCTGAAAATCAATTACACTCAAATAAACATTCACTTCATTTGTACAAACTTCATGACACACTAAATATATATAAGAGTACAAGACTTGATACAAGAATGGGTGACAAAAGTCTTTCTCTCTTGATATATTTCTAACAAACCCATCTACACTCAGTATCAAACCAACATAGGATATCACAATAACATACGCCTGTAACACATAAATGTCATCCTCAAACTAGTAACTTTCAGTACCACAAAATGGTACAAGTCTCCCAACAAACAAAACTCATATTTATATATATGGAAGAGCAAAAGAAAAAAAAAAAAGAGACAAATAAATATATAAGCAGATTGCTTACATTAATGAATCATTTTTCATTTTCAATCATTTCTTTGTTTTTTTTTTTTTTTGAACAACAAAAGATTTTTATTCATGGTTTCCAATCAACAAAATGCGAATATCAGATAGCCGCACACTTTTAACAGAGGGGTTCCATAAGCAACAAAGCTTGTCGCTGCTGTGACCATTGATGCTGTCATTAAAATGGCAGAACAAGTCATGGATGGGCCCGAGGATCATAAAGAACCTGGATGGGAAAACGGATGGTATGACAGTCGTCCAAAGATTGGGGGTCAAAATGGGAATACACAACACGCTTTCTCTGGGTGAATTAGTAGTGATGGACGAAGATAGAAGGCTGAGATCTTGACGAAGAAGAAGAGAAGAAAGGGAGAGGTTGGTGGAGATGAAATCTGGGGTTTTGATTATAGAGTACCATTGTTTGCAGACGGACGTGCAGCGGATGACATCTACTACTGGGAGTTTCACCAAAATCTCGAATATTATGATCTCTATTGGAAGAAGATGGCGATCTCCCAGCATTCCCCTGCCTATGCTCTTCTCTTTTACTCTAATGCAGCCTAGTTTTTGGAGTTTCAAGAGTCAGGGGATCAGGATCGGTTATTTTTCATGTCGGATCTGTCTCTGCCTTACCCTAAAATTCCATCAATAGTTGATGCACTTCTAGCTATGAGGACACACCATTGATGTATTCTCTTGTAGGCAATACACGAAAATAAAGTGCATTGCACCACAAAGTGTGGAAAGTGCTCTTTTTATTAGGCAGGCTCTCCTTTTCTCGATCATGTTTTCCTTGTGGAAAAAAGAAAAGGTGATGGTTCTTTTTGTTTTTGAATCTCTCTTTTTTTGAAGCTAGCTTTTCCTGGTGGTAGCATTGTTGCAATCAAGACAGGATTAAACCTTTTTCCTGTCATGATCACCATTTACCAATGACTCACTTATTCTCTCTTCTTTTTTTTTCTCAACTTTTGATTGTCAAGTCTATCACTCCTATTTATAAGTGAGCCAATGTGGGGTTTATATAATACATAGGGTAGATTAGTAGAAGGGAATTTAGAGAAAAAAATTAGAAGTTGAGAAATGTACAATCCGAACACATTTGGAAGCTAATTTAGTGTAATAACAAATTTGTGAACATTCCCATTAATCTTGTTTTATTTTAGAAAGAGTATTTGGTATTCTTACCAAAACATTTTGTGAATTTATGTCGATTAAATTTGTCTTAATCTATTTGTTTCTCATTTTTATGGTACAGCTGCACTATTTTTTTACAAGCAGGGTACTACAGTTGTACTTTTTTTAAAATAAAATCAGTACAACGACTGATGTCATACACATTACGTAACTCTTATTTTATGTCTAATTCAAAGCCAAAATCTTGAAAACTTGTCATGTTTCATACGATAAAGTGTTTTGGAATAAAAATTTGTTACATAAGCTTTACTCTTGTGCCTTAGCATCCGTTAAATTTCTTATTAGTATAAAGTCTTTTCTTATTAATAATACTATATCCTAATATTTTGGACTTATAGAAATAGTAAAATCTAAATTCAAGTACTACGCAAATTTCAGTTCTAACTTACCAGACAAGCTTGAGTGGCCGTCCACCTTTGGCCCTTGGGCATGAGATGGTTCGAGAGTTCAACTTTTGGTCCTCCGAAAAAACTACAAAAATGGGCTTTGGGGGCTTTGCCTCTTTATCTTCACTAACAATTAACAAATTAATTGCTAATTATTACTATGAGAAAAAAGAAAGTAAATTTTGGTTCTCATACATTCATCTAATTTATGAAAAAATAACAAATTATTGGAGACATATTTAAAATTTCGCTTAATACAAATTACTCTATAAATTAGATTTGAACAATTTGAAAAGTGAAGTTAGAAGAATTGCTTCTGGTAACTTAAACCTCGCTGCCTGGGATAATTTACTCTTTTTTGTACTTTATTCGGAAATTTTTTTGGGTATAAATGTTGATAATTGACATTGTCTATTTATTATTTGTTGAATTTTTTTAGGACATCAATGATTATATTTTATATATGGTAGATATTTTAAATTAAAATTTTTACTTTTTTATATTACAATTCTCATATAATGATATAAATTAAAAAAAATTATGCATTGCGGGAGTTTAGAAACTTTTTTTTTATATAATAGATAGATTACTTTTGAAACTTTGAGATAATTATTGAAGTTAGTAAAATAAAAGTCTTAATTCTTAAAAACAATAACATTACCTACAAATATGTTAATCATCCCTATTACTAAAATATAATTGAAGAAAAATGCAATTTTAGTAAGCAATAATTATTTGTCAAAGAAAAATACATAAGCTTGCTAATTTACTAATAATGTTACAAGAAAATTTTTAACTGGAAATTTAGATCACAATCTAAATTAACAACAATTTTTTTAAAATCCAGAGTAATATTTAGCCATGGATAGTTAATCTAAACCCAAACAGTTTTTAATATAATTAATTGAGACACTATTGTTAAAACCTATTAATTAAAAAAATAATCAAAAAACAAATATTATTAGAAAGTCTACCATAATTACATATTAAACCTCAAGGTTTTACGAATGGGGATGGGAGAATTATTTAACCAACCATAAACAATTGGTGGCATAACTTTAACGGGAGCATACGGGGCACGCAAGCGACGCTGCTATTTTTTTCTTTTTACTTAAATTTAATTATCAAATAATTTAAATTACTGTATATTCACATATTTTTTACTTCAGTCACTAAATTTATTATTTAACAAAAAAATAATGAAGTCATTAAAAATTTATATAATCCTAACATTTTATTTCTGGATGAGTAATAAGAGACAAGGTTGTTAGAACCAGATTAATAATCAAATTTAAATATTAATAGTTTAAAATTTAATCAATTAGACGGGTATTTAACAAAATATATATATATATATATATATATATAAAAGTATAAAAGTAATTAAAAAAATACTTATAAATAATAATTAAATATTAATTTTTCTCGTTTTAATGATTAAATTAAAAATTTTGATCAAACTTAAGACTAAATTAAAATTTTTAATTAAATTTAGAACTTAAATTATAATTTAAATAATATTTGAGATTAAATTATAATTTAAGAATTTTTTAGCTTGATTTAAACTGGTCTAATCAATTTATTTTTTATCAATTTTAACTAATTTTAATCGATTTTTAACTAATTTTAATTAATTTAAATTTTTATTTTAAATCAACTCTAAACTAAACTAGACCCCTAACACATTACTAATTAAATCGACAACAATAATAAGAGAGCGAGAATACTACTTTAATAATTTAGTCACTCCTCGTCAGACAGAAACCGATGTGCAAATACCAAGAAAGAAGCAACGGCAGCAAGCAGCAGCTCTTCGTCTTTTTTGGCAGCCCTCGCCTTAGTCCTTTGCTTCCCGCCCTTCTTCTTCTTTCCATTTTTTTGGTTGATTCTTCTGGTTTCTCGTCACAAGATAGATTAATTCTGGCCCAAAGCGATTGAGAAGCGAGAAAAGCTATAAAGATTCAACCCCATCACCAAGGTACTAATCTCTTTGCTGGGTTTCTTTCTTTCCCTCTTCCTCCTTTTCTTTGGTTTTCTTTAGGTGACTGAAAAGTTCCAACCTTTTTGGTGGAAATTTGTGTTTATTTGGGAAAGTGATGATCTTTCACAGAGTTATGTGGGAATTAAATGCTTATTTGTATCTGAATTTGTTGCATCTTGTAATACTGTTAATTGGGTCTTTCACAACTCTGACATATATCTGAAACCACAGAAACATTTATACATAAAAGCAATGATGTCGAAATGGAAAGATATGGTTTTTTTTATTTTTTTATTTTTTCAACGCATTGCTGTGTGGAATTGAAATTTGGTAATCCTCTGTTCTATTTATTTGTGTCAGCAGGTAGTGACTTGTAATTGGTGTGATGTTTGCAATGCATTCTTGTTTATTTCAATGGCTTATTTTGATTATCTTCTTTGTAAGCAATTTGGCTAATTTGAATGTTCAATTTGCTCCAAGTTGATTGCGCTATTTGTGTCCAGAGTCTGTTGAATGTTCAAGTTTATTGAATGTTCAATCAGGACCTGCAACAGAAAAATGAGAGCTCACAAAAGCCATTTTCCAGAATGTCCAGAGTCTGTTGCATGAGATCGATTGTAACCTGTGCAAAAGCATAGGGTAAAGCTGAGTACATTCCTGCAGCCCTTTCTCGGTAAAAGACGATTCTTTCCACAGCTACTATTGGCAGCACACCTCTCGCATTCTTCTCCCCAAGGAAGATAACAGCAACATACATTGAACCCATTGCATTGAAGAAATCCTGTTGCCTTCTCCTATAAATGCAACTGAATCGAATGTACGTCAACAGAAGCAACATGGTATGAACTTTGACTTCGTGTAAAATATAAAAGTCTCATATTGGAAAGGAAGGGAGGAGTAAAACAATATATAGGTGTGGTTAGAAGATCCATAACCTAAGGTTTTAGGTAAGATGTGGTGTCCAAAAGCCCATTTAATATTACTTGCTCCTTCCCTGTTGTTATCCGTTTAAGTTATTGAGCTTATACTTTTACAAATCTTTACAAAAATGATATCCATTCTCCGTATGTTACTGTCTATGAATCCTTACTTTTTTCAGCCTGGCTTTGTCTACCACCTCAAGTTGATTCAAAGACAAGAAAGGTACGCAGTTGCTTTTGAAATCTCACAAATGCTTCTAATTTCTTGAGCATGTTTCACATTTGTGCCTGGTGTACAAGTATGTGCTTGCTTTGATATTCATCTATAATGAGGTCAATTACTTTCACTTCTGTTGCTATGACATGCACAAGTAAATTCTATATCTGCAAAATTGGTCATAGATGTTCATTGAGGAAGTCATTGAACTTGTGGAACTAAATCCATTGAGGAACGCCATAGTTGGGTTGCCTGGTGTAAATGGTCTGTCTACTGAACAATGTAAACGGTTAACCATAGCAGTCGAGCTAGTAGCAAACCCATCCATCATTCTCATGGATGAACCGACCTCTGGTCTAGACGCAAGATCTGCTGCAATTGTCATGAGAACTGTTAGAAACACTGTGGATACAGGAAGAACTGTAGTATGCACAATCCATCAACCAAGCATTGACATATTTGAAGCTTTTGATGAGGTGAGAGTCAGACGGAGCTCTGAGATCAGTTTTTATAGTAGGCTTCAGCCTTCACAAATTTCATATTCTTAATGTTTCAATGCAGCTATTTTTGTTAAAACTAGCAGGCCAAGAAATATATGTTGGGCCATTGGGTCGCCAATCTTCCCAGCTAATTAGATATTTTGAGGTATGCCAACTATTAAAGAGTGAATTATAGTTTTACACCTTAATTATAGTGACCACGTACTGATTTATGGGCCGCTTTCAATACTAAGGGAATCGAAGGGGTCCCTAAGATTGCAGATGGCTATAATCCAGCAACTTGGATGTTGGAAGTTACAACCCCAGCACAAGAAACAACTTTGGGCATTTATTCATAAAGAAGTTATAGTTCATAGAAAAGTTATGGTTCATAAAAATTTTTATTTCATCATTCTTTTGAATTTAAAACTAGTGCTCCTAGTTTTTGGTTCATAGTCCAAAAGGCATCAAAAATGATATGTTATAATCTTGTTGATTAATCCAGCAGTATTAGCTTTTTAAAATAGCGGGGGATTGTTGTAAATTATTATTATATTTTAAAAGGCTAATTATCACGTATATAACTTGGTCAAACTAGCCGTTATATGACCGTTGGACTAACCGTTTTATGACCGTTGAACTAGCTGTTATTTGACCGTTATTTAGCCGTTACTTGTCATTATGTATTTAACTGTTATTAGCCGTTATAATTTATTGGAAACTTTATTCTTTACTTATGAGATATAAAACTATACTTATTATAAAAAGATCATCCCTCATCTTCCGAGTGGCTATGAGAAGTGTGAGAATATTTTCTCTTTTATCTATACATGAGAGGCTTATGTTGCTGGTTTAATCTAGAGATGAAACTGTTTCTGTCACCTCACTATTTGAAGTGCACAGTAGTGGGAAGGTCTGTCGTATCCTGGGAGGATGACTGCTGCAACCTACTACACTGAGACTACTTGTCTACGGGGGCAGAAACTATCCTGAAAAACAGTACATATGCACGCTTCAGACATGATATCCTTTTATTCTTTAATTTTATTTATTTATTTAATAATATATATTTATATATTTCATTGATTGTTTAATATCGTTAACTTTGTTCTTAATTTATTTATCTAAATTTTATATCTATTTTTATTGATAATTTTCTAACATATACACTCTTAGAAATCAAAAACTAACCTTTTACTTAGAAGAGTAAGTATACGGAATGGGCAACTTGAAAGTTACATCCAATAACCTTATGTGGGGCAAAAGTAGTCACCAAATTAGTATCCAACATCAAGATTATATTGAATTTTACAACAAAGAAAATAAATAAATTATTTAATTAATTATATATCTTTTGTGTACCGTAGAAAGAGTGCATATGTGGTCTTCCTATTTTTTAAGTTGTGAAAGACGCAGATATTGTTGTAAAATACATTTATTGGTCCTGATTGTGTATTTGCAGACTATATATTTACAGTCAATAGTTGCAGAAGCAACCAGCTGCTAAAAATTTCAAATATTTTCTAAAAAGTGTAAACAACAATAATTATCATGAATCTAAATATGTAAATGTATATGTGATGTCATTCTAGTTTTCAATGTTGTAATAATGATCATGTATATGTGATGTAAAGGTATATAAATAGAATAGTGTCTCAAATGTAAACATCAACAACCTATCCTCTTCTATCCATTTGATGTCATTCTAGTTTTTAATGTTGTAATAACAAAAATGGCTCTGCCAACTACAAAGAATTGAGCAGAGTGATGGGTGAATTTTTGATTTATCGTTAAATTTAAATCATGTTTGTAAATGATATTAGTTTATCTAAAATCAATAACAAGTGGCAATTTCCAACGGTTTTTAGTAAGAAAGCAATGAAAACAAAAATTCAGTTAAGGCGTTTTACAAACTATTCTAGATGTTAGTACCTTTTACACTGCCGTAACTTGCATTAGAATTAGATTTGCTTTTAGGGATACAAACTAGTTTGTTACTCGTACTACTATAATTTTTCTGATTATACAAATTTTTAATAATTTTTGTAATAAATACTTACGTCTTCATTTTTTTTTTCATAAATGAGAAAACGATGCCTTCTACATGTCGTCATTATATTTTTCCAACGATAAACAATTTGGAATAGACAAATAATAAAACTTACAATAGGCAATGCGGAAGTCCAAAAAATATATTGACACAGATGACATGCCTCAATTTCGATAACAAGCAATGGTCCAAAATCTGAATGCAGCAAAAATTGTCACAACTACAAAACAAACTCATAGATAACCGATAAACATGAATGTGATTACATCTAAGAAACCCAAGAATACCATATAAACAACAAAAGTTAACAATGCTTAATAATAGTAGAGATATAGCAAAAGCACAAGCAAATAGGACCCAAGCAGGGAAGTTAGAATTTCAGGAAAAAAGATATAGGAGAAGCAATATACAGATTTGTGCCTGTTTCACTGATCAAGTAGCATATTGGTTTTTTTTTTTTTTTTTTTCCAGGAAGTAGAAAAAATAACAAATGAAAATAGAATCATTAAAACTCGAATATAAGATTAACGAGATTTAACAAAATATCTCAACTAATTATATTAAAAACACGAGACAAATGACATGTTGTTTGTGGTATAAGCTTATTAGTCTTTCACATTCCTTAACCTGAGTGGTGCAATTAAGTAAAAAAAAAAAGGAAACGAATATCCATAGATAAATAGATTGTCAATGACAGATACAAGCCTGAAATTTTGCACCTCTCTCTCCAAATTGTTCGGGTGAAACTGAGTTATTCTTGACCTGCAAATGAGGAGAACACGCCCAAGAATTTGCAAACTCAAGCATATTATATAGCACACAAACTATTCAAATATTTTATGGAAGTGCTTCCAGTTAATTTTAAGTTAAAAGATGAATAAGTTATCATTAATAATTACTCTTTGGGAAGCCAAAACATCTCCTTCATTTACATTCTTTTTCGAAAAGAGAAAAAAGGCAATGGTGCTAATAATTATGAGAATTTGGGCGTAAGGAAAGCAGACATAGCTATAAATAAAACTATAGGTGGCTGAAGAATAGAGATAACACATAAATAAAAAACTTTTTCACATCCCCACACGAAAATAATATTGAGGCGCAGAATTTTGACTTGCCCCAAATATATACAATATTTATGTACTTTTCATTTTTTTTTTTTCATGCACATTGTACTAAGGCTACTTACATATTTTGTTGGTCCTTCTCCATTGTACCTGTACGTATTGCGCGTCGCAGTAAACGTACTTTCTCTGTTATCATTTTTACTATCGGTAAAAGAATAATTATGGATTTTGAAATAAGAGGCTAAAATCGTTCAAAAAAAATAAAATAAGTGGCTAAAGTCAGGGAACGAATTCTAAACGAAAATAACATGAAAAGAGATAAGTGAATTCATAAATGAAATTGTAATGGGTATGTCAAAATTTAAATTATTAAATTATAAAAAATGTATTAAATTTTAAAAAATAAATAAATTATTAAATTATTAAATATTATTAAATTAATTATATATTTTTTACATATTCACTCATACATTCAGTCAATTGTATAGTATAAGCCTGATGACGATGAGTGAAAAGACATGTACGTTAGTTGCAAATACGATTGAAGTGACTTATGTAAATAGAAGACTCTTTTTTCCTTTTTTATTTTTTCTAACCATCATAAAGGACTGTTCGTATGTTCTAGGGACTTTTTTTTTTTTTCCTTTTTTCTATTTGTTCTATTTTGGGTTGACTATAAATGCCCCCTTGTTTTTCTTGATGTATTGGCTTTAACGTGCTATTTTTGCACCAATGAACTATATCTGAATTCGTATTTGAGTCAATAAAAGAAAGATAAATTAACCAGCAATAAAAAGCTTATCAATGTTGAAAAAGAAATAATTTGGGACTGGATTGATACCAAAATTCAATACAAATATAAATGCAATGATAGAAAGAATATGTCATTCATAGTTGAATTTGGCCATCTTTTCTCCTATATTGTTGATGAAGCGTCTCTGAAAGCCTATCCTCACATAACTAAAGTAAATTTCTAACGCTTCTGGAAGTTGAACTTCTTAATGCAAAATGCGAAAACAAATGCGAAGAGCACTGTAAATCCAAGAATCACCGCCGCGACTACTCCCAGAAAATCATGCCTGAAACCGTAGAATTCTCTCAGGAAATATTCCAATGTCTGCCCGTTATCTAGAGTTTTAGTCACATCTCCATACTGTGAAGCAATCAGGCCATACAAGGTCCATGAAACGGGGCATATCCAGTAGTACCATCTCCACCATACAGGCATCCGCTGTTGTAACGAATATGAAAGATGGAATTAGAAATAGTCTGCTCCGAGAATGAGCAATTACACATTACAGAAACTACAAGATGGAAGAATTTTAGAGTGATGTAACACTTACAGGTCTCGGGATTATAAATCCGGAAAAAAGGTTCCATATTGCAAAGAATGCAATGGAAATTATCAATGCAATGTGGGGGTTTGGTGACACCGCGACGCACATCATTCCATAAAACGTGAAGTACAATAAGGTGAAGTACATGAAGAACAGATACCAAAAGAACTTAGCTGCAGTCCACTCGAACCCGATCATAGCATATATTACAAGACCATAAACTCCAGCTTGAACAAAGATATATGGGAGCTCAATCAGGACCTGCAACAGAAAAATGAGAGCTCATAAAAGCCATTTTCCAGAATGTGCAGAGTCTGTGGAATGAGATCAATTGTTACCTGTGCAAAAGCATAGGGTAAAGCTGAGTACATTCCTGCAGCCCTTTCTCGGTAAAAGACAGTTCTTTCCACAGCTACTATTGGCAGCACAGCTCTTGCATTCTGCTCCCCAAGGAAGATAACAGCAACATACATTGAACCCATTGCATTGAAAAAATCCTGTTGCCTTCTCCTATCCATTTATACATCACAAGTGAATCGAATGTACGTCAACAGAAATAACAGCATGAACTTTAACTTTGTTAAAATACTTTGTAGTTCATAACCTACATTTTGTTGCCAAGATCCCAGAACATTGTCCCCATTATCAAGGAAATGAAGGTTGTCAAGAGAAATCTGACAGCAGTGTATGCTGGATTACGCCAGTATGACCAATGTTGCTTCCACAGGCAAGCCATACACTGGTTCAAGAATGATTGTGAGTACTGTCTAGGGAAATAGAGGTCCTTCGATCCGGGAGCAGGGGTGCTTAATTCCTTAATAACAGCCTTGTTTCTCCTGAAGCATAAAAGCCACACATCAGCAACCAGTATAGAGCAAGCATTCTCACTTTAATCAGTCAACAATTTAATTATAACTACACATGCCTGTAGAGTTCTGAATTTTTGTATATTGTAGTAAAATCAATGCCCAAAGCTGTTTCTTGTGCTCTGGTTGTAACTTCCAACATCCAAGTTGCTGGATTATAACCATCTGCAATCTTAGTGATCCCTTCGATTCCCTTAGTAGTGAAAGTGGCCCATAAATCAGTATGTGGTCACTATAATTAAGGTGCAAAACTACACATTAATTCACTCTTCATATTTGGCATACCTCAAAATAGCTAATTAGCTGGGAAGAGCGGCTGCCCAATGGCCCCACATATATTTCTTGGCCTCCTAGTTTTAACAAAAATAGCTGTGCATTGAAACATTAAAAATATGAAATTTGTGAATGTTGAAGCCCACTATAAAGAACTGATTTTAGAGCACCGTTTGACTCTCACCTCATCAAAAGCTTCAAATATGTCAATGCTTGGTTGATGGATTGTGCATACTACAGTTCTTCCTGTATCCACAGTGTTTCTGACTGTTCTCATGACAATGGCAGCAGATCTTGCGTCTAGCCCAGAGGTCGGTTCATCCATGAGAATAATGGACGGGTTTGCTACTAGCTCGACTGCTATGGTTAACCTTTTACGTTGTTCAGTAGACAGACCATATACACCAGGCAACCCAACTATGGCGTTCCTCAATGTATTTAGTTCCACAAGTTCCATGACTTCCTCAATGAACAACTATGACCAATTTTGCAGAAATAGAATTTAATTGTGCATGTCATAGTAACAGAAGTTAAAGTAATAGACCTCATTACAGACAAATATCAAAGCAAGCACAAACTTCTTCAGCAGAGACAATTGTGAAATTTGCACAAGAAATTAGAAGCCTTTGTGAGATTTTAAAAGCAACTGCCTACCTTTCTTGTCTCCGAATCAACTTGAGGTGGTAGACGAAGCCAAGCAGAAAAAAGTAAGGATTCATAGACAGTAACATATGGAGAATGGATATCATTTTGCTCACAGTATCCTAAAATTCTTGCAAACGTTTCCTGTTTCTTTGGGTACCCGGAGATTGTGATGTTTCCCTCAACGTATCCACCAGTTTTCCTACCGGCCAACACGTCCATCAGAGTTGTTTTACCTGCACCGCTAACACCCATCAAAGCTGTGAGGACACCCGGCCTGAAAGCTCCACTAACACCATTCAAAAGGACCAATCTGTCTTCGACAATTCCCTGATGCTTCATTTCCTGTATAGTTCAGTTCAAAAACGTTAGTTCTATTATTACGAAGTTGACATACTATCAAAACTGGATATGATTCTAAATGCTGTCTTTCACTACCTCTGGCATATCAACGGAGTATGTCACATCATCAAATGTGATGGAATGTGGTTCAAATGGAAGAACCATTCCCCTCTTCTTCATGTGGTTGGAACCATCAATGGTCACTTCTTTCTCTGCAATGGAAAATTTGTAATTTTATTGACAACGAATCAACAAAACACAGCACAACTAAACATTATCTATGATGTTGATACCTATATTAGTACTGGATAGCTGAATTTCTCCAACAGTTTTGCCACCAGTTCCACCACTGTTTGTCTCTTTAGATACAATAGCTTTACTCTTTCCAGTTGCTGGTCAACATGAAACGTATGTCATCAATCTCAGCTAACAGTTTCACGTTAAGATTAAATTGTGTATGGGTCAGTAGTAGTAAAGAGACTCACGGTTTAGAACAGTAAGAGCCACAATGGCAAGTGAGTTGAACAATAATATATATCCGACTAATGCCGCAACTGCTATCCAATACCAATATGAATGAGGATAGAATCCTCGAGACTTCAAGAATTGGACTCCAAGTGGCTCTGTGGAGTTTGGGCCATTCTGCAATGAGAGAAGAAGAAGAAAAAAAATCATTTTAACAATTAAAGACAAATATTAAAAACGCCTACAAGATGCTGAAGGAGGAAAGTTACATGTCTCCAACTGTTTCCAAGGAACTCGTTGATTACGATTGCATTCTGCCCATACATAAATGGTGAAATCCAGTAACCCCATATCCACCATGGTTTAAAGTCCTCTGTGAGAATTCAAAAAGAAAGAAATGGAATTTCTTAATCTTTAACCTTCAACAACAAAATCACCAGAAAAACATTAATCCTAAACTTTACCTCGTGACAAGACAACCCCACTGGATACGACAATTACAATCGTGGCAAAAGCACCGAATATATTAGCAATGATCATGTTCCTTGCAGCAGCAGCGATAAAACGGAATAATCCAGAGGCCATTTGATTAACAAGGAGGAGCACAAAGTACTGCTTAAAGAACCTGCAGAATGTAAAAGAAAAATCTCTTTCATCAGATGGATCAATGAAGTACTAATCGTGAAATCCTTCCAAAGAAAGTCTTCTCTTACCTTCCAATGTTAGAATCAAAGCCAACCACATAATAAGTCATGAACACCCAAACAGCAACGTCTAAAAATGTGATAGGTACTTTAAGGATCCATGAAGGGAGAGAATATGCCCAAGAAGGATAGAATAAGAAGTCTCTTTGCTTGTAAAACACAGGAAGCTTCACGATGGTCATAGATAGTTCTGCCATACCAGCAAACATGACCATGAGAGCAGTGAAGAAGAGTGCACCGAGATAATTATTCCCATCCGCGACTGTATCTCGGTGCATCTCTGTCCTTAAGAACAGTGTCATGGTAATCAATGCCATTATTGCAATCTGTAAAACAAAGAGATGTGAAAAATGAATATTCCTTTTCAATAATTTTATTTAGCGTAAAAGTATTACATATTACAGCTAACAATCACCTGGCAGAGCTTAAAGATATAGACAAATGAGTTCCTTTTCATAAGCAAGTATTCTCTTGAGAAACAAGCATTCAGGGACTCCTTAATTTTGACACCATACTTTCCACTTGCCAAAGCAGCCGGGTGACTCTTAGTCTTGTCAAATGGAACAGAAAGCTCTTCCTTTAGTCTTTCTCCCACTTTAAATGATTGAAATGCTTCAGCAAATTCTTTGACTGTGACAAAGTTGTATGATTGATCTCTTCGTGCCCAATACTGTTCTTGGTCTTTCCTTGATGTCACCTGCCTCAAAGTCATTGTTACAAAGATTATGAAACATCATGTATAAGGTGCTTCTTGTGGAGAACCATTTGTAACAAAATGAAAATGGGTGGTAGAACATACTTCTTGTAAGAAGTCAGCAACGCCTTTTCTATCAGGACACTTGAAGCCCATATGTTCAAAAAATTCGAGCACATGTTCTCGGGGACCTTGGTACACAATTTGACCATCAGATAGGAGAATAATGTCATCAAAAAGATTATATGTCTCTGGGGCTGGCTGTAGGAGGGAGATAACAGCAGTTCCATTCAAGATGTGAATGTATTGCTTTAGGGAGTTCACAATTTGGTAAGTTGTTGAGCTGTCCAAGCCATTGGAAATCTCATCCATAAACAATGCCCTTGCAGGTCCAACCAGCATTTCACCTGGAACATGGCTCGAAAGATAGTATCACAGATAATTGGGAGTAACAGTAAAAATCCAATTGTCCTTTAGTTGTGGAAATGGATGACAGCGCTCGTTTACCTGTTGTGACACGCTTCCTTTGTCCTCCAGAGATACCCCTCAACATTTCGTCCCCTACCATTGTATCTGCACAGACTTCCAGTCCCAATATCTGCAAACTCAAAGGAAAACAAGTCACGGGAAATGACAGATGCCATCACTTTGCATTTTGAAGAACATCTATGAGGGAATTCATGGCAATGGTTTACCTTTAATATATAATCTGTGACTACATGGGCTTTCTCACTATCTGTTGCACATGCCTAGAGTAACATAAATTGTAGGATGGACATCAATAGTCATCAACACAACTAATCAAAGCATGGAAAATCTGACAGTATTATTTTTAGAAACAATAGTAGTAATCTTAGGTTTCGATTTGTTTGTTCATTTTTAATTGTGATTACAGAAAGTCTCACTCCACACCTTCATGAAGACATCAATATCAGGGTCCGGCTTAATATTAGCTGCTTTCTCTCTTCTTAACAACTCTGCCAACATATCTGAAAATCGCTACAAGTTTTGATTAGACATCACAATTGATAATAACTACCTTAAGAAAGTTCCATCCATTCAATAGACAAAAGAACTAGATAATCTGTTGATCTAACCATGTTGGGATCCGACACCTTGGCATCTGGCAGAAAATTCCAGAGTCTCCCTTACAGTCATTTCTCCTATGTGGACATCATGTTGACTGATATAGGCTGCTGTTCTCTGTGGTATGAATTCATCAAATCTGTGACCATTATAGGTCACATTACCTGAGACCTGCAAGACACGTTCAACTTGTCAAACTAAGGAACGAAACATCTAAATGAAAACAGACAAATTTATAGATAAATTCTCATATCAATACCTTTAGTTCCTTATCAAGTTTTCCAGCGAGAGCGAGCAAGAGTGTGGTCTTTCCAGAACTTGGGGGGCCTAAAAGAAGAGCCATTCTGCATATACAGATGCCAATAATATTAAAACATGAATAGCATATTATACATATGAAAGGCTAACAAAATAAGTTTAAATGATGAAACGTCTTATCACACTTATTTAACCTTGATGGCTTGATTATTCCGCTAACATCCTTAAGCACTGTCACACGTTTCTTCTGACTTGGAAGGATGTGAAGAGCATTCAACAGACCCTTTCAAATGAGATTGAAAACCCAAATAAATTTAGTGGAACAAATAATCAAACTACCCAGAATTATCTTATCGCATTGGTAGCTAATGTCATGAATTAAATCGTAGAACAATTACCTCTGCTACGTCGACACAGAAGTTAATAAATGTAGGCACAGCTCTGCTTCCTACCTGAGCTTCTGCTTCAATATTTAAGTGTTCATACCTGACTTCAATTGTTGGAAGCTCAATTCCCACCCTGAAAATAACAGCAGACATGGAAAATAAAAATGTAACTTTCCTATTCTCTTCAATGTCTAAATTTCCTATTCAGTGGTTTTCTTCTCTACTTCATAAAATCATCATTAAAAGTAAGTTTTGCAGTTCATTTAGTGAAAAAGCCGATTAAATTCCTCCATTCTAATGGACATAGAAAGTAGAAAACAACATTACCTATCAATACGGCGCTTGAGCTTCAACAAGAACTTCTCATTGTCCTCTTCAACCACATTCACCAACCTCTCCAGCAAATTCTTCCTTTCTTGAAATCCGAGATTGTTAATCTCAATCTCAGTGGCCACCCCTTTTGATCCACTTCTCAATATGCTTTTCCTCAACCGGTCATAAGTTGGCAGCTTCTCAAGAGCAGCCCACTTCAATGCCTCCTCATCATCTTCTCTTCTTGAAGACGTAGAGAAAACCTCCATGCGAGTGTTTCCCCACATTGAAGACGCCACACCCGGAAAACTATTGCTTGCTCTGTGCTGATCACGGAGCTCCATTGCCATTGGTGAATTTACTAAAGCAAACTCACCAAAGCCAATCTTCTTTTTTTTTTTTTCAACTTTTCTCTTGATTTAGCAACTTGGGGTCACTAAAATTCAAGATTTATAAGCTGTGTACAGACCAAGTTCGAAGAACCAAAATGTGTGTGAGCTGGCTTGAAAAAGGGAAATGGAAATGCAGATAGTGGAAGCAATGAAATCAAACATAAAAGGAAAGGTTTTTGAACATTTGTGTGTACCTAACTTATTAGGTTCTATAAGAATTGTCTTAGACCTTAAAAATTGCTGGCATTCTTTTTTTGTTTCCTTTTGAATTCCTCTAAATATATATTACTGGAAAGTAGAAACTATCTATGACAGTAAAGTCGCAACGAAAGGAAACTTCTATTAGAGGGAATATCCACTCTTAAAAAATTCAAAAACTAACATTTTACTTGGAAGAGTAAGTATACGGGAATGGGCAACTTAAAGTTACATCCAAAACGTATACGAGATAAAAGTAATCACGAAATTAGCATACATGATTTAGATCGTTAAATAATAAAAAATATATTAAATTTTATTTAAAAAATAAATAAATTATTAAATTAATTACATGTCGTATAATGCGTGCCAACGTAATCTTTTCCCTTTATATATCATGAAAGACAAATAATGTTATAAGATATATTTATTGGTCCTAATTGTGTAATTGCAGACTATATATTTACAGTCAGTAGTTGCCGAAACAATCAACTGCTAAAAATTTCAAATGCTTGTTAAAATGTGTAAACAACAATAATGATTATGAATATAAATATGTAAATGTATATGTGATGCCATTCTAGTTTTTAATGTTGTAATAATGATCACGTATATGTGATGTAAACGTACATAAATAGAATAGTGTCTCAAATTTAAACATCAACAACCCATCCTCTTGTGTCCATGTGATGTCATTCTAGCTTTTAATGTTGTAATGACAAAAATGTGCTCTGCCAACTACAAAGGATTGAGTAAAGTGATGGGTGAATTTTTGATGTATTGTTTTTTATTTATTATTTATTATTATTTTTTATTTTTTTTTTAGACAAAGCAGAAACCAATATTATTACTTAAGTGAACGGAAATTACGGTTGAGAAGCAGAGAGACATTAGAATTTTCCTCTGGCTGCCAACGGTTCTCCCCATTAGGACAAACTGCTAACTTAGCTGAAGCATCAGCCACACTATGGGCACAACGATTAACATAGGTAAAAGAGATAAAATTGAAATTAGAGGCCATGTCAATAATATCACCAACAAGAAAACCAATAATTGAGGCTAGATGATGATGGGAACGAATTTTTGATGTATCGTTAAATTTCAATTCGTGTAAGAAAATGATATTAGTTTATCTAAAATCAATAACAAGTGCCAATTTTCGATGCTTTTTAATAAGAAAGAAATGGAAAAACAAAAAAAAAATTTCAGTTAAGGCGTTTTTTAAATTATGCAAGATGTTAGTACACTACCGTTAATTGCCTTAGAATTATATTTGCTTTATGGGATATAGATTTTACCTTTAAAATGTACAAACTAGTTTGTTACTCATACTACTATAAGTTTTGTGAGTATATAATTTTTTAATAATTTTTGTAATAAATATTTACATCTTCATTTTTTTTTTCATAAATGAGAAAAGGATGTCTTCTACATGTGGTTATTATATTTTCCAACAATATACAATTTGGAATTGACAAATAATAAAACTTACAAGAGGCAATTCAAAAGTCTAAAAAATATATTGACACCTAAAACATACCTCAATTTCGACAACAAGCAATGGTCCAAAATCTGATTGCAGCAAAAATTGTCACAACTTCAAAACAAATATACATAGAACCGATAACATGAACATGATTACATCTAAGAAACCCAAGAATACCATAAAAATCAACATAAGTTTAAATTGCCTAATAATAATAGAGATATAGCAACAGGACAAGCAAATAGAACCTTATCAGAGAAGTTAGAATTTCATGAAAAGATATAAGAGAAGCAATATAAAATTTGTGCATATTTGTTTTTTTTTTTTTTTGGGTTAAAAGCAAGGTCGAAAGAATAGTAAATAAAAATAAAGATATTAGAACTTGAATACAAGATTAACAAGTTTTAACAAAATGTCTCAATCAGTTGTACAGGCAAATGACATAGTGGTTGCAGTATAGGCTTATTGGACATCTCACATTCCTTAACCTGAGTGGTGCGATTAAGTGAAAAAAAAAAAAAAAAACATATACCCGTAGACAAGCATATTGTCAATGAATGAGACAAACCTGGAATTTCTACCTCTTTTTCCAAATTGTTTGGGCGAAACTGAGTTATTCTTGACTTCAAATGAGGAGAACACGCCCCAGAATTTGCACACTTAAGCATATTATATAACAACCAAACTATTCATATTCTTTATGGGAGTGCTTCCATTTATTCTAAGTTATACTTAATAATTACTCTTTGGGAAGCCAAAACATCTCCTTCATTTACATTCTTTTTCGAAAAGAGAAAAAAGGCAATGGTGCTAATAATTATGAGAATTGGGCCGTAAGGAAGACGGACATAGTTAAAAATTAAACTATTGGTGAAGGATGAAGAATAAATATTACGCATAAATAAAAAACTTTTTCATCTCCCCACATGAACTTAATCACGAAAACAATGCTGAGCCGCGGAATTCCAACGTGCACCAAACGCGTACAATGTTTATGTACTTTTCATTTGCTTTAGTACATATTGTAATCAAACTACTTAAATATTTTATTAGTCCTTATTCATTTTATGTGTAGGAATTGCGCGTCTCAGGAACATTTACGGTGTTCTCTCTATTGTTATATTTACTATTAGTAAAAGAATAATTACGGCTCTTGAAATAAGTGGCTAAAATCAGGAAATGAATGATCTAAACGAAAATAACATTGCTCTTGGCACATTAATTCAGTCAATCTATTCCTAGCAAGTACAAGCCAGATGATGTCAAGTGAAAAACATATACGTTGGTCGCAAATCCAATTGAAGTGACTTATAGAAATAGAAGATTTTTTTTCTTTTTTAATAACTATCATAAAGGACTGTTTGTGGGTGAATTTTGACATCTCTAGGGACAATTTTTTTTTCCCTTTTTTCTAATTGTTTAATTTTGGGTTGAAAATTCATGCACTGTCTGTCTAAATGCCCCCTTGTTTTTGTTGATGTATTGGCTTTAACATGCTATTTTTGCACCAATGAACTATATCTGAATTCGTATTGGAGTCGAGAAGAGAAAGATAAACAAGCAATAAAAAGCTGATCACTATTGAAAAAGAAATAATTTGGGATTGGATTCATACCAAAATTCGATACAAATATAAATGCAATGATAGAAAGAATATTTTATACTTGAATTTGGCCATCTTTTCTCCTTTATTGTCGATGAAGCTTCTCTGTAAGCCTATACTGACATAACTCAAGTACATTTCTAACGCTTCTGGAAGTTGAACTTCTTAATGCAAAATGCGAAAACAAATGCAAAGAGCACTGTAAATCCAAGAATCACCGCCGCGACTACTCCCAGAAAATCATGTCTGAAACCATAGTTTTCTCTCAGGAAATCTTTTATTGTCTGCCCATTTTGTAGAGTTTTAGTTATATCTCCATACTGTGAGGCAATGAGGCCGTACAAGGTCCACGAAACGGGGCATGCCCAGTAGTACCATCTCCACCATATAGGCATCCGCTGTTATAACAAATACCAAAGATGGAGTTAAAAATTAGTCCGCTCTGCCAAAAGGAAGAATTCAAGGGTCATGTAAAAACTTACAGGTCTTGGGATCATAAATCCGCAAAAAAGGTTCCATATTCCGAGGAATGCAGACGAAATTATCAATGCAATGTGGTGATTTGGTGAAACGGCAACGGTCATCATGCCATAGAAGGTGAAGTACAACAATGTCAAGTACATGAAGAAGAGGTACCAAAAGAATTTAGCTGCAGTCCACTCAAATCCGATCATAGCATATACAACAAGACCGTAAACTCCAGCTTGAACAAAGATATATGGGAGCTCAATCAGGGCCTGGAACAGGAAAATGAAAGCTCATAAAAGCCGTGTTCAGGAATGTGTAGAGTCTCTCGTGCATGAGATCGATTATCGATTGTTACCTGTGCAAAAGCATAAGGCAAAGCTGAGTACATTCCTGCAGCTCTTTCTCTGTAAAAGACAGTTCTTTCCACAGCTACTACTGGCTGCACAGCTGTTGTATTCTGCACCCCAAGGAAGATAACAGCAGTATACATCGAACCCATTGCATTAAAGAAATCCTGTTGCCTTCTCCTATAAATTTGTACATTACAAGTGAATCGAATGTACGTCAACAGAAGTAACGGAGAAAGTTGTTTAAACACTTTGTAGTTTATAACCTACATTTTGGTACCAAGATCCCAGAACATTGTCCCGAATATCAAGGAAATGAAGGTTGTGAAGAGAAATCTGACAGCAGTGTATGGTGGATTGCGCCAGTACGACCAATGTTGCTTCCACAAGCAAGCGAGACACTGGTTCAAGAATGATTGTGAGTACTGTGTAGGAAAATAGAGGTCCTTTGAACCAGGTGCTGGGGTGCTTAAATCCTTAATCATAGCCTGGTTTCTCCTGAAGCATAAAAGCCACACATCAGCAACAAGTTTTAAAAAAACAATCTCACTTTGATGAGTCAGTAATTTAGTTATGAGTACGCATGCCTGTAGAGTTCTGAATTTTTGTAAATAGTAGTAAAATCAATGCCCAATGCTGTTTCTTGTGCTGGGGTTGTAACTTCCAACATCCAAGTTGCTGGATTATAACCATCTGCAATCTTAGTGATCCCTTCGATTCCCTTAGTAAAGAAAGGGGCCAATAAATCAGTCCGTGGTTACCATAATTAAGGTGCAAAATTACGCATTAACTCATTCGTTCATATGCGGCATACCTCAAAATAGTTAATTAGCTGGGAAGAGTGGCGGCCCAATGGCCCAACATATATTTCTTGGCCTCCTAGTTTTAACAAAAATAGCTGCATTGAAAAATTAAAAATATGAAATTTGTGAATGCTTAAGCCTACTATAAAGAACTGATTCTAGGGATCTGTTTGATTCTTACCTCATCAAAAGCTTCGAATATGTCAATGCTCGGTTGATGGATTGTACATACAACTGTTCTTCCAGTATCCACAGTGTTTCTAACTGTTCTCATGACAATTGCAGCAGCTCTTGCATCTAGCCCAGAGGTCGGTTCATCCATGAAAATGATGGACGGATTGGCTACTAGCTCGACTGCTATAGTTAACCGCTTACGTTGTTCAGTAGAAAGACCATTTACACCAGGCAACCCAACTATGGCACTCCTCAATGGATTTAGTTCCACAAGTTCCATGACCTCCTCAATGAACATCTATGACCAAATTTGATGATATAGAAGTTAATTGTGCATACTATAGCAACAGAAGTTAAATTAATGGGCGTCATTACAGATAAATAAAAAAGCAAGCACAAACTTGTTCAGCAGAGATAGTTCTGACACATACACAAGAAATGAGAAGCCATTGTGAGATCTCAGAAGTAATTGCCTACCTTTCTTGTTCCCGAGTTGACATCAGCTGGTAGACGAAGCCATGCAGAATAAAGTAACGATTCATAGACAGTAACATGCGGAGAATGGATGTCATTTTGCTCACAGTATCCCGAAATTCTTGCAAACGTCTCCTGTTTCTTTGGGTACCCGGAGATTGTGATGCTTCCCTCAATGTACCCACCAGTTTTCCTACCGGCCAGCACATCCATCAGAGTAGTTTTACCTGCACCACTGACACCCATCAAAGCTGTGAGGACGCCTGGCCGGAAAGATCCGCTTACACCTTTCATAAGGACCAATCTGTCTTCAACAATTCCCTGACTCTTCATTTCCTGCATAGTCCAGTTCAATATGTTAGTTGCATTATTTGTTTACCAAAACCGCAAATGAATTTAGATACTGTCTTTGACTACCTCTGGCATATCAACAGAGTATGTTACATCATCAAACGTAATGGAATGTGGTTCAAATGGAAGAACCATTCCTTTCTTCTTCATATGGTTGGATCCATCAATGGTCCCTTCATTCTCTGCAATGAAAAATTTGTAATTCAATTGACAACTAATCAACAGAATCCAGAGCAGCTAAGCTTTATCAATGATGTTGTTACCAATATTAGTACTAGATAGTTGAATTCCTCCAGAAGTTTTGCCACCGGTTCCACTACTTGTTCTCTCTTTAGATACAACAGCTTTACTCTTTCCAAATGCTGGTCAACATAAAATCCATGCCATGAATCTCAGCTCCCAGTTTCAAATTAGGATTACATTGCATATAGGTTAGTAATAGTTAGGAGACTCACGGTTTAGAACAGTGAGAGCCACAATAGCAAGCAAGTTGAACAATAATATGAATCCGACCAATGCCCCAACTCCTATCCAATACCAATATGCATGTGGAAAGAATCCTCGAGACTTCATGACTTGAACTCCAAGTGGCACTGTGGAGTTTGGGCCATTCTGCAATGAGAAAAGTAGACACAAGATCATTCTAAAAATAAAAGATAACTAAAAAAATCATCTACAAGTAGCTGGAGGAGAAAAGTTACATGTCTCCAACTGTTTCCGAGAAACTCGTTGACTACGATTGCATTCTGCCCATACATTAATGGTGAAACCCAATAACCCCATATCCACCATTTCTTTATGTCGTCTGTCACAATTAAAATGGAAAGAAATGGAATTTCTTACGGTTTAGCCTTCAAAAACAAAATCACCAGATAAACATTTAGCATAAACTTTACCTCGTGACAAGATCACACCACCCAATACGACAAATACAAGCATGGCAAAGGATCCAAATGTGTTAGCAATGATCATGTTTCTTGTAGTAGCAGCAATAAAACGGAAGAGCCCATAGGCCATTTGATTAACAAGTAGGAGCACAAGGTATTGCTTAAACAAACTACAGAAGGCAGAAAAATCTCTTGCATCAGTTGGATCAATGAAATACTAATCTTAAATCTTTCTAAACAAAGCTTTTCTCTTACCTTCCAACCTTAGGATCAAAACCAATCACATAATAAGTGATGATCACCCAAACAGCAACTTCTAAAAATGTAATAGGTATCTGAAGGATCCATGAAGGGAGAGAATATGCCCATGAAGGAAAGAATAAGAAGTCTCTTTGCTTGTAAAACACAGGAAGCTTGGCGATGGTCATAGAGAGCTCTGCCATACCATTGAACATGATTATCATTGTGGCAAAGAACAAGGCACCAAGATAAACATTCCCATCCATGACTGTATCTTGGTGCATCTCAGTCCTTAAGAAGAGTGTCATAGTAATTATTGCCATAATTGCAAGCTGTTAGTAGAAAGAGATAGACTCGATGAATATTTGTCTTTAGTATTTTTGTTTGACATAAAAAATATTACATATTGCAATAAATAATCACCTGGAAGAGCTTAAAGATATAGAAAAATGAGTTCCTTTTCATAAGCAAGTATTCTCTTGAGAAACAAGCCTTCAGGAACTCTTTCATTCCAACACCATACTTGTTGGTTGCCAATGCGGCTGGGTGACTCTTGGTCTTGTCAAATGGAACAGAAAGTTCATCGTTTAGTCTTTCTCCCACATTAAATGACTTGAATGCTTCAACAAATTCATTGACTATGACAAAGTTGTAAGGTCGATCTCTCCGGGCCCAATACTGTTCTTGATCTTTCCTCGATGTCACCTGCAACAATGTCATTGTTACAAAGATTATGAAACATCATGTATGAGGCACTTCTGGTGGAAGACCAATTGCAACAAGAAAAAAATGGCGAGCAGAACATACTTCTTGTAAGAAATCAGCAACACCTTTTCTATCAGGACACTTGAAGCCCATATGTTCAAAAAAGTCAAGCACATGTTCACGGGGACCTTGGTACACAATTTGACCATCAGATAGGAGAATAATGTCATCAAAAAGATTATAGGTCTCTGGGGCTGGCTGGAGGAGGGAGATAACAGCAGTTCCATTCAAGATGTGAATGTATTGCTTCAGGGAGTTCACAATTTGGTATGTTGTTGAGCTGTCCAAGCCAGTAGAAATCTCATCCATAAACAATGCCCTTGCAGGTCCAACCAGCATTTCACCTGCAATATGTTTCGAAAGATGGTATCACAGATAATTGGAAGTGATAGCAAAAATCCAATTGTCCTTTAGTTGTGGAAATGGAAGATAGCACTCATTTACCAGTTGTGACACGCTTCCTTTGTCCTCCAGAGATGCCCCTCAACATTTCGTCCCCTACCAGTGTATCTGCACAGACTTCCAATCCCAATATCTGCAAACTCAAATGAACATAAGTCAGGAAATAATGGATATCATCTTTGCACTTTTTGGAGAACCTCTAGGAGGGAATTCATGTCAGAGGTTTACCTTTAAGACATAATCTGTGACTAGATTGGCTTTCTCACCATCTGTTGCAAAGGCCTAGAGTAACATAAATTATAGGATGCACATCAATAGTTATTAGTACAACTTATTGAAGCATGGAAAATTCGGATTTAAATAACATAATCAAGTGCATGAATTAAAAGTACATAGAATAAGGCAGTTTCTCAATTCATCTTAATAATGTTTTATTTTTGAAACAATAGTAGCAGGAAGGAATCTATTTGTTTGTTTATGTTTTAATTATAAATACAGAAGGTATCTCTCCTCACCTTCATGAAGACATCAATATCGGGATCAGGCTTAATATTAGCTGCTTTCTCTCTTCTTGACAATTCTGCCAACATCTCTGGAAATGGCCACGAGTTTAGATTAGACATCACAATAGATAATGACTACAATACAAAGGTTGCATCAAAAGAAAAAAGAACTAGAGGATCTGTTGATCTAACCATGACGGGATCCGACACCTTGGCATCTGGCAGAAAATTGCAGTGTCTCCCTTACAGTCATTTCTCCTATGTGGACATCGTGTTGACTGATATAGGCAGCTGTTCTCGGGGGTATAAGTTCATTCAATCCATGACCATTATACGTCACAGTGCCTGAGACCTGCAAGACACATTAAACTTGTCAAACTAAGGAAGTAAACATCAAAATGTAAATCGAGAAATTGATGGGTAAATCCTCATATCAACACCTTTAGTTCCTTATCAAGTTTTCCAGCAAGAGCCAACAAGAGTGTGGTCTTTCCAGAACTTGGAGGACCTAAAAGAAGAGTCATTCTGCAATATACAAATACTAAAAAATTATCAACATGAATAGCATATTACAAAGTTAAAAGGCTAACAAAATGAGTTTGAACGATCAAATATCAGATGATACTTATCTCACCTTGATGGCTTAATTATTCCACTAACATCCTTAAGCACGGTCATGCATTTCTTCTGACTTGGAAGGATGTGAAGAGCATTCAGCAGACCCTTTGAAATAAAACCCAAGTAAATTTAGTGGAACCAACAATCAAACTTCCTTTAAGTATCATATGGTAATGGTAGCTAATGTCATGAATAGGCTCGAAAACAGTTACCTCTAATATGCCGATACTGAAGTTGATAAATGTAGGCAAAGCTCTGCTTCCTACGTGGGCTTCTGCTTCAATATTCAAGTGTTCATACCTGACTTCAATTGTTGGAAGGTCAATTCCCACCCTGCAAATGGCAACAGAAATGAAAATTCATTAGAAAGGTATCAAGGGCCATGCACATGAGCATCAAAACCAAGCATGAGTTTTTTTTTTCCATCAATGAAGAGAAATATCAGTTTCTTTGGTGCTTAGAAGATTCTCTGGTGCCATGTAAGCCAACGCCTATATTATAGGCAAAAATATTCCATTGTTTATATATAGTCATAATAAACTACGACCACCACCAGTGGTGGTCTACTGCTTAGAAAATTCTGACCAAAAAAAAAAAAATATATATATATATATATATATATCCAGCCTAATAATTTTAATGGTATGCTAATTTTTATCCCAATCTGATAATATTCCCCTAACCTCTAACCTCGCTAAGAGTAGCTTGAAGTCTAACAATTAACAACATTTTTGGCTGCTTCTACAAGTCCTAACACAATCTTTCATGTCAAAAATCGGAAACTATGAAAATTAACAACAATTAAGTGGAAGCATTCGCTAAAAAGGCCTATTCAATTCTGGCATTCTAATCAACAGAAGGAGGAGGAGAAATCAAAATTTACCTATCAAGACGGCTCTTGAGCTTCAACAAAAACTTCTCATTGTCCTCTTCTGCCACCTTCACCATCCTCTCCAACAAATCCTTTCTTTCTGTTAATCCAAGACTGTTAATATCAATCTCAGAGGCCACCCCTTTTGATCCAGTTCTCAGTATGCCTTTCCTCAACCGATCATAAGTCGGCAGCTTCTGAAGAACAGCCCATTTCAATGCTTCTTCATCATCTTCTTCCACTTCTCTTGATGAAGACACAGAAAAAACTTCCATGCCAGTGTCTTTCCATATTGAAGACCCCCCTCTCCGGAAACTATTGCTTGCTTTGTGAAGATCGCCGAGTTCCAACGCCATTGATGAACTGTCTGACTGACTAAAGCAAACCCCACCAAATAAAATCTTCCTTTTTTCGTTATTTTTCAATTATTCTCTTGATTTGTGAACTTGGGTCACAAAAGTTCGAGATTTTCGAGCTGTGGATTATATGGAATAAGTATGGAATGAAGAACAAAAATCGAGAGATGGGTTTGGGTTGGCTTGAGAAATGGAAATGCAGCTATTTAATGATCAGCGGTGTGGACAGTGCACGAATAGCAACGGCTAGCTTTGAACTTTCCTGTAAAGTAGCATACTTGCCACTTTTCCTAATAAGCTTGGTGACGCTTTCATATATATATATATATATTTTTTTTTTTTAATATAACAAATTTTTAATTTTTTATAATTATAATAATATTATAAAAAAATATTATTATAATTATAAAAAATTAAAAGTTCATTGCATTCTAATAAAAAATTAGACAATAAAAATTTTAACAGAGCAATTCTTTCCTCTCCTCATAAACTAGTGACGAAAAAAGGAACACAAAAAAAAAATGCGAGATAGAATCATAAAAATGAAACGCCAAAAAGGAAGTCAAAAGAGGATAAAATCAATAAAACTTAAATATGAAATTAAGATGTTCAACAGAGCTTCCAAACTAATTATTCTAGAAGAACGAGATCCATTCTGCACCTTTTGGTTGGCGGATTGTGTTACCATTCTTGGTTCAACCATCTGCTATCTTTCTATAAGGCGAGTTAAACTATAGTTGACCATGGTCATCTTGGTTGGTTATGGTTTTAGTTCGAAAACAATTTACTTTAGTTTTAGTTATTTGTTTAGAGTCTAATTATATGGATAAGAGAAAAATGAAACTTTAATATTTATAATAAAAAATAAAAATATTTTTTATGCGTATTTTTTTTATTGCAAATATTAAGCACCTTGTTGTTAAAAAAAATGGTTCATTGCAATTCATCTATCTTGACTGTAACACTTCCCGTGTTCATATATCTTTTCTCTTTTAAAAGTTGTAAGACGTTTTCTTCATTCGTTAAAAAAAAAACTCTAATTTATAAATTGTAAATATAATCTATATCAATACTAATATTTCTCCTTTTGAATATATGTCAATTTACATGATGCAATTTTGAGTTTCGATTTGAGAAAAGAAAATGAATAATTTACTACAATTATTCTACTCTATTTTTGATTATCAAATGGAGGCATAAATGTATAAATTGAATGTGTAGATAATAAAATAATGTTTGAAAAATGGGCTCAAAATGATACATATATATATATATATATATATATATATATATATATATATATATATATATATATATATATATATAATTTTTTTATGGAGGACAATTGTAGTAGCAGAGACCATGTGGACTTCTAGATTGTCAAACGCTAAAGATAGGGAAACTTCTGCAAACCCTTGTGTTGCAGTTTTTAGCAGCTTTAAACCTTTTTGTGGGGCTTCTAGATGGTGACGTCACTGCTGGTATCTCAGTTGGGACACTAGCATTAATTTATCATCTACAACTTTAACGTAAAACATCATCTCCGAACATAGAGAATTTGACAAAAAAAAAAAAAAATTTTATGTTTATAACAGCTGGTTTATTAGTGTTATATAAGGAAGACTACTGTGAGTTCTACCAACACTTTATTTGTATCTCTTTTTTTTTAATTATAATATAATTTTAGCCCTCCTTTAACTTCAAAAGAATTTGATAGAAAAGAGCGGTACATCAAATGTCACAATTTTTTTTTCGTTTGAAATTTTAAATTTTTCTGTAAAAAATATATAATGTGCAATAAGCACGATATAATGTTTAATAAGTAAGACAATATTGTACAAACTAATAAAAGAGTGAATTTTATACCTATTATACATTGTATTTATATCTGTTGTACGTTATATTATTCTTATTGTACATAGGCGTTTTTAAAGTGAGAAACTTTAAATTTTAAAAAAATAATTTTTATGTTTTTTCTTTTTAAACAAGAGTTAAAACTTATATTACAATTAAAAAAAATAATTCAAAAGAAGCGTGGGATTAAATCCCAACCTCTTCTTTTGTATAGTGTTAATAATTCAATTGTTTTAAGAAGATAATTTTTTTTTTTAAATGTTGTGGGGTCTACAAACTACTTAGTTTTTGGCCTCTACAAAAATTTCGAGGTACTTAACTGGACCAACATTAACTAATTAAATATTATATGTTATCATTGGCCAAATCAAAAAGTTGAACTCGGTAACCACTTAAAAGTGTGAGTTTAATAAAAATTTGACGTGTCTTTTCGTATTAATTTAAGTTTGAGTTTACTTACTGACTTCTGTTCTCTAATTTAAAAAGGGGATTTAGGTCAAAAGTGCAGTAATGAGTTCTAAATTTATTAACATTATAATTAATTATAAAAATATTTGTTCAAATATAATAATACTCATATAATGAGTCTATATTTTAAATGATTGAATGTAAGATTTGAGCAACCACCAAACTTATTTTAATTTATATATATTATAATTGATATAGTTATAAATATTTTTTTAATTTTTAAAAAATATAAAAAGATGAACCAGTACAATTGCTTGCAAAGTTGCAATCCAAAATATTTGCACCAGCCGACTGTTATCATATCCAAAAGAAATTTAATTGAAAAAAACAAAAAACAAAGGCCAAAGTGTAGTGCAGAGATCATTGGTGATGTCATATTCAGTCAGAGCTTACGTAAATGAAAGATTCGAATCTAATGGACCATCTAGAGGTTTAATAATTGCAACGTGAAATTATTTTAATTTCGTTTTATTGCCGGATATCCTATTGAAAGCGATTTACTTATTTATTTATAGTTAATGGAATGTGCAAGAGTACATTTATCAATGTCGTTTTTTTCTTTTTAAAGGAAACTTAAAATTTAAAATTAAGAATTTTAATAACTCTATAAGTAAATTTTGTGACTAGTAACGAATATCATTTTGATTTTCTAGTAAATTGAATTAGAATTATACAGTAAATTTCTTTCTTTGAATAGTAGAAAATTGAATAGAAAAGTGAACGAAAAAATAAATAAATAAAAAATAGTAAAGTAACAATAATATTATCTTTGATAAAAAGTAATAATTAGAAAGTTATAAAAAAATAAATAGTAATTTATGAGAGAAAAATTAAAAAATTGTTGTTTGAATTGATAAAAAATAAATAAATAAAATGAGTAAAAAGTTTTGAAATTTTCTTTTCTTTTTTCTTTCTCTTAGAAAAATGTTAAACATGACCTCAGGCCATGTATAGAGGATCAGATTTAGTATTTAGTTGGATTTTAGCATCAATAGAGGATGGAACCCTTACTATGTTAATATATTGCCCCTAAAATGAAAGGAAAATGATTTTTATCATAAAAATCATTTTTTAATTTTTATCAAATTTTTAATTATTAACATTTAACAGATCGATTAAGAGATGGATTTTATATTTCTGTTGTTAACTAGTGTTTTATCAATTTTTTTTTTAATAAATTTCGTGAAACAGTTTTTTTGATAAGCCTATCATGATCCAAAATGAAAACATGTGAAACTTTCTCCAAAAGATTAAGTAAAATAAAGTTACCATCGCTGATAAGTGTAGTCAAGTGGTAAATTGCAAGGTAGGAAACAGAAAGGTCGGTCTTATTTGCATAAATGTTTTGAGCTCGAATTTTTGTTTTGATAAGAATAATTTATGTTTATAGAGTGGACTATTTTTGAGCAATTATAGAGTGGACTCTAAATTAAAGAATGGCTTGTTTTTAAATTTGTTGACCTAAATTAAAAGTGAAAAGAAAAAGTAAAGATTCCAGTGAATTCGTTCCACAACCCATTGACACGTACTTGCTGACTAATGGGCCAGTTTCAAAGTTATGTAAACGAAATATTCACTTTTTAGTTTTTACGCATCATTCGTGACTGAAATACCAAAAAATATTCTTATCATATTTAACGAAAAATTCGATTTCATACATGAAGTTTTTATAAATTAATTTATTGCTCATCCTCCGATTTTCGTTAATTTATGATAAATAAAAATAGAAAAATCCTCAATGTTGGTGTGGTATGTTGGGAAAAAGAAAAAAATAACCATTTTTTTGACACAGCATTTAACAGATATATTATACACATTTAATAAAACATAAAAATTTTATGGCATCGCAAATTGTATGCACATGTGGGCAAGCAGTGATTTAAGTTATTATATTGCGAAAAATATATTGGATTAAAAAAAAGAAAAAAGATATATAGTTAGATATTATCCGATTAATTATATACTTTATTAAGTGTACTTATGTAATTTTACTCTAAAAAAGCTACACAAACCACAAAAAAAAAGTGTTAAAAAGATATTTTTATTGTGGCGTGTGCAATTTTTTATTAATCAAATTACTCCTTTTATTAACTGTTTATGTTAAAAAAATGTACCTCCAACAAAATTATTGTTGAACCCATGATTTGGACATTACATATACCGAACTTATAAACTTTGTTTTACCAAAATCAAAACAAAAGGAAAATTTTATTTTATTGAATATAATTTTTTTTAAAAAATAAATAAAGAACGCAAAAAATTGTTTTCTTAAAAATAAAACATGAAAAAAAATCTAATCACTCAATGCAAAAACTTAATTTTTTTATTAAATTTCATTAAATTTAGTCACATTACTTTATATAAATAAAAAATTAGTTCCAAAGTTTTATGCACTTTTCAATATGGTCATATAAGTTTTTGCTTCTTAAGTTTAGTCTTCTACCGTTATTTGTTATTCCAATTGGTGTTATTTTTGGATGACATCAATCTGGTAAAATCGTGATTGACCAACCAGAATACACAAAAAAAAAAAAAAAAAAAAACAGGAAAAATAATAAGTTAGTTATTCATCCAGTGTGATCATAAACCATTGCATTTTTGTTTAATGTAGTGTTATGTTTTTCATTTTCCCTTTACTTGTCAAAACAGTATCTATCTTTAAAATGTATTTATCTATATTGCAAAATAGTTCAAAAATTTAAGACCATAATGGACAAAACAATGAACACATTTCTTCCTTTTTTTTTTTTTTTAATCTTTTTCTGTGCATTCTGTTGACTTCAAACCCAATGTTTAACAAATTGCCAATTTCTCTCAAAAAAAAAACTCGACTGATATATACAAAAATAAATTATAGGACTCAAATGACAAAGTGAAAAACCAAATGACTATATTAATAAAAATCCAAGACTAAGGGGGTTTTGGTTTAACTTTTAAAATAATACATTTATATTTTAAATTTAAAAAAAGAATAATAGTGTTTGGTTAATATTTTTTAAAATTTACGGTTGTTGATAAACCATTCAAATTATGGCTGATTAAAAACATAACATCAAACTATTTTTTAAAATATGCTACTATTGATAAATATGAAAAGGCTCCATTGGATGAGCAAATGCATGTTGCTTAATTTGCATTAATTTTGCACAAGTGCGGTCATTATTTGTATAATTATAATAAAAAAAATATAAAATAAAAAATAATAATATTTTTATATCACTTTTTTATAATTATAATTATATAAAAAAATACTCATAATTATACAAAATAAATACATCTAAACACAATAAAATAATTTTATATACCCCCTAAAATTTTCTTAATATAAATACTAAATTGTTCTTTCTGCACAATACTTTTCCATTAACGAGGACCTTGCTAACGGCAACTTTGCTGCATCTCTGACAGCTACAGCAGATCTCTGACACCTACGGCCGTGACGCCACTTTTTTGTATTAAAATATCTTTTATTTTGTTTTTAAGTGTACAGTAAAATTAATATTAAAATAATATTATTTTATTTATAAATAAGGAACCTACTTTTTTTTCTTTTTATTTATTACAAAATAATAACTTATATTGTAGAAACAATAATATTTTTATAAATATCTTAATTTATATTGGTAGTTAATATTTGGAAAAATAAAAATATTTATAATTAATATATTTTCTTTAAAATAATAAAATTTTTATTCATAAATATATAAAATACATTTTTGTAAGATTAGTTTATTATTTAAATAGAAACACTACTAAAACAAAAAAAAGAATAAAATATTTAAATTCATTATTTTATTGTTTAATTAGTAATAATTTATATTAATTTAATTAAATATTATAATTTATTTTATTTATCAACAATAATAAATAATAATAATAATTAATAATTAATAAATATAATTATAACAGTAATTTATAATAATAAAATCAAAAGACAACCTAAAATGCGATCTATTCTGTACGTCATATTCCAATGTGGCAGGCTAATTAATTTTAGTCATTCAGCAATGTGATTTATTCCGTACGTCATTTTGCAATGTGGCAGGCTACTTAATTTTTAGTCATCGCTGGCTTTACATTATGTTTAGTGTACAAGAGAAAATTAAGAGAAAAAAAAGTATAATAATTATTATTTATTTTTTTTATTTTTTATTTTTATTATTTATATTATTTTAAATAATTTTATTTTTTTTCTATTTTTTCTCTCACAAACTACTATTTACATTTTCTTTTACCATACTTTCTTTCTCTTACCTTTTTCTACCACTCCAAATAATTTTATTTTCTCTCCACTTTTTCTCTTACAAATTACTATTTACATTTTCTTTTACTATATTTTCTTTCTTTTACCTTTTTCTACTATTCTAAATAATTTTATTTTTTCTCCACTTTTTCTTTCCACTTTTTCTCTCACAAATTACTATTTACAATTCCTTCTTTCCCTTACTCTCCTTCTTTTTCTCCTCCTTTCCCTTACTTTCCTCTCTTTTCCTCGCACTCCAAACACACTCTTACAGTTTGTTCCCGGCACAAACTATTGGATTATTATTTATTAACCCTACTTCATGCTTCGAACTTTTTATTTATTTATCTATTATGAGATTTATTTAACCATAAGTTATATAATTGAGTAATTTTTTTTTTATAAATCACACTTTCTTCTTTTTCAAGACATAAAATTAAAAATTTTAAAATAAAAATTTGAATTTGAATTATTAAGATGCCTTATAAAAGATTTTCATATTTTAAACTTTAGTTTTGAAAATTTTTTTTAAATTTTTGATTTTTGATTTTTTGTTTTTTAATGTAATTGATGGCTTGATGTAGGCCGATAATCCCTTTGAAGAGGCTATTAGTGACACAAGTGTTGATAAGTGTTGATACATGAGCAATGACAGATCCAGAAATTGAAGTGAGGGGGCAAATATATATTCAATTCTTTTTTAATTTTTTATTGTAAAATAATATTATTTTATTAATAAATAATAACTTATATAGTAAAATAATATTATTTTAATATATATAGTAACTTTTAAATTGAAAAAAAAATTAGGACTAAATTGTAAAATATAAAATATAGTGAGAACAAAATATAAATTTTAGTAGAAGTAACAATATAAATTTAAGCTTTTTTACATCAATTTTTTTAGTGAGAACAATTGAGGGGGGGGGGGGCAAATAAAAAATTTGAGATAGGACAATAAACTAAAACTAATATAAATTATACTAATAACTAATGTAAACCATAAATTTAAGGGTGGGCAGCACATATAGATCCACCAATGTACATGAGACATAGTCCGATGGTATGAAATAAGCTATTATGTCTATCTCATACTATATGATCTTGTCTCATATATTAAATGCATTAAAGTATTGTAAAATTTCAGATTAGGTGAGGACTTACTTTTAGTTGGAGGATTAACAATTGAGACTTTTTGATTGACAGATATGAAATTTGATTCTTAATTTTTCTTAGAACTAATTTCTTTTCCTATGATAATAACCCATCTCCACTCAAAATTTAAAAAAAAAAAAAATTGTATCAGGCTCTCATACATTGAACATAAGTTTTTTACTAAGGGCATTGTAAACTTTTATATTAGGCTCTACTGGGCAAATGTAGCTTTTTAGTGCGAGAGTGATGTGAGTCACAAAAATATAACTAGTAGTCTAGAATCGCATAAATATGGTATCATATAGGCGCAATCTAATGATTATAATTACATTTTTTTTACTCCGTGTCATTCCTATAATCCTATGTCAAAAAGTTGCTCTACCTCACATCTCCCTTCCATATTTTTTGATTGATATGTCAGTTATTTTTTGGGCGATAGTTGATTAAGACCGGCATTGATATTGTATTTTTGGGCCCTATACAATAGAGGAATCCATCGCCAGAATTGGGCCACATTTGTCATGGACAGGACCATCGATCGCCAGCATTGGGCCACCTTTTGTCATGGAATTAAAAAGCTCTTGTATCTTGGTGATATCATAAACCGAGCAAACGCCTGGGGAGCACCGTGGAAACTAATAAAACATAGACACGGAACCACCAATAGTATGGTGTAACTGGTAACTGGTCTAGATTAGAGACTTTAAGTTTGAATATTGTCCGGGTTTATTGGTAGAGTTAAAGTTATAACTGATTTGTTGTTAGCCTTGCTACAATAATTCGGTCTGTTCGCATCCTTTCTGTACACATGTACAATATTTTTTGATGAGACTATGAGATATTACTTCTGATTTCCTATTTAAACTATCAAAAAAAATATAGACATGGATACGAAATGATATGAATATTGTAACACACTAACATTAAGAAATAAGGACACGAATATTGTTAGAACACTATATATATATATATATATATATATAGATCTTTGTTATGTGATTCTTTTATTTTTTATTTTTTGCAATAATTTTAATAAAATTATTAATACGAGTCCAAGAAAATTAGTTATTACCTTATTCACAAATACAAATAAATAATGTGAATCTTTACTTCCAAATGTAATAGTAACTTTTGGTTATGTTTAATTTTTTTTCTAAAATTTCAAAAATATTTTGGACGTGTACTTGGCATATCTCATTATGTTGATAGCATGTTGATGGTCTGTCCAAACTGCGTCCATTTTTTTTAACAGACACATTTTTGCCTCTTGAATACGTGTCCATGCCATATTTAACATATGTGTTCGTGTCAAAAAGTGTACAATACAGCATGAACATACTAGATATCCTCTCTACACATATGAGGTGGACACTATGAAATACATACATAAATATAGTGATATAGATACGATACAATATAAAAATTATAATATAGTAACTCTAAAAAAATTAAAACAAAAATATAGTTTGGATACGGTTATATATATATATATATATATATAATAATAATAATATTATAAATTTCATTTTACTTCAAAACATAACTCTTTTAAGAATTCAATAAAATCGTTCCAGCAATCTTCAATTTCAAGTTTTCAATCATCATTAATTGCATAGTGGGACAAAAATTTAAAAAGAAAAATTAAAAGAGGTTGGTTGGCTGGGTCTACGAAGGGTTAGTGAAAATAGCAAATTAATAATCAATACGATACAATAGATGATTGGATATAGACATTGTGTTGGCCTGGAATTTAGAGAGATTGAGACTGAGAGAAAGAGAGAGAAAGAGAGAGATTATTCAAAATTGAAGATGGATGCTTCTTATGTGAGAGATTAAAGGCCAGAGGAAGGTATTTCAACTTTGAGTCCAGCTTGTGGTCGGTCGTCGGTGGTCAGCGGTGGCTGGCTTGAGAAGGGATTGGAGTTTTAGAGTCTGATGTTGGCGTCGTCTGTCGATGGGTAGGCAGCAATTGAAAAAATAAACGTCCGACGATAAAGTTTTTCTTTTTTTTTAATTAAAAATTACAAAAATATTTAGATGTGTTTATAAAGTGTCAGACACTTTTATTTTTTGTATTTAACAGGTGTGTTCTATTTTTTATTTAAAAATTTTAACGAACACTTTTAAACATGTCTGATATGTATCTAAGATATGTTAGAAGTGTATCTGTATTAGATACGTGTCCAACATACAATATCTTCTCTAAACAGATTGTCCATACTTCGTAGGGTGGAGACAAAGGAAAGTGAAAAAAACCTAATTATTTTAGGGTGGGTTATTTGGTTTTACTGTTCGAGACTGATGTTTGCTGTTTAAAATTAAAAAGTAAATTCGTGCAAAAAAAAAATCAAAAAGTAAAAGAAATGATGTTCGGTGAATTTTTTTTAAAGCGTGGCTGTTCCTAGTTGATTTTTGAAAGGGTAATGCTACCGTATTAGATGATTTTGGTTGAATATAATAGTTGGTTAAATTTTTGTAATCATGTCTATATTTTTTTTAATCAAAAATAAATATATATGAAAATATTTTTAAGTTATAAAAAATAAAAATATTATTATAAAAATTTAGAAGATTGTTACATTTAAATAAAATCACTAAATATATATCAAGCACATTTTTTCCTGTAATATTTTTATTTTTGAGAATGCGGTTGATTGAGTAAGCAGGGTAAATTTACTTCTTGATTTGAACGATAAGTAATAAACTATGTAATTACAAAATTGTCTTTAACCAAGGACGAATCTAGAAAGATTTTTTCAGTAGAGCAAACTTATATATATAATATATTAAAAAAATTGATATAAAATATTAAAAAAAATATTAGATGTTTCATATAATAATAATTATAATTATTCTTTACGAGTTTTCATATTTTTAAGTAAACAAGGAAAACATTGAATCTTTTAAGTAAACAAAAATAATTTTTTTTATGAGACTAAAAAATATGTATAAGTACATTATACATATATATATGAGATATATTTTATAAGTAAAAATTACTCGGCACAAAAAATATTCTAAAAAGCAATTAATATTTCAAGAGGTAATTTTATAATAATATTAAATTTTTTTTTAAAAAATATAACCATATTAATTCAATTTTAAAAGACCCAGCGGGAGCAATTGCGCCCCCTGGACATGCCTTCCATCCGTCCCTGTCCTTAACCGTACAACGCAGAACACTTGTGCGCTCTTGTCCAAAAAGTAATTAAAAAAACTGAAGAAGATCCGGAAGGGAGGCTCTACGCCTACCGAGGTGCGCCGACCGAAGTGCTATTAATATTTTAATATTTTTTATAAAAAATTAAATATTAAATTTTTATAAATATTATTGTCAAATATAAAATATAGATATTTATAAAATTTTTTATAAATTTTATTTAAATTTTTTTTATTAATATAATATAAAAAATAATTATTATATTTATTTATATTCGAGTGTGCACTTAATATTTGTAAAATAAAAAATGTAGAGTTAATGACTACAACATAGAAGGAGGGCTCCACCAGATATTAAAATATAATTTTTTTAATAAAAAACTATTATATCTTTTTTTTAAAAAAATTTTAAAAAAAATTATATGCCCCTAACAGGCAACTCATCCGTTATTTTCCATCCCAAAACTGTGTAAATAATAATCTGAACATATAAGATTAATATAATTTTTTCAAACATAGTAATTTATAAAATAGACTTAATATTTTTACTATGTAAATTATAGTTGATCTTTAAACTACATATTGAATAAACTTTTAGTTATAAATATATAAAATACATTTTTATGACACCAATTTTGATTAACTAGAGAGAAAAAGATAATCTATTCTTATAATAAAATAAAATTAGAATGTCTAAAACAATTATTTTATTGTTTAATTAGAATTAGCAAGTGTTAATTTACCCAGATACTTTGATTTTATTTTATTTATTAGTATAATAATAAAAATAATTAATAATTAAAAATAGTAATAACAATTAATAACGAGTAAACCAAACGCACCTTTAATCTCTTATGCTGTAATTGGAAATTTTCAAAGGAAAAAGAAAGAAAAATAGAAAGAAAAATATTTTCTATTCATTTTTTATTTATTTATTTTTTATCCTTTTACTTTTTCTCTCACAAATTACTATTTATTTTTTTTCTCACAACTTTCTAATAATTATTTTTTATCAATCATAATATCATCATTACTATACTATTTTTATTCTTTTTTTTTTATTCACTTTCCAATCACAGTTAATTTCAAATTTAAGATTTGATTCTAATTTTTACAAATAAAAAATAAGCAAAAAAAAAAAAAAGAAATGTGATTCTAGAAACGCAAACAAAGGAGCACTTACAAACCAAAGAGTCGTAAACTAACCAATCCTCCTTGTCTCTGAAAATATTTTAGGCATGATCTTGAAAAACGTCAATTCTGTCATCTTCAAAGTAAAAATTTAAATTACAATACTACAAATCTATAAGCATCGGAGACTTTAATATTAATTAAAAGGACACCATTAGGTGATTGTCATCTTAGGTGACTACTAAATAATTGTTATTATATAATGTACAAGATGAAGTATATTACAAATAATTTAAAATATATAATTTTCAACAATAATATATGACATACCAAAAAAAATTATATAACATAGAATAAAAATTACAATAATAATAATTAAAAAACAAGAAATTTATTAGTTAGTTGGAAAGCTATAGAAACTATCTAATTAACAGTTAAAAATTATTTTCTAATTAAAAATGGGTCGTGCACAACAATGAACGAAAAAGACGTTGGGAGCAAAATGAGGAACAAAAAATACTCGATCCATACAACATTGAAAGAGACTAATCCATTCGGTATTGAAAGTGATTTGGGTAAATACGTAAAAAAAAAAAAAAAGAAAAAGTGACTTTGGGTAAATGAAAATAGAAATTAAAAAAGAAACTAAAAAAGAAAACGGTGATGTGCCGCAAGCCTGATTGCTCGCATGAATGCCCTTAACATTGTGTTTGGATAAAATTCTTGAGAGCGATAAAAGTGAGGGAGAAGAAAGTAGAGGAGATGATTGTTAGAGGAAGAATATATTTTCTATCTTTTTTTGTATTTGGAAAGAGGTGATGAGAGGGAGGAAAATTATAAATTCTTTTTTTTGAGAAATTATAGAAAATGGGAGAGAAAAATATAAAATGTGTTGGAATAACAATTTTATCCTTCATAATAAATTTTATTAAGATATTTTGTTTAAGTAAAATTGTAATTTTTAAATTATGTAAGGGTAATTGAGTTATTTAATAAATTTAGTATGAGAACTAATAACTTTTTTCCCATGGGAGGATTGTTTTTGGTAGGGTTGGGAGGATTAGGGGAATTAGAAACTTTCATCTCTCCCACTTTTCAAACATTTTCCAAATATAATAATTTATCTCAATTCTCTCACTTTTTTCTCCTTCTCCCCACTTTTCCTCCTCCCAAACACAGTATAAATGTCTGCTACTATTTATAGATAGATAAAACTAAGTTAATATTGGTCCTTACAAAATCCACCATACTACACAACACAGACACGTTGGAAAAAATTAGGCAGACGGGTCCCGTGACTGGGGCCCATTGCAGCTAACGTGGTGGGTAATGTCATGTGCCTCACGTGTCTTTGGTTTATTGAAATGGAGGACCTTAGCTCAAGGTTCTCAGAACCGAACCGATCATTGAATCGGAAAATTGAGAGGTTCAAGGTTTAACCGGTTCGACCGGTAAAACCGCAGTTAAACCGGTAAAACCGGTATTTAATATTAAATATATAAATATTAAATTTTTATATAGCTTATATAATTATATAAAATGTTATATTATATAAGAATGATAATAAATATTTAAAATAAAGTGTATTTTAAGAATTATACTAATATTTACATACATTAAAGATATTACAATTAGTATATTTAACAAAATATAATTTATAAAAATTAATTTAAAAAATAATACTTATAAATAATGATTAAATATTAATTTTTAAAATTTAAAGATTAAATTGAAAATTTTAATCAATTGAGGACTAAATTAGAATTTTTAGTTAAAATTAGAGTTTTAATTATAATTTAGATAAAGTTTTGGGTTAAATTATAATTTAAAATTTTTTAATTTAAATTGAACCGGTTCACCCGGTTCAACCGGTCCTGATTTTCCCGGTTTTCCCGGTTCTTAACCAGTTTTTCCGATTCTTGACCGATTTTTTTCGGTTTGGTTCGAATTCCATTTTTAAACTCGAACCGGACCGAACCTAGGACCGATTCCCGATTTTTTCGGTTGAACCGACCAGTTCGGTCCGATTTTCAATTCCATGCCTTAGCTTCCTCTGTAGATCTAATATAAATAAAGCCTCCCATGGCCTCTCCTCCGTCGGATCCGAACTCCTCAGCTTTTGGGTGGCCATTTTGGAGTCTTTGTTATCATCATCGCCACCATCGCCACCATGCCATTGCCACGCCTGTTGTCTCCGCCGCTGCTGTCAACCTCACAAAAGCTTCCTCTGATGCGGCTGCCAGCGCCTAAGCCACGGTTCTTTCTGCTGACAACGTGGCCGGCTTCACCAACACCGGAGCCCTTGCTCCTAAAGTCGTCGCTGGTGGATCTCCTACCGCCAGTGTCGTTGGCTCCAAACTTATTTCAGGCGCAGGAGCCGGACCAATGAATGGCGTCGCCACTGCAGTTGCGACCGGTGCCATCGCCGCCAGTTCTGCTGGTGCCCGCACTGGCGCTGGTACTGTCTTTCACCGTCCCTACCACCACCGAATTTGATGACAGGGTTTGTTGCTTGTTTACTTTTGGATGGGGGTGCTGTAGCGATTGTGTTATTGTCTGCTGTTTTGTTGGTGTAGTTGTGTTTGTGTTTTCCCATCTGTTAATGTGATTAGAAATGGTTGCCGATACTAAGTGGATTTCCATTATGAGTCTGTCCAAGTGCAGTGTTTGTTGTCTTGTGTTTGTCTTGTGTAGGTTCGTCAACTTGTATTTAGTTTGGTTTTTATTCTCTTTAGAGGCTCTCGTCTAAATGAGTTTCAAGCCTTTTTCATACATAATTTTTGTGACTATGCCTGTTGTAAGTCATTAGTATCGTTTACTTCATGTTGTGTGCAAGTTTTTTCAACATCTTCGAGTCGGATTTTTGTATGATTTTCCATTGATTAAATGCAATAATTTCCATTGGTCAAAAAAAAAAAAAGAAACGAAAAGCGTGAGATGTGTAAAGAAAAAAATATATGATCACAAAATTTAGATACAAAATAATAATATATTTTATATAGTTAATAATTTAAATTTAAATAATAAATTTTTATTAATATTCTATATCTAATTTTTTATATTTATGTAATGGAGCTCGATGTGTAATATAATGAAAATAAAATGTGCAACAAAATTTTATGGAGCAACCATGCTCCTGTTGGTTTTTTTTTTTGTTGGTCTTCAAAAAGAGGCATACTCCGTACAACACAAAGAAAGGGGGGAGTTGGGCAGCCCCTTCCTCTCAGCTAGCCATAATGGCCAAATAAGCCAAATAACCGACTGGGTTATACCAGTAAATTAGCAGCCATGCTATTAGGATAAATCATGTTATTATTGAATTGGACTTTGTCACTGCTATTTCCTAGTAAAGAGAAAATTATTGGTAATTGGCAATATTAAGATGAAATGCGCTATTTTAAAAGCTTTTTTTTTTTTTTCTTTCATACTTAGGAATTTTTTAACATAGGGATAAATTCAAATATAATCACGGATAGCTTGGCGAAACAAGGAATAGACAAGCAAGAGGACTTTCTTGCTTGGCGCTATAGCCCTGGCGTTGCTTGCAGGGCCTCTTGTCTTTGTTCTTTGCTTTTGCTTCCACTATTCCTTTTTTTTTGGTTAATAAAATAGGAAAGCAAAGTAATACTCCACAATCCTACTGGGGAGTATTAAGGCTGCGTCAAGGGATG